>JAPXFY010000024.1:17131567-17139067 GCA_030674185.1 Monoplex corrugatus
ATGCCAATTCAATCGATATAATTTGAGTTGCTAATTTATCATGGATGCCAATGCAATCGAGATAATCCCTTGGGAATCTCTTGCGCACTTCCCTACATACATTTAATGATAAATACACTCGCAGCGAACGCAAAAATTGATGCTTATCCAAATCAGCACCCAGTTTGCTTTCCAAATTACATAGGCTAAAAACTTTCGTGCATATGGATAATTGTTAACTCCTGGTTTCGAACTAATGTATCTTCCCTTAGATCGTTAGTGTATAACACAATGTCTCACACACATCAGTCATCATCGTCATCATCATCATCATCATCATCTCATCGTCATCATTCGTTCGTCATCGTCGTCGTCGTCGTCGTCATCATCATCATCATCATCACATCACCATCACCATCACCATCACCAATCACCATCACCATCATCACCACACATCATCATCACATCATCATCACCATCAATCACCATCACCATCACCATCACCATCACCATCACCTTTCACTTCACCTTCACCTTCATCTTCATCTTCAACTTCATCTCATCTCATCTTCATCATTCATCATCATCATCATCATCATCATCATTATCTCATCTTCATCATTCGTCGATCTCTGTCGTCAGCACATCATCCACTCATCTGTTAACTCGTCCTCATATTTGTTCGCGGTCTACGTGCTCGTCTTCCCCAAGCACCATAACCTGGAACTCTCACATTTCTTAACCATCATTAAATCCTCAATTCTTTCTGACTTGCGCATCATCATCATCATCATCATCATCATCATCATCATCACCATCATCACCATCACCATCACCATCACCATCACCATCACCATCACCATCACCATCACCATCACCATCACCATCACCATCACCATCACCATCACCATCACCATCACCATCACCATCACCATCACCATCACCATCACCATCACCATCACCATCATCATCATCATCATCATCATCATCATCATCATGATGTATACCCTGCCGCATGCCGTTGGCGATCATGGCCCTCCATACGAATCTACCCTTGTCGTTGCAAGCACATCTCCCACCGTCTCTGTCCTCAGCCACCTTACCAGTCCCTCCAGTATTTTGTTCGCGGGTCTACCTGGTGCTCTCTTCCCAGGAGAGCACCAGGTAGACCTGGAACTCTCATCATTCTTCTTAGAAACCACATTTAAAGTTGCCTCAATTTTGTTCTGACTTTGCGACAACATCAATACACCTGCGAAACGAGTGATACGAACAATTAGACACTACACAGTCACGACTGCATGCAGCACATACATAACATACATAACAAACATATTACGTTACCAACACATTCCGCGCCTTAAACTATCAATAGCAACACCTAATAAACAAGCTTTCTGGGTTCCTCATACAGATGAAAAAAAAACAAAAAAACAAAAAAAAAACAACAACATGGGACTGGAACTCTAGACCAACTAACAGACTGGCACGAAACTGCACCTTCCTGTCGTGATGTTAGCCCTGGTATGGCTCAAGTAATCAGCTGGGCTACAAGTAATATGAACTTGAACCTGAACTCCACCTTCCTTCAGGCGTTGACTGCCAGACATGACGACACAGGAAACCAGACAAATGGACAGTCACCACGACCGATGCTGACATCTT
Source organism: Monoplex corrugatus (assembly GCA_030674185.1). Lineage (NCBI taxonomy): Eukaryota > Metazoa > Mollusca > Gastropoda > Littorinimorpha > Ranellidae > Monoplex > Monoplex corrugatus. The sequence goes on from JAPXFY010000024.1 coordinate 17,133,212, forward strand.
AAAAATAGCAATGAAACGACGATGTCTTCCTTCTTCAAAGCCCCTGAGGTCACCAGGCCCAGATACGACAATTGGCGTCTTGCCAGACTGACAACCTCAACAAATCGCTTGCTACTCGTCCGCATGCAAATGCCCAAACCTCATTTTAGTTGGTACTAGGATATCCTTGTTGATGTCTCCTGCCAGTTTCCATCTAGAGGTAAAAAACAAAAAACAACAAAAAATAACAAAAAACAAAACAAAACAAACAACAACAACAAAAAACTCGGCAAAAATATACGGGTTTAAATTAACATGTTAGTTGGGGAACCCACGAAACATGAACGAGCAAATTTACGAGAACTTTTACGAGGGTGACTCTTCACTCTCTCTCTCTCTCTCTCTCTCTCTCTCTCTTCTCTCTCTCTCTCTCTCTCCTCTCTCTCTCTCCTCTCTCTCTCTCTCTCTCTCTGTCCTCTCTCTCTCCTTCCCCCCCTCTCTCTCTCCCCCTCACTATGTCTCCCCCTCACTCTCTCTCCCCCCTCTCTCTCTAACACACACACAGATACGCATAAGTCCATTTAAATACAAGCATATAAACGCTCAAATGAATCCAAACATGCACACGTGAACATACGACTTGTACAAGGTTGAAGCAAAACGGCGCAATATGATTTTCTATTTATTCTTTTCTATTTATTTGTTAACTTATTCATTTATTACTATATTTATTATCATCATTATCATTAGTATCATTTTCATTATATGTTTATTTCTTTGTTTATTTATTTATATATTTGGGTCTCATCATCATCATCATCATCATCATCATCAAGTGCCTTGCCACATGGCGTTGGCCATCATGACCTTCCATCTGTTTCTATCCCTTGTTGCCTCAAGCCTCTTTCACCCTATTTGTCTTCAGCCATTCTGCAAGTCCGTCCAATACCTTCTTCCTGGGTCAACCTGGTGCTCTTTTTCCCTCTAGCGTTCCTGTTGTAACCATGTGCTCCAATTCCCCTGTTCTCATAAAATGGCCTATAAATGTTGCCTGTCTTTTCCTAAGCTTCCTTATGAATGATCTTCTTGTGTCTGCACCCATCAAGACTGTCTCGTTTGTTTGCAAGAATGTGTGTGTGTGTCTATGTGCCTGTGTGAATGTGTGTGTGCATGTGTGTGTGTGTGTGTCTATGTGCCTGTGTGAATGTGTGTGTGCATGTGTGTGTGTGTGTGTGTGTGTGTGTGTGTTCGCGCGTGCGTGCGCATGTGTGCATGCGTGATGTGTGTGTGTGTGTGTGTGTGTGTGTGTGTGTGTGTGTGTGTGTGTGTGTGTGTCTTTGAGAAGGTTGAACAGTTCACAGATCATAATATCATACAAAATATAGGCACCCAAACACGTGACACACACACACACACACACACACACGCACGCACGCACGCGCACACACACACACACACACACACACACACACACACACACACGAATTCATTAAGTACTCCCTCTTTTTTAACTCGTTTAGTAACGGTGATTGAATGCCAGGGCTGTCTTGTTACAGCGAATAAAAATCAACAGCACAACCATAACAACAGCTACTAAAAAACTTTAGCCCAGTTCTGCCAGAGTGGACGGGAGAAAGATAAAACAAAATATGGCTCCAGGCATCTCTACAGTTGAACAAATCTTGTTGTTTAGATCACCATCATGGTCAATTTGAAGCATGTCTCTAGGCAATGGTTTCCCTGAGTGTTTCTAGCCATACAGTAGAATTTCCGTCAGGAATGGAGGCATTAATTTAACGATGTCCCAGTACGCTGCATACCGAGCATCTGTGCATAGCTGAAGATAATGAAACGTAGTTCATTCGATGAAAAACTGCTAGCAGCCTTAGAAGAAACAGAATTCATTGTGTTATGCGCTGTTGCACAAAAGGACACCATCTTGCCTCTGGTCTCAAATTACTGTCATGCCTATCGCAAGAAAGCTTGTTGTCACCAAGGTAACATACATATCTAAATATTGGCATGTCATGCACACGAAAAAAGAGTTGTTGTTTTTTTTCATAGTCATCATCATCATCATCATCATCATCATCATCATCATCATCATCATTATCATCATCATCATCATCATCATCATCATCATCATCATCATCATCATCATCATCACCAGCATGTGCCCTGTCACATGGCGTAGGCGATCATGGCCCTATATACGAATCTATCTCTATTGCATGGGAAATTGTTGTCACCAAGGTGACTTGTATATCTAAAGACTTACATTTAAGTCATGCAATGACAAAAAAAAGTGTTTGCTTTCATAGTCATTATCATCATTATGTGCCCTGGCGCATGGCGTTGGCCCTCATGGCCTTCCATACGAATCTATCCTTGTCGCTGCAAGTATACATCTACCACCTCTCTGTCCTCAGCCACTCTGCAAGTCCGTCCGATATTTTCCCTCTGGGTCTTTATAGTGTCTGCTGATTTTTAAAGGGTTCCAATGTTTCCCGGGTGCGTGTATACATGTTTGCTTTACTACGCCATGTAGGCAGTATGAGCTGCAGAGCCTCATCATCATCAGATGCCCTGCCGCATGGTGTTGCGATCATGGACTTCCATCTATCTCTATCTCTCGTTGCCCCTAGCATCTCCCCCACCCTCCTCGTCCCCAGCCACTCTGCAAGTCCGTCCAGCATTTTCTGCCTGGGTCTACCTGATCTTCATTCATTTTTCTGTTTCTGTCCATGAGTAACCAGGGAAAATTACGATGGTGGTTTCCCGTTGCCTTCCATCGGTTTGTGTACGGTCTCTCTGCTAGCCTTACTCTCTCCCGAGATGTCCACAAGGCAGTGGAGCTATTCACCCATAGCTTGGGGATCTGGTTCGTGGGCACCAGGGCATATCCACACACCGGTGGGCCTGCATGCCTCACGTCTGGGGGCCAGACCTCCTCTGAGTCCTAGGAGATTTAGCCTGATTCTGTAAGGTGCTCAGTTACCGCCTGTCGCCACGAGGAGGCACAGCGTAGGACTTGCTGATGGAGAGGCTATGTACTGACAGGAAGAGACTTACACCTTCTGCTCTTCTTTTCGCATAGCTGCAGCAGCAGTGCTAGCCAGCGGTACAGGCTGAAGCCGACACACTAGACGCATCACATCTGCCGATAACAAACTGCAGAGCCTACATCCTCTATCTTCGGTGGGTGTGAAGCCGTGTGTTTTCATGTTATCTATAAGCCACCAGATACTGACATAACTTACAATAATCTTTCAGGTGCATATTTGATGTTTTGAGTACGTATGCTTAAGGAGGTTTTAGGCACTTTCACACTTGATGACTTAGGAGATAAATAAAAAGAAAAGATTCTCTACCCTGTAGATACAAGGCGGGAATTTCCAAGGCAGGATCGAACTGCAGACCTCCTAATTGGAATTCTTACGTCTTACTCACTTGACTTCCGCGCACGTCCTCTGAAAGAATTGTAGTGCTCTCTCTCTCTTTCTTGTCTTCTGTCTCTCTCTCTATCTATCTCTGTCTCTCTCTCCCTCCTTCTCTTTCTCTCTCTCTCTCTATCTATATATCTACCTATCTGTCTATCCAACTGCCTCTCTCTCTCACTCATTCTCTCTCTGCCTCTTTATCTCTCTCTCTATCTATCTATCTATCTGTCTATCCAACTGCCTCTCTCTCTCACTCATTCTCTCTCTGCCTCTTTATCTCTCTCTCTCTCTCTCTCTCTCTCTCTCTCTCTCTCTGTCAGTGTCTCTGCCTGTCTATCTGTCTACCTATCTGTATATTGTTGTGTTTTGTGTGTATGTGTATGTGTGTGTGGTGTGTGTGCGTGTGTGGTGTGTGTGTGTGTGTGTGTGTGTGTTGTGGTGTGTGTGTGTGTGTTGTGTGTGTGTGTGTGTGTGTTGCAATATACTTATACGTAAACGTCAGGTCAGAGTCACTTGGTCATCGAATTTCTCAAAACCTTTTAGGACAGACAGGGTTAGGGGAGGCGAGGAGTTAGTGAGTGCTGACTGACTGGATGGCTGACTGATCTGGAATATTCAATTTTCTCTTGACAGTCTCAGAGAGAAAGAGAGAGAGGGAGGGAGCAAAGAGAGAGAGAGAGAGAGACAGACAGACAGACAGACAGGCAGGTAGGCAGCCAGTCAGCCAGGCTGATAGACAGAGAAAAGGAGAGAGGGGGAGGGGGACAGAGAGACGCAGAAGAGAGAGAAAGAGACATGCATAGACAGACAGAGAGAGAGAGAGAGAAGAGAGAGAGGGGAGAGAGAGAGAGATAGAGATTGAGTTCTACTTCTAAACTTACAAGAGAGAACCAGACAGACAGACAGACAGACAGACAGACAGACAGAGCAGGCAGGCAGGCAGGCAGGCAGGCAGGCAGAGAAAAGGAGAGGGAGAGAGGGGGATGGGGAAAGAGAGACGCAGAGAGAGAGAGAGAGATACACTGAGAGAGAGTGAAGAGAGAGAGAGAGTGAGAGAAAGAGTGAGAGAGTGAGAGAGAGAGAGACAAGGAGGGAGGGAGAGAAAGAGTCCCAAATCTAAACTTAAGATAGATAGACAGACAGATAGATAGATAGATAGATAGATAGATAGATAATAGTGAGAAAGAGAGAGTCCCACTTCTAAACTTAAGGATGCAGAGGACAGAGACACAGAAGAGTGGCACAGAGAGAGAGAGAGAGAGTCAGAGAGACACAGAGAGGAGAGAACGAAGAAAGTATACTTAGGGTAGATTTTGTTTGTTTGACGTGTACCTACCATCTGCCAGTCTGACCTTGTGGCACGACAAGGACGTCTCTGTTTGCCTAATCAATGGGACAGAGAGAAGGAGAAGGAGAAGGAGAAGGTAGGAGTGCTGCTGGCTGGACTAAAGCTTCGAGACGTCTGCAGCCCTTTGTCGATGTGAGAGGTACCCCCAATCCTATACTGGCAACTGCTCCTGTTTATTCTGCTGGTCTTGTGAGGGTTTGAGAAAAAGTGGGGGAAAGTAGATGTATATAGACACACTGACAGAAAGAGAGGGAGACAAAGAGAGAGGCTGAATTCCATTTACCGTCTGATTGTAGGTTTTAGTTTGTTTGTTTTTTGTTTTTTTGTTTGGTTTTCTTATCTTTTTGTGGTTACTAGGTTAACAAACAAAAAAAAAAAATGTTCATCTGCTAAATATAGAAGAAGAGAGAGATAGAGAGAGAGAAAGAGACAGACAGACAGAGACAAGACAGAAGACAGCAGGCAGACAGACAGACAGACAGAGACAGAGAGAGGGGGAAGGGAGAGGTGGAGAGAGAGACGCAGACAGAGAGAAAGAGAGAGAGAGACAGACATACAGACAGACACACACACACACACACACACACACACACCACACACACACACACACACACACACACACACACACACAGTGAATGAGAGTGAGAGAGAGAACTTTTTGAGAATGAGAGAGAGACATGGACACAGAGAGAGATAGAGTGATTGATACACATATAGAGAGAGAGAAAAAGAGAGAGAACGAGAGAGATAGAGAGAGGCAGAGTCCTACTTTTAAAGTTAAATCAGAGAGAGAGAGAGAGAGAGAGAGAGAGAGAGAGAGAGAGAGAGAGAGACCTACTTCTAAACTTAAGAGACAGACAAACAGACAGACAAGACAGACAAACAGACAGACTGACAGACAGACAGACAGACAGACAGACAGACTGAGACAGAACAGAGTGAGAAGAAGAAAGTATACTTAGGGTAGATTTTTTTTGTTTGACGTGTACCTACCATCTGCCAGTCTGACCTTGTGGCACGACAAGGACGTCTCTGTTTGCCTAATCAATGGGACAGAGGAAAGGAGAAGGAGAAGGAGAAGGAGAAGGT
>JAPXFY010000024.1:17159067-17161567 GCA_030674185.1 Monoplex corrugatus
GAAAGAAGAATGAAGAAGAATGCGAAGAAGAATGCGAAAAGAAGATGCGAAAAAATGAGAAGAAGAATGCGAAGAGAATGCGAAAAGAAAAGTGAAGAAGATGCAAGAAGAATGCGAAGAAGAAGAAGAAGAAGAAGAAGAAGAAGAAGCGAAGAAGAAGAAGAATGCGAAGAATCGAAGAAGAAGAAACGAAGAGAAGAATGCGAAGAGTGCGAAGACGAAGACGAAGACGAAGAACAGAAGAAGAAGACGAAGACGAAGACGAGAAGACGAAGACGAAGAAGAGACGAAGAAGAAGAAAAAAATGATCAGGAAACAAACTTACAAACAAAAACAAAATTCCGATAAAGTGCTATTCACACATACACACACACACACACACACACACACACACACACACACACACACACGACACCACACACACACACACACACACACACACACACACACACACACACACACACACACAACACCTTCTCGAAGAAGTGCTGACGTTAGTAAGCACTTTTGCGTTGGGCTCCGTATCAGCTTGAACTTAATGCCATTACTCCGTAATGGTCCACATTTTAACTAAATTTGATAAAGATCCGTCCTGGAACAACTGGTAAAAGCTTGATAACTAGTTTTAGTCATGGCCTTTTGCGCGTGCGAACGCGAGCGAGTTCGCGCACGTGCGCGCGCGCGCGCGCACACACACACACATCATTCCATCACTCTCTCTCTCCCTCCCTCTCTCTCTCTCTCTCTCTCTCTCTCTCTCTCTCTCGCCGCGCGCGCGCGCGCGCGTTCCATTTTATACGAAAATCCTTTTATTAAACAAAAAACAAGCAGGCACACATACAAACATACAAACATACATACATACATACATACAAACAAACAAACAAACAAAAAGAAAAAAGAAGAAAGAAAACTGGGGGAGCAATGGATGCAGGCAGGTTGAAAAAAAAAGTCATTTCATCTTAAACCGCAACTGTGTGACCAGTAAAAAGCACGTTTCATTATCTTCAGCTTATGCACAAACGCAAACCATGCAGCCTTTTTTATATTATATATATATTTTTTTTTTATACAGCAATTGGTTCATCCCAGCTACACGTCTAGCGGTATCAGCAGCAAGAAAACTCTGGGCAATATTGCCGGGAGATAGGTTTTCAAATTGACCATGAATATGATCTAAGCTTTCTTTGCTGCTCAACTACATAGAGATGCCTGGAAACAAACTCTCACTCCTTCTCGTATATTATACCCAGAAAGTAGAGGACTAAATGTTTTCTTCTTAGAACTAAACACCCCTTACCGGTAATCGGCCTCACGCAAGTGGCGTGTGAGAAGAAAAGAAAAACTTGAAACTTGAAACCACTTTATTTGTTCACACTTCTTTCCGAAAACACTTCTTTGTAGGTACTTGTGTGATCCGTCGGACCTTAACCTTGGCCTTATGACTTCCAAACTCATGCATTGGCGACTCCTTCTTGGTTCCACACCTTTGACCTGAACTTGGTAAGCATCGAACCAGAAACAGGTGAGCAAATCTTGGATAACACATTTCTATCACACACACCACACACACACACACACACACACACACACACACACAACACACACACACACACACACAACACACACACACACAACACATACACAACACAACACACACACACACACACACACACACGCACACACACAAACACACACAACACACACACACACACACACACACACACATACACACACACACACACACACACACACACACACACACACACACACACACACACACACACACACATTTTCCTTCACACAAACTCATTTCTTTTCACGCAAACTGATTCCTGCCTTCCCATTCCGAGTAATGCACGGTGTATTTCAAAGTATTTGCTTTGATTAGAAATACGTCTTCACCATGTGTCACGCCGCATGGCGGTGGCGATCATGCCTTTCGTACGAATCTATCTTTTATCGTTGCAAGTATATCCCTCTACCCTGTCAACTCTGCAAAACTAATATTTTCTCCCTCGATTGACTTGTACGATGCGAGACAAAAGCACTACACGGCGGACTCCTTAAAGAACCTCTTCCGAGACGTCCCTCCTGATGCAATTTTCCAGTTTTTTACAAAAGATCAAGAGATTTCACCTGACGTGATTTTACGTTGTTTTTTCTTTAATGGCATTTTAGATTTACAGATTGACGGTGATCATGGTTTTTAACTGTTGTCTTTTACCTTAACGGGTTCTTCTTTTTTTTGACGTGGTGTTAGCCCTGATAAAGGCTCTAGTAGTCGGCTGGGCTATAACAATATGAACTGAACTGAACTTCTCCTCGGTTTACCTGGTGTCTTTTCCCTCTATTCCCTCTAGCCTTTGTGTTGTGACTAGGCGTTCACATTTCTTTTTGCCTCCAAATGCCCAATAAATGTTGTTAATCTTTACCTAATTTTTTTCATTAATTTTTTTTTTTTTGCGTTTACTTCCTCCAAAACTGCCTCGTCTATTTT
>JAPXFY010000024.1:17176567-17179067 GCA_030674185.1 Monoplex corrugatus
ACAATTTTACTGCCAGATCAGAATGCAGCCAATCACGAAAACACATTTCCTGCAAAAGACAGGACATTGACATGGTCCATTCTCTAAACCCATTTTCTATGCCATCTTAATGGCTACAGAAGCTGGCATAGTTTTTACAATGCGATGATGATGAAAGCAGTGAGGGTGATAATCATGATGCTATGGAGTTCCATTTAGGATTGAGACTGCGTGACAGGGCTGTACTCTACGCTTACCATCATAATATATCCCTGCATCAACCAGGCCTGAGAGATGCAGACACCTGCGGAGCTGGTCAGAAGATTTGAACAACACCCTCAATGACGCATCCGTAAAGTGAATAAGACTCGACTGTGTGGTTCCAGTCTTCCCAATGAGCCCACAGCACGTCCAACTTTGGGTAGGAGCCAGTTAGAGCTCACAATCCCACAATGATATATTTTTGAAGGGACTGATGGGAATTCGAACCCACAACCTTTCAGTCGGTAGTCCATGTCGTTAACCACTACACCACAGGGACTGGTCGTCTGTGGCAGGATTGTTCCCCCTCTCATTCAGGCACGCAGCAGAATGCGGAAGAGGTGAGTAGGTTATCTGCTCCCAGATCTGTGACGTGTGAAATTGTTCCCTTTAGTATTTCCCCCTACTGTACACCTCTTCCTTTGGTGCCACTGATTTCATACTGCAACATTTTGTTTTGTTGTTGTTGTTGGTTTATTTGGTTTTGTTTTGTGTTTTGTTCGTTTTGATTTCCAAAGACAGTAAAGAAAACAAACAAGAAGACAGACACAAGAAGACCATTCATAAGGAAGATTAGTAAAAGACAAGCGACATTTATAGGCCATTTTATGAGGAAAGGGGAATTGGAGCACCTGGTCACAGTAGAAAAGCTGGAGGGAAAGAGAGCACCAGGTAGACCCAGGGAGAAGGTATTGGATGGACTTGCAGGGTGGCTGAAGACAAAGAGGGTGGAGGAGGTGCTTGAGGCAACAAGGGACAGAAACAGATGGAAGGCCATGATCGCCAACGCCATGTGGCAAGGCACCTGATGATGATGATGATTTATATTAAAGTACACCTGTGTGTTGATATGAGTTCTGACTCCAGATGATATTTACAAAAAAGACGCACAATATGGTGCCTATTTGTTACGTTTATATTTTCAGGGATTTGTGAGAATGTTTCCATTTTTCTTAGCGTTTTTGAATGTCTATGTGTTTGTATGTGGATGGACAGACAGATGAATGGAAGGACTAAAACAAAGAAAAAAGGGAGGGGGGGGGGGGGAGAGAGGACATGGGCAACAGAGAAGGTCAAATAGAAAGGCTAGGGGTGGGGGGTGGAGCTTAGAAAAAGACACATGAAGAGATGATTTTTAAAAATCCCGTTATTTCTAGAAGGGCTGGATATTGGGGAAAATCAGCTTAGAAATAGACACACGAAGAGAAGATTTAAAAAATCCAGTTATTGACCATAATGCCTGAGGCCATAAATCACAACAAATAAGGATTCTGGGGAAACGAGGAACGAGGAATGAAAAGTATCGAAGGGAAGTCGGGATGGAGAAGTGGAATCTCATGAAGCTCGTATGGTATGCAGGCACTGACAAAGCTAGAGAAAAGTTTAAAATAAAGGAAATAACTAAACAACAACCACAAAAAGTTACCGGTCACCGTGGTGTAGTGATTAGAGCAACAGATTACCGACTGGACTGTTGTGGGTTCCAATCTCCATCAGTCCCTTCAAAAATCATTGTGGGATTTTTCGGCTCTAACCCACTCCTACCCAGAGTTGGGCGTGCTACGGGCTCATTGGGAAGGCTGGAACCACATAGTCGAGTCTCATCCACTTCATGGATGCGTCATTGAGGGTGTTGCTCAAATCATTTGACCAGCATCGCAGATACTAGATGACTGTATCTCTTGGGCCTGGTTGACGTCAGGATATGTTCTGATAACAAGCGAAGAGTACAGCCCTGTCACGCAGTCTCGATCCTAGACGGAACTCCATAGCATCATGAGTATCATCCTCACTGACATCATGATCAGCACATTGTAAAAACTGTGCCAGCTTCTGTGGCCATTAAGGTGGCGTAGAAAATGGGACGAAAGAAAAGGTAAGCACAAAGGTGCGATAATCCTCAAAATATGAAACTGCTAAGCCATGTGAACAGTCTTTTCTTTTTTTCCCTCCTTCGTATGATAAACAAAACAAAACAAAACACAACAGTGATGCTATCATTTTTTAAGCGAAAACATTTCAATGGAAAAACTAGATTTAAACGCCTCTGGAAAATATACAGTTGTCTGCATGTCACTTTGTTTTCTACATTTACATATTATACGTGGTATCTTGCTAGTTCATATGAACTAGTCCAGCTGTAAGATGGGTCGAGAGGGATCTTTTTCTACCATCTTCGATTAGTAAGGTCTTTTCAAGATTGGAGTTTAAATTCTTTGCTTAACGATGTTATGTTTAATTAAAAGTATTCATTCCTACA
>JAPXFY010000024.1:17181567-17184067 GCA_030674185.1 Monoplex corrugatus
ACTCACGATAGTTGTTCAGAGGCAGAATTCCAGCAACTTTGTACGTTTCCAGGCAAGAAGCATGGACTGGTACACCTAGTGCAATTTTAAGACTTTTGCAGTCAAAGCTTTGAATCTTCTTTAGTAAATATTTTGGTGCACTGAAGAACACTTCTTGCGCATAGGATAATTTAGATCTTACAAGTGCTGTTGACAGATGAAGTAGTATGTTTGTATCCATTCCCCAGGGTAATCTGCTTATTATCTTTAGAAAATGTAAGGCTTTCCTTGCTTTTGTTAAAATATAATCAAAATGGACATTCCAGGTTAATTTCGATGTTATAAAGACTCCCAGAAATTTTACAACCTGCTTGTAATGTAGCACTTCACCATGCAGTTTGAAAGTAGGCAAGTGACTTAAAGTACCACCAGGATTAAATAGCATCATGTTAGTTTTTTCCGCTGATAACGACAGTCCATTTTCTAACATGTAGTTTCCAAGATTATCAAGATCAGACTGATACAACTTCCTGATGTAATTCTGTGCTCTCTGTGGAGTTGTCTTTTTTAAAGTAATATTCATCCAAATACATATATCATCAGCGTACTGTACCAAAACAACACGATTTGAGAGTGCATTAGGAAGATCCTGTATAAGGATATTAAATAAAATAGGTGCTATCACTGAACCTTGAGGGATTCCCATATCAAGACGTCGCGAAGTAGAATAACTTGTTCCCACTCTTGCTTGAATTGTTCTATTGGCTAAATAGGACTTAATATAATTATACATATTGCCAGATAAACCAATAGATTTCAGCTTGTACAATAAACGTGTATGCCAAACTTGATCATACGCTTTTTTCACATCAAAAAATGTTGCCAAAAGACTTTTTCTGCGGGCAAACTGTTGTTTTATCTGAGTTGTAAGTTTAACCAGGTGCTCAACTGTGGATCTCCCTTTTCTGAAACCTGCTTGGTTTACTGGAATAACGTTATTTTTATCACAGTAATGTATAAGTCTGTTTAATACCAATCTTTCCATTAGTTTGCTTGTATGGGACGTCAAAGCAATAGGTCTGTGTGTGTGTTTGTATGTGCATATGTGTGTGTGTGTCTGTCTGTGTATGTGTGCGTGTGTGCTTGTGTGTCTGTGTGTGTTGTGTGTGTTGTGTGTGTGTGTGTGTGTGTGTGTGTGTGTGTGTGTGTGTGTGTGTGTGTGTGTTTATGCGTGCGTGTATAAGTGAGTGAATTAATGCGTACATTTTAAATATGTATATGGTACGTGCACATTAAAAGACATTGTATTTATCATTGGGCATCAGGGTAAACACATTCAGTGTTGACCTCTTGAGGTGAGTGTCAAAGTGTTATGATATCCTATATATGTTAAAACATTATTGACGTGATTTGACGTGACGTGACGTGACCTTATCGTTGTTGTTTAAAGCCCAGCCGACTGCGAAGAGCCATATCAGGGCTATAACCTGTTTCGAAACAGGTACAATACTTCAACAGGAAAAAAGAAAAGCAAAGAAAATGAAGTATACATATCAGTACATTCCTGTATGACGGGAAGAAATGGCACAAAATGGAGGAAGAAAGAAACAACGAGAGAGTGATAGGAAAGAGGAAATTTCTAGCACAGAATATCCAGAAGGTGGGGATTATGTTTATGCTGAAAAATCCCCCCAGCAATCCTCAGAGGGGATGATCAGATCAAAAATCAACATGACAAAATAACATATCTCACAATGCACCCAATGCCTTTGCGAAAGATCAGCAAATCAGTACGGATCAATTGCTATACGAATGAATGAATGAATGAATGAATGAATGAATGAATGAATGAATGAATGAATGAATGAATGAATGAACGAAATGAAACAACAAATGAACGGATTTATCAATTTATGAATAAAACGAATGAGTGGATGGATGGATGGATGGATGGATGGATGGAGGAATGGATGGATGGATGGGTGGGTGGGTGGGCGGGTGGATGGATGGATGGATGGATGGATGGATGATTGGATGGATGGGTGGATGGAAAGATGAATCAATGGGTCAGCCCATCAACTTTCAAACTATACCAATCAATTCAATTAATTAAACAATCAGTCAATAGGTCGATTTTGTTTCTTTGCTTTGCTTTTATGCAGACAAACACTTCTTTGTCGAGGATTATTCTGTACAGTGTTCATTGTGCAGAAGATGGAAAACAAAGAAACACAAATAAACAAAGAAGGGATGAAATTGAGGGGGAAAACAGAGAAAGAAGAAAAAAGATAAAAGGAAAGAAATATATGATAAAAAAGAAATAAATGCAGGAAGGATTGGGGGGAAAAGAGACAGACAGACAGAGAGAAACATAATAATAATGATAATATTAATAATTAAAATATTTATATAGCGCAAAATCTTGATAAAATCAAATCTAAGGGCTGAACAGACACACACGCACGCACGCACACACATGCACGCACGCACGCACGCACGCACGCACGCACACACACACACA
>JAPXFY010000024.1:17194067-17201567 GCA_030674185.1 Monoplex corrugatus
AGAGTGGCTGGGGACGAGGAGGATGCGGGGGGTGGGGGGGGGTGCTAGGGGCAACGAGAGATAGGGACAAATGGAAGTCCATGATCGCCAACGCCACGCGGCAGGGCACCTGATGATTATGATGATGATGATGATGATGATGATGATGATGATGATGATGATGATGATGTGATGATGATGATGATAGGTTCAAATCCACACCTTCCAATTAGAGGATCAGTGTCCAAACCATTCGCATAGCCAATCAATAAAATCGTTTTAATTATGGTGTTTGGAGATAGCGTATTGTATTCATTCAGAGTGAACAATTTCCGAGTTTCGTTTTGTTGTTGTTGTTGTTGTTGTTATTGTTGTTGTTGTTCTTGTTCTTCTTCTTCTTCTTCTTCTTCTTCTTTCTACTTCTTTTTCTTCTCTCTCTCTCTTTCTCTCTCTTCTCTCTCTTTCTCTCTCTCTCTCTCTCTCTCTCTCTCTCTCTCTCTCTCTCTTTCTCTTTCCTTGTCTGTCTGTCTGTCTGTCTATCTCCCTTTCATTCCGTCTCTTTCTCTCTATGTCTCTCTCTTTCTGTCTGTCTGTCTGTCTGTCTCTCTCTCTCTCTCTCTCTCTCTCTCTCTCTCTTTCCGTCTCTCTGTCTCTGGCTCTCTCTCCCTCCCACTCTCTGTCTCTTTCATTTTGTTGTGTGTGCATGCGTTTGTGTGTTGTGTGTGTGTGTGTGTGTGTGTGTGTGTGTGTGTGTGTGTGCGCGCGCGCTCGCGTGTGTGTGCACGTTCCAGCGCGTGCGTGTGTGTGCGTTTGCGTGTAGGTGCGCGTGTACGTGTGTGTGTGTGTGTGTGGTTGTGTGGTGTGTGTGTTACGTGTGTGTGTACGTGTGTGTGTACGTGTGTGTGTGTGTGTGTGGTGTTGTGCGTGTGTGCGTGTGTGTGTGTGCGTGTGTGCGCGCGGCGGCGCGCGCGCGTGTGTGTGTGTGTGTGTGTGTGTTGCACGCATCTGTCTTTCTTTATCTCCTTTTTAATGTGATAATATGACCGTATACACGATCTTTTTTTTTTCTTTTTGTTATTTTATTTATTTATCTATTTATTTCGTTTATTTATCTATTCATTTATTATTTATTATAATTAATTTAATTAATTAATTTATTTATTATTTATTTATTTATTTATTTATTTATCTACTATTTATTTATTTATTTATTTATTCATTCATTTATTTATATTTTTTGTATCATTGCCTGCGTTATTGCGGTATCATCTTTTCCTAAAAAAAATCCCTGTCTTATTTTTGTTTCTTCAGACGTTGGTGGCGGAGACACTGGTGCTGGCAAAGACTCATGGGTGTGTGGAGAAGATCGAGAGTGAGCTGGAGGAAGAACTACGCAGGGAATCCAAAGGCCAGGCTACTGACCCTTTGTCCAAGTCAGTCTCACACACACTGCTACTTTGCCTTTCTTTCTTTCTTTTTTTCTTTCTTTCTTTTTTTTCTTTCTTTCTTTCTTTCTTTCTTTCGTTCTTTCGTTCGTTCGTTCTTCGTTCGTTCTTTCTTTCTTTCTTTCTTTATTTCGTTCGATTGTTCTTTTGTTCTTTCGTTCTTTCGTTCTTTCATTCTTTCTTTCTTTCTTTCGTTCGTTCGTTCGTTCGTTCGTTCGTTCTTTCTTTCTTTCTTTCTTTCGTTCGATTGTTCTTTTGTTCTTTCGTTCTTTCGTTCTTTCTTTTTTCTTTGTTTCCTTTCTTTCTTTCTTTTTCTCTTTTTTCTTTCTTTCGTTTCTTTCTTTCTTGCTTTCTTTCTTTCTTTCTTTCTTTTTCTCTTTTTCTTTCTTTCGTTCTTTCTTCTTGCTTTTCTTTCTTTCTTTCTTCTTCTTTCTTTCGTTCTTCCTTTAGTTCTGTGCTTCTTTTTCTTTTTTTTTCATTCTTCTTTCTTTCTTTCTTTCGTTCGTTCTTCTTTCTTTCGTTCGTTCTTTCTATATCTTTATTTTTGTTGTTGTTCTTCTTCTTTTTATTATTATTGTTATTATTATTATTTTTATTATTATCATATTATTATTATTATCATATTATTGTTTTTATTATATTATTATATTATTATTATTATTATTATTATTATTATTATTATTATTATTATCATCTTTATCGTTAGTGTTGTTGTGATTGTTGTTTGACTTTCTTTTTTTTTTTTATTCTTTCTTTCTATCTTTCTTTGTGTTTATTCATTCATTTACTTGTTTGTTTGCTTGCTTGCTTGTTTGTTTGTTTGTTTGTTTAGCATGTTAATTTTATTCGTGTAATTATTTGTTTGTTTACAGACGACGCAATACAGTACAATATACACGATAAAGCGATATGATAACTTACGTACATCACATTGTTTTCTTACATTGTGTTCTTCTTTACTCATTCAAGCTTTGTCATTTATTCTGTTATCAATGTACTCTTTGTCATTTCAGGACAGCATAAACATAAGTCCCTTTGTTCTTTGTATACTGTTAGCGGAATTGTAGAGTGGCAGAGAGGGTGGGATATGTACTTGCAACGTGAAGGGATAGATGCCATATGGAGGGCCATGATCGCCAACGTCATGCGGCAGGGCACATGATGATGATAATGATGATATGTTGCAAGAGACTTAGTGTGTTTATACATAAGACGATTATTATTGAAAAGTGACCCAAACTCCTACAGGCAGACCATAACACAGAGACAGAGAAATATAAAACTAACAGGATTCACTCGTTTATCTACACAGAGACAGAGAAATAAAACTAACAGGATTCACTTGTTTATCATTATCATTACAGAGACAGAGAAATACAAAACTAACAGGATTCACTTGTTTATCAACACAGAGACAGAGAGATAACAAAACTATAGCAGGATTCACTTGTTTATCAACACAGAGACAGACAAATATAAATCTGACAGGATTCACTTGTTTATCAACACAGAGACAGAGAGATAACAAAACTATAGCAGGATTCACTTGTTTATCATTATTATTACAGAGACAGAGAAATACAAAACTAACAGGATTCACTTGTTTATCATTATTATTACAGAGACAGAGAAATACAAAACTAACAGGATTCACTTGTTTATCAACACAGAGACAGAGAGATAACAAAACTATAACAGGATTCACTTGTTTATCAACACAGAGACAGACGCATACAAAACTAACAGGATTCACTTGTTTATCATTATCATTACAGAGACAGAGAAATACAAAACTAACAGGATTCACTTGTTTATCATTATCATTACAGAGAAAGAGAATACAAAACTAACAGGATTCACTTGTTTATCATTATCATTACAGAGACAGAGAAATACAAAACTAACAGGATTCACTTGTTTATCATTATCATTACAGAGAAAGAGAATACAAAACTAACAGGATTCACTTGTTTATCAACACAGAGACAGAGAAATACAAAACTAACAGGATTCACTTGTTTATCAACACAACGACAGACAAATACAAAACTAACAGGATTCACTTGTTTATCAACACAACGACAGAGAATACAAAACTAACAGGATTCACTTGTTTATCAACACAGAGACAGAGAAATTAAAATAACAGATTCACTTGTTTATCAACACAGAGACAGACATATACAACTAACGAGATTCACTTGTTTTTCAACACAAGACAGAGAATATACAACTAACAGGATTCACTTGTTTATCAACACAGAGACTGAGAAATACAAAACTAACAGGATTCACATGTTTATCAACACAGAGACTGAGAAATACAAAACTAACAGGATTCACCTGTTTATCAACACAGATAACAGACAAATACAAATCTGACAGGATTCACTTGTTTATCAACACAGAGACAAAGATATACAACTAACAGGATTCACTTGTTTATCGACACAAACACAGAGAGATGTAAAACTAACAGGATTCACTTGTTTATCAACACAGGGACTGAGAAATACAAAACTAACAGGATTCACTTGTTTATCAACACAGATAACAGACAAATACAAAACTAACAGGATTCGCTTCTTTATCAACACAGAGACAGACAAATACAAAACTAACAGGATTCACTTGTTTATCAACACAGAGACAGAGAAATATAAACTAACAGGATTTATTTGTTTATCAACACACGCGACAGAGAGATACAAAACTAACAGGATTCACTTGTTTATCAACACAGAAACAGACAAATACAAAACTAACAGGATTCGCTTGTTTATGAATCTTCTTCTCACTTGTGCGAGGCAAGCAATAAAATTAATGACTTTCCTTCTTCAGACCTCTCTCTCTCTTGCACCTGTTCCTTCCATCTCTTTTCAATGTTAACACATTCTGTCCTCACACGTAAGCATTTCATGGGCGATGAATGTTGAGAGCTAATAAGGACGATTTTAACTCGACCACACACAAACATCCACACACACACACACACACACACACACACACACACACACACACACACACACACACACACACACACACACACAACACACACACACACACACACGCACACACACAACACACACAACACAGACACACACACACACACACACACACTCACAAACACAAACACGCACGAACGCGTGCTCACACTCACACACACACACACACACACACACACACACACACACACACACACACACACACAGAGAGGAGAGAGAGAGAGAGAGAGAGAGAGAGAGAGAGAGAGAGAGACACACACACACACACAAACACACACACACACAAACACACACACACACACACACACACACACACACACACACACACACACACACACACACACACACACACACACACACATGGTGCAGAGAATTCTGTTAATTCTATAGAATTCCATGTTCATACTTCCGAAAAAGAAGCTTGCAACATGCTCCAATCAGCCTCATGGATTCGATTTCATGAACATTTCATTGAACAGTTTGTGTCACAACAAATGATAAAACTTTCCGTTCAAAATTTATATAAAAAAATGCAGTATTCATCCATGTATCATTTGCGATCGATTGTTGCTGTTCGTTTTCGTATTCAGCTAAACGCATTGAAAACAAAATATTGTAAAAATGTCAAGTGTATTTGCGGCAAACAGTTCACATTGTTTCACTGTTTATTTTATTGCAAAATGCTACGTTCTTTTCTACCGAAAATGTTTACATAAGAAAACTATTCTGAAACTCATTTAAAAAAAGTAACGTCAGATCAATCTTTGCTTGTTAAAATTTCAGAATCATTAGTTCACAGTCCTGTTAATGCATTACTTTAACTTTATGCAGTTTGTGTTTTAGTGTTAAATTTTCCCTTCACATTGTTGCAATTGTTACTAATGTTAGAGTTAAGATTTCGTTCCATTTTACTATTCTACCACCTATTTATGACTTTTTCCTCTGTCTCCCCTCTACCCCAATCCAACCCGTCCAACTATCGTTCTCCATTTTATTGTATTTATACTTTTTTTTTTCTTCCCCTCTCCTCTCCCCCCTCCCCCGTCTAATATCACTTACAGTGAAAAGACGTTAAATCAAAGAACGACGAACACATGAGAGGTGTATATAAGGCCCCAACTCTCAACCCAGCCCAACCTTTCAACCACTGCAGATCGAAATTAGCAGCTTTCATTAAAAAAAATATGTATGTATATATCTCTGTGTCTCTCTGTCTCTGTCTCTCTGTCTCTGTCTGTCTCTGTCTCTCTGTCTCTTTCTCTCTCTCTCTCTTCTCTCTCTCTCTCTCTCTCTCTCTCTCTCTCTCTTTCTCTCCTTCTCTCTCTGTGTATATGTATGTATGTATGCATATATATATATATATATATATATATATATATATATATATATATATATTATATTGCTATTTTCGTTGTTCAGTACTGTGGCTGATTGATTCGTTTGATAGAGCCATGCATTTAAGATATAATATCTTGAGTTCCGTCCCAGCCCACAAAATTGACAATTGGTCCATGTGTTGCCCATCTCAATACGTTTCCATCATTTTGATGGTGTCAGCTTAGTGCTTAAGAGTTCTCCCTCCCCACCCCCACCCCTTTTCCACCACTTGTTTCAAGACCTTGCCAGCGCACAGGAATTTGCGCAGGCTCAAAGAATATGCTGGGTAGTTTCTGGCAGATTTGATTTGAGCACATATGGAATATTCCGAGTGCTACAAATCCCATCTGGTCAAACTCCAAAGTCCAAAATCTGCAGTGAACATTAAGCAGGTTTAGCTACACGCAAGTAGCAGAACATTTAAACTTTGCATTAAATGCATAGGTGAGATACACACATACATATTTCATTTACATGTAACCAAGATTATTCCAGTGGTAGGCTAATAAAATACCAGTATAAAATATAGACTATGTAAAACATAGTCTAGGTAGGGCCTCAAGACCTAGCTAGCTCATGGGTTTATGTGCAGGCTTAAGGCATGTGCCACGGTCAACATCACGTGGCACCTGTGACGTTAGTTGCATATGGAATTCGTTCTGAGCGCGGAGACGTCATCTTGAAAAACTGAAACTGAAACTGAAACGCCGCATGGCGTTGCCCGATCATGGACTCTAATAGTACTGGAACAAAAAAAAACAACACGAAAATAGATTCAGAACGCGTATTTAATACAACCAGAGAAGACAGGCGCAAATTTTCGGCCAACTGGCTTTTGTCAAGCGTAAACGTAAGATCACGAACGAACAAACACCAAGTACAAAAAATAAATAAATAAATAAATAAATAAATAAAAAAAAAAATAAAACAAAAGCACGAAAAAGAAGACTAAAACTTCCCCGCTGCTTCGTCCTGTGGGAGAAAAGGACTAAAATGAAATCATAATGTGTGCTGGACAAAGGTTGGAGAAAAATGTTGACACCAGTGAAAGGTTTAGATGGATTTGTTGGAGGAAAGGCTCCGTCGCCTACAACCAAAACTGATTAACTAACCAACCAATCAGCCAAACAACCAACCAACCAACCAATCAACCAACCAACCATTCAACCAACCAACCTGCCAACCAACCAATCAACCAACCAACCACCAACCAACCAACCAAACCAACCAACCAACAACCAACCAACCATTCAACCAACCAATCTAACAACTAACTAACCAACCAACCCACTGGCTGACTGACTTACTGTTTGACTGACTGACTGATTGATTGAATGAATGAATCAATGAGCTAGGGTACAGTCATCCTGTTTTGCATGTGATCCTCAACATCTCTCTCTCTCTCTCTCTCTCTCTCTCTCTCTCTCTCTCTCTCTCTCTCTTGCGCGCACACAAACACACACACACACACCACACACTCACACACACACAACCACACCACACATACCCACACACACACAGACGCACCACTACACACACACACACACGACCACACACACACACACACACACAACCACACACACACACACACACACACACACACACACACAGGATGCTGAAAAAACAAAACAAACAAAACCAAAACGGAGGATACACTGATAAATGTATTATGACACTTCAGCACCATGCACGCA
>JAPXFY010000024.1:17211567-17221567 GCA_030674185.1 Monoplex corrugatus
TTGTCTGTTTGTTTGTTTGTTTGTTTGTTTATTTGTTTGTTTGCAAAAACTGAAACTATGATTATACTGGGTCTCTGATTTTATGGATATTCTTTTTAATAACTGTTCAAGAGGAATAATCAAAATCAAGCAATATTGAAATTAACCAAAACAAATATCAAAGCACACACTTCTTCCCGTACCTTACAAGGTTTTGGCACTTTCGCCGCTAATTAAACCCTTAATAACTTATCTTTTATATACATATAAAGTTGAGTGGCAGTCCAGTGGTTAGAGTTCAAGCTTGCAATTATCAACATGAAGTGTTTTTTACCTCATCACTTGATTAGACTTTCAATAGTGGTCTTAAATTTTTAACTTTTGAAATAAACTCTTAATGTCAGGTTTCGCGTGAAATATACGTTTGCATTCATGATAAGAACCCACCAAAATGTGAAGTTGATTATCACCTAAATAAATGACAAGAGCTTACTCGACGAACCGAATACCCGAAGAAAACTCGTAGAGATCATCCTTAAAAAGGCATTTACCTTCTTTGGACATGCACGCAGAAACAAAAGTTAATTGCACTCTCACAAGATATGTCATTAAGAGAAAAGGTGAGGGCAAATGAGGAAGGGGAAGACCACGAACAAATTACCCAGGAAACATCAAGGAGTGGACAGGTCGTAACAGTCCAGAGATGTTCAACCTGGTTGAGGAAAGACAGATTTGGAGGACAGAGACCCGTGAAGCAGTGCAGGCAGCCAACATTGTAAAGAGTGATGCTGTACACTGACTGATATCACTGAAATATGTAAAAACACGTTCCTTTAACAGTTATAACATAAACATACTGACAGAATTTTAAACAACGAAAGAAAGAAAGAAAGAAAGAAAGAAACAGGCCAACAAACAAACGTAGTAAACTTTGCATTATGGTGGCACTTTCTCATCATAAACACAGATTTCATTTGTGACAGTACATTACAATACGATGCAATATGACTTGATGAAATACAAAACAGTGTAGAACAACGATATATGGTGTCTACTTGAAAATAACAACAACAACAACAACAACAGGAAACGTTCCTGGTAACTGTAAAACGACATAGGCTCACAAGGTTTCATCACTTCACTTGCAGTAGCAAACATTCAAAATACCTTATTTCTCAAGGATGGCAGCATTAGATCTCAACGACACACTGTTTAAGACTATCCCCAGAGCACTTTCGAGTGAGATCCATACACAGGTCGATGGAGGAAGAGCTGGGCAGCAAACATAAAAAAATCGGACCAGTCTCTGTATGCATGAAGTGCTGGTTGCTGCACTTCTTAGCAGAAATCAAGACTCTTGTCTGTTGCTGTGTCCCACGAATGCCTCCAAAAACCACACTGGTCATCTGATTAGAAGAAAACTCAGAAGGAGAAGAATGAGGAGAAAAAAGAACAGAAGCAGAAGCAGAAGAAGAAGAGAAGAAGAAGAAGGATAAGAAGAAGAAAAAAAGAAAGAAACGAAGAAAGAAAGAAAGAAAGAAAGAAAAAACAAAGAAAGAGAGAGAGAGAAACAGACAGAGACAGACAGAGAGAGAGAGACAGAGAGAGACAGAGAAAGAAAGGGAATGAGGAAGAGGAGAAGGAAAAGGGGAAGTAGAAGGAGAAGAAGAAGGAAAAGGAAGACGAAAGAAGAGAAAATGACAACGGTTGTGCTAAATGTTTGAGCGTTGGGGTATCTTTTCTAAAAAAAAAAAAGTAAAACAACAACAACAACAACAACAAAAGCCAAAAAGCCAGAATTTCAATATCAGAACGGTTGCAATATCAGTTAGTGTGTAAATATCTTGATGTCCTCTGACTAAACATTCGACTTGAGACAAAGTAAGATTACAAGCATTGCTCCTATGTTCGATGTCACGTTGACCTTAAGAATATCTAAGATCAACAGTGTAAGGAAACAGTTACTATTACTTAACACTTCTTTAGTATCGAAGGACAACAGTGTAAAGTACAGTTACTGTGACTTGACACTTCTTTAGTATCTGAAGAGAACATTATGAATAGTTACTGTGACTTGACACTTCTTTAGTATCTGAAGAGAACATTATGAATAGTTACTGTGACTTGACACTTCTTTAGTATCTGAAGAGAACAGAGTAAAGAGACAGTTACAGTGACTTGACACTTCTTTAGTATATGAAGAGAACAGAGTAAAGAGACAGTTACAGTGACTTGACACTTCTTTAGTATATGAAGAGAACAGAGTAAAGAGACAGTTACAGTGACTTGACACTTCTTTAGTTATGAAGAGAACAGAGTAAAGAACAGTTACAGTGACTTGACACTTCTTTAGTCTATGAAGAGAACAAGTAAAGAAATAGTTACTGTGACTTGACACTTCTTTAGTCTATGAAGAGAACATGTAAAGAAATAGTTACAGTGACTTGACACTTCTTTAGTATATGAAGAGAACAGTATAAAGAGATAGTCACTCTGAGTTGACACTTCTTTAGGATCTGAAGAGAACAGTATAAAGAGACAGTTACTATGAGTTGACACTTCTCTAGTATCTACAGAGAACAGTATAAAGAGACAGTTATTTTGAGTTGACACTTCTGTAGTATCTACAGAGCACAATGTAAAGAGACAGTTACTATGACTTGACACATCTTTAGTTCTAAAGAGAACAGTGTAAAGAGACAATTTGACGTGAGACTTGTTTAGTATCTCAAAAAAGAATTCTTTAGTGTCTGAAGAGATCAGTATAAAAAAACACACATGAATTGACACTTGTTTAGTATCTATAGATAACAATGCAAAGAAAAAGTTACCATGACTTTACAATTCTCTACGTTTTAGTTTTATTTGCCACACGATAACTTCTCAGCAGATTTCTGTGGTATCTGAGTCACCCATCCTGTTGACGAATTAGAGACTTGAACGCATTACATTGAAAACAGAAATTGTCTGCACGATTTTCTGCTAGTAAAAATTTCCCTTCCCATTATGTCCTTAGTCATGTCTTTACACTTGATATAAGATGATGCCAGGGATGGGAGTGAACTGCTCAACAGGCTTTGAGTATCTTGCAATAATGGGTCTGGATTTCCCAGAGAGCAGATGTTTCGTATTGGTTGAGAAACGTTCTCCTTCGCTTACTTCAATATGAGGCCCCTGAGAATCAGAGCGTAGAGTGGAGACGGCGATACATGCACTTTAGGAAGATGGGATTTGACTGGATGACGCATGATTCTGACTGCTCTATAGACAGAAATAGAAAAAAGAGAATCGATCAATATGTGTGTGTGTGTGTGTGTGTGTGTCTCTGTGTCTGTGTCTCTGTGTGTGTGAGAGAAAGAGAGAGAGAGAGAGTGTGTGTGTGTGTGTGTGTGTGTGTGTTAGTGTTAGTGTGTGTGTGTGAGAGAGATAGAGATAGAGAGTGTGTGTGTGTGTGTGTGTGTGTGTGTGTTAGTGTTAGTGTGTGTGTGTGTGTGTTAGTGTTAGTGTTGTGTGTGTGTGTGTGTGTGTGTTAGTGTGTGTGTGTGTGTGCATGTGTGGATGTGTGTTAGTATTAATGTGTGTGCGTGTGTGGATTTTGTGTGTGTTGTGTAGTGTGTATGTTTAGTGTGTGTGTGTGTGTGTGTGTGTGCGTGTGTGGGTGTGTGTTAGTGTTAATGTTGTGTGTTTTGTGTGTGTGGGTATGTGTGTGCTTGTGTGCGTGTGTGGGTGTATGTTAGTGTTAATTTAGTGTTAGTGTTAGTGTTAGTGTTAGTGTTAGTGTGTGTGTGTTGTGTGTGTGTGTGTGTGTGTGTGTGTGTGTGTGTGTGTGTGTGTGTGTGTGTGTGTGTGTGTGTGTGCTCGTGTGAGTGTGTGTGTGTGCTCGTGTGAGTGAGTGTGTGTGTGTGTTTGTGTGTGCGTTTTCTGTGTGTTTGCCTGTGTCAGTGTGTTTGGCAACGTGCGTGCGCGTGTGCGTGTATAAAATATATACATACATACATACATACATACATACATACATACATACATACATACATACATACATACATACATAATATTGTACATACATATATACATATATATATATATATGTATATGAATATATATATATATACATATATATATATATGTGTGTGTGTGTGTGTGTGTGTGTGTGGTGTGTGTTTGTGTGTGTGTGTGTGTGTGTGTGTGTTGTGGTTAAGGGTGGAAGGGAGCAAAGGAGGAGGACAAATGGGGATTACGTGTTTGAAGCAGAGGTTAAGGCAAGAGAGAGAGACAGAGACAGACAGAGAGAACAGACAGACAGACAGCAGAGACAGACAGACAAAAGACAGACAGACAGAACAGAAAGACAGAAGAGAGACGACAGACAACAGACACAGATAGAACACAGACACAGAGAAAGAGAGAGAGAGAGAGAGAGATGAGAGAGCAGAAGAGAGTGAGAAGGATATGGGATCAGTTGGAATGATGAAGATTTGAAAGATTCTGGGTGTGGCAGATGTGAATGGCAGTGCAACTGTTCCTTCAGTTCAAAGGACATTAGAGTTAATGCAAACCATGTGCAGAATGCGTCATGCTTCATCAGTAGACCTGCACAGAATTGTTTGTTGCATTTCTCATTGTTTTAGAACTGATTGACATTTCCATTTATCGGTATATTTTGTAGATGACCTTTATTTCTCATCAGAAATGACCTTATTAGGCAGAAGTGTCTGCTCCTTTTTCCCCCATCTCTGTTTTGAATTCTGCCTCTGCTACTTTCACATATTGATTAATTAAAAAGGTTAAATTGAAATGAATTGAATTAACTGAATTGAATTGAACTGCGTGGTTTATAATCAATACCACACATCACACACACACACTACACATACACATATGATATTAATACATAAAATATAATCTAAATCTAAAATATATATCTATACAAATTATATCACCCACACACACACACACACACACACTTACACGTACACATACCACACACACACACACACCACACACACACACAGTACACACACACATCACGCACGCAGCCACAACACACACGAACACACACACCCCACTACCAACACACCAACAACACACACCATACACTACACACTTACACACGCACGCACGCACACACGTACACACTCAAGTACACTTACTCAAAGATAAAATTATAACACTAATATTCCGTGACTTGTTTTAATTGTTAGCATGCGTTGGTTCTACTCAATCATCTTAAGTACTGTCAAGCGAGAGGTCAGCAGTATAAGTCATCGCGTAGTTGCACTTGATACACGTACGTGGTACTTGAACACTGACAGTACATCTCTCTTGTCCACTTCGAGTGAGTCTGGGATATGAGCTAGAATGCTATACTATATATAACGCAAATACCGTAGATACTATAGGCCGATGAATGAAACTTATTGCATGATATTTTCTACATGCTATGTGTTGGTTGTTGTATGCCAGCAGTACTTCTTATATATGTTACTCGGACATTAAGAACTGGATGACACACATAGACTTCAGTTAATGACGACAAACAGAAGCTATCCTCATTGGCACGTCAGAAACTTTCTCAGTGCTCCTCTTTCACTCCCATATGTAACACATCAGTCCAATTTCTGATTCAGCTAAAACCTGGTGTTGCATTGACTCTACCCTCTCATGAACAACTTTGTTTCTCAAACTGCAGATCCTGCTACTATCATCTCATCGTATAAGCTGATAGAAGTATCTCTCTGTCGAACAACTGCAAACTCGTCCTCTTCATAATGTCTCGCATGATATTGCAATTCACTCCTGTCTGGTCTTCTGCTCCACCATTCACATCCTACGCGCATTCATAAACAATGCTGCACGCCTTGTACTCAAAAAGAAAAAGCTGACACATATTCCTCTCCTGGCAAACTTCACTGGCTCCCTGTATCAAAGCGCATTACAGTACAAACTGTACACATGTTGCTACAAAAGCTCAATAACGCAGCCCCGATTACTTGTCAATAGCCATACATTTGAGATCTATGTTTCCACTCGTACCCTCGCTCTGGCTTTGATCCTCTGATTCTAATTCGCTTCTTCCGACAAGGACTCAATACTTTGGTCACGAGCCTTCTCTGTTTCTGGTCCACTCTCCTGGAACAAACTTCCCTCTCTCAGTCCGTCAGCAACCTACTTTTGTCTCCTTCAAGTCCGCTCTCAAAACTCACCTTTTCTCTCCTGCATAAAATCCTAACCTCACTCAACCCTCCCCTCTGCAGCCTGTCTCCGCTCGGAGGGAATCACATGGTTATAATATATAATTGTATGCTATGCTCTCTATAATTTTCCATTGCTTTTATTCTTGCTTTTATTGCTTTTATTCTTTCTCCCCATTTATAGCCATGCGTGTGTGTGGGTGTGTGTGTGTGTGTGTGTGTGTGTGTGTGTGTGTGTGTGTGTGTGTCTGTGTGTGTGCGTGCGTGTGTGTGCGGGCGTGCGTGCCTGCGTGTGTGTCTGCTTCAGCGCTTAGATTTGATTTTATCAAGATTTTGCGCTATATAAATATTGTAATTATTATTATTATTATTATGTACAAGTTGATATCATTTGTGACCTCCCACCACGAAATCAGTCTTAACTAGCATTTTGGGCATTTTGAGATATACATATCACTGGAAAGTGTACATTCTGCTGATTATTTTGGTACTTGACTAAAGCTTGTACTCAAAAAAATGTAGAAGTTATGTATGCTTGAAGGCATTAAGTTGTATGACGGCCATTTTGAGAAAATGGACTCTAAAGTTTTTGTGTGCTCTCCTACACATTTTCCTTAAATTTCTTTATTTGGTGGCTTTGACCCAGTTTGTTTCTAATTTTCGCTGTCATTGTCTGAAAGGTGCACCAAAGAGCTTTGTGTCAGTATATTACATGTGCAGGTACTGCACATGTTACGGTTTATAATAAGAGACAAAAATAGGTACTTTTGATAGGAAATTGGGTTCTTCTGCTGCGATCAGTGCATTAAAATACCATTTTAAATTGATTTATAATATTTTTTTCAAGAAAACAAATTCTGTGGGGGATAGATTATAGTCTACAGAAATCAATTTTGAGAAAAAGTCAAAACACCCCAGAGAGACCCTGTCACCTTTTCAGCTTCTAGTGCTGTTCGACTGACTGCGAGTTAAGACTGATTTCGTGGTGGGAGGTCACATTATGTTACTAGTGATCGAAAGATGTCTGGAGACGCCAAAGAAAAAAAGGAAATAGATTTGCCCATTCCTTAGCTTTAGTTTTATTTACGAGACCGAGACGAGACAGTGTAACTTGACAATTCCCCAGATGATTTCAGTCACACGGGAGCATCCATTTTGTCTACGGTGTATTTTTATGCATGAGATTGACATAGAAATTGCCAAATGAAATTCTTTATATGAAGAGTTGTCTTTCTTAGCCATGTCACAGTCATGTTTCTACAGTCAATAAAAGAGATTTGTTCCTTTGGGCGTGATGTTGTGCTTTGATTGCTGTCTGCCCCCATCCCCCACCACCCACACACTCATTTTTTGTTTGTTTTTTTACTGAAGTAAATGTTTCTTACCAGTTGAAAAATCTCTCTTGCCTTTAAACAGCCTCAAAAAGAACTAGTCTGGGTATTGAAGAACGCATACATACGGAATAAGCTTTGACTGGATTGCTTTCATTCCAGACACTGCTTATAAATAGAAATGGAGGAATGAAGGAATCAGTTTGCATGGGGAGGACTGGAGTGAGGAGAGGGCCATGGGGGAAAGAAGAGGAGGTTCAGGTAAATATGGTGTGTGGTGTGTGTGAGGTGGGGGGGGTCTTGAATGTTATATAGAACCAATATTGTTATGCGGTTGTGAGGCGTGGACAGTCAACAAGCAAAGCTAGAACAAGATTGAGGCAGCCGAGATTGGTTTCTAAGAAGAATGTTGACAGTTCCATGGACAGCAAAGAAAACAAACGAGACACTTTGATGGAGGCAGACACAAGATGATCATTCGTAAGGAAGATTAGAAAAGACAGGCAACTTTTATAGGCCATTTTCATGAGGAAAGGGGAATTGGAGCACTGGTCACAATGGGAAAGCTGGAGGGAAGGAGAGCACCAGGTAGACCCAGGGAGAAGATATTGGACGGACTTGCAGAGTGGCTGAAGACAAAGAGGGAAGAGGTGTTGAGACAACAAGAGATAGAGATAGATGGAATGCCATGATCGCCAACGCCATATGGCAAGGCACCGATGATGATGATGATGATGTTGAGATGATGTGAATGGATGATGATTGATGTATGTATGGGGGGAGTAGGGGGGGGGGGACTTTTCGGCATGACAGGTGACAAAGCAGATATTCGTATTCATAAGACCATTTAGCTAGGACAGATATTATGGAAAGGAGGAAAATTCCGTCACAATGTACTGATGAAATAACTATTTTTGTTTTTCTGGGCTTTAAGCCACTTGACATTGTGCCTGTATTGTTCTTTGTGTACGTTCTCGTATTTCTGACAATCATTGTTGTTTTCATCACCAATGATCATTTGTCGTCATTGTCCTCATCGAAGTCATAGTCATTCTGTCGACACAGAAAAGTAATTACTACTGCCATTATCACTAGAACTGCTGTACTTAACTACTATTACTAATTATACTACTATACTACTACTATACTACTCCGAGTGTTCTGAGCTTACGGTTTTTGTGCTTTGTATCTGCTTCTATGCTAGCTGAATGGGTAGCGCAAACTATGTTAGATTTGAGAAGTTCCACAACATGGGAGATGATTCCTACGTGACTCTCAAGAGTTTGTCCTTCGGTTTATAACTGCATGCTTGCCCGGTTATCATGCCTGCTGTCTTCCATCTCACGTCTTCTATTCTAGAATATTAATGTTCAGCCTTTCAGTTTTCTCTGGACAATTTCTAGTTTTCCCTCGGCGCATTGTTATAACATTCCATCTCACGTTTTACATGTTGTAATCTAATAGTGGTCCCTTCATTATGGTCTGGTATCAAGTGTTAAAGGGGCTGGAACAGCAGGAAGACTGAAGTCATGGTGATCAGTAAAAATCATGAAATCTCCTCATGCAAAATAACAGCAAATGGCACAACCTTGACACAGGTTGATAAATTCAAATACTGGGAACGATCATTTCATCAGACGGCAGATGCACATCAGAAATAGCCAGCAGAATCGGCCAAACCAAAACAGCATTCAAGAAGATGACAAGCATTCTTACCAACAAATGCCTGTCAATCAACATCAGGAAGAGAGTTCTTGAATGTTATATAGAACCAATACTGTTGTGCGGATGCGAGGCGTGGACAGTCAACAAACAAAGCCAAAACAAGATTGAGGCAGCCGAGATGTGGTTTCTAAGAAGAATGTTGACAGTTCCATGGACAGCAAAGAAAACAAACGAGACAGTCTTGATGGAGGCAGACACAAGTAGATCACTCATAAGGAAGATTAGGAAAAGACAGGCTGCATTTATAGGCCATTTTATGAGGAAAGGGGATTTGGAGCACCTGGTCAAACGGGAAAGCTGGAAGGAAAGAGAGTACCGGGTAGACCCAAGGAGAAAATGCTGGACGGACTTGCAGAGTGGCTGGGGACGAAGAGGGTGGGGGATGCTATGAGCAACGAGAGATAGAGACAGATGGAGTTCATGATCGCCAACGCCATGTGGCAGGGCACCTGATCATGATGATGATGATGATCAACTGTGTTAACGTGGTTTCCCTACTGGACGAAGGTGTTCCGGTGGAGCCCCTATTAACATCGTTCACTTTTCTTTTATTCATATTTCGGGGCATGGTATTCTTGGGAGAATGTTATAGTGGTTTCCTGTTGCCTTCTATCGTATTTTGTTCAGACTCTCCACTAGACTTTGTTTCTTCCCACGAGTACACACAAAGTAGTTGTAACTTTAGGCAATTTTTACAGCGCAATCCTTCGCCGAGACTATTCCTTCTTCGAGCATATGAGGCATGTAATGACACATCTGTGCCACCAGATGTAC
>JAPXFY010000024.1:17226567-17231567 GCA_030674185.1 Monoplex corrugatus
GGTATTGTTAATACATTTCAAGAAAACATGAAAATAGCTCATTCGCAAAAACGAAACTAATGTACCTCTTTTATGATAGACTGTAAATATAGCGTGAAGTAAGTGAGGTGTTATTAATAGAGGAACTGTGTGAAGGTCGTTCCTTGACCGTCTGAATGGCTACAGATGATTGGAAAAACCAGAACGAGTATACCAATATTGTTATATTTTGGTTATAATGGAAAGCCAGTGAGGCATCATTAACGACGGGTTTTGTGTTTTTAAGGATCATTGCACTCAGGGAGGTGACCTTTGTGCTCACTTTTTTTTTTTTTTTCGTCCAATTTTCTACGCCAATTTAATGGCCACAGAAACTGAAACAGGTCATATTATGCGATGATAATGATGTTGATGTGGATGATAATCATGATTCTATGGAGTTCCATCTATGATTGAGACTGCGTGACAGAGTTGTACTCTACGCTTACTATCATTATGTATTCTGGCGTCAATCAGGCCCGAGAGATACAGACACCTGCGGTGCTGATCAGAAGATTTCAGCAACATCCTCAATGACGCATCGGCGAAGTGGATGAGACTCGACTGTGTGGTTCCAGTCTTTTCAATTAGCCTATAGCACGCCCAACTCTGGGTTGGAGCCGGTTGGAGGCGAAAAATCCCACAATGACTTTTGAAGATACTGAAGAGGATTCGAACCAACAACCCTTCCAGTCGGTAGTACGTTGCGTTAACCACTACACCACGGCGACTGTGTGTGTGTGTGTGTGTGTGTGTGTGTGTGTGTGTGTGTGTGTGTGTGTGTGTGTGTGTGTGTGTGTGTGTGTGTGTGTGTGTGTGTGTGTGTGTGTGTGTGTTTTCCCCAGACCATGAAAATGCGTTCAGAGTTTTGAGTTTGCTGGAACCAAAATAGGTAATCAAAATGAAGATTGATCACAGAGCTGCAGTAGTCCAGGTGACCTACAGTGAATGATAATCTGTGTGGCTGTATTCTGATTTGAAGCGGGAACAACCAGGGGGAGTTTTCTGAAATTCAAACTTTGCAAACTTAACGAGAATGACTGGTGTCATCGTTCTAAGAGGGGTTCGATAATACCACATCAATAACGTCTCTGGAGTTTGTACGTGTGTTTTTATTCAAGAGGGATTTAACCCACTTGGACAGTTCCATATGCGCGCCACACAATCTGCCACTATATATGCAGCAGAGAGGCTGGGCTCACGCAGAACGTTATGCTTTGGAAAGATCTTGAAATGTAACTGTACCATACGAAAGTAGAATGGAGGAAGCCCATATTTACAAAACTGAAAAGCATGCCAGTCTAGACAGCAACTTTAGAACATCTAGCTTTCAAGCCCAAGTTGGAGCAAGGAGGTTGACAGGCTCATCAGCCTATAACCCTGTGAAGCAGCTCTCGACTTCGGGAAGAGAGGACTAGAGCCCTAAAGGCAATGGCAGAAACAGCGGGGGGAAAATTCCATCTAGATCTGGACCAGGAGGAACAAAAGTAAACTTCTTATGGCTTAAAATTCCTGCATATGTTGAAGATGATCGATAGCCAGGTGGTTAAGATATATGTCACAAAGATGACTTCACCTTGAGAAACCTGACCACCTAGGATACGCAGGTTCGATTCCTGGAGGAGGACACATTTCTATTTTTTGTTAAAATGGAGAGAGCAGAGGGGCATCAATGAGTCATAATTCGGATGAAGCCCGGTTACCTTAGAATGCCAGGAAACACGGGAGTTTCTCCTCTGAGGACCTTCTGTTGTCGGGATGTCCCCACAGTTTCTTACTACTGGAAAGATCTTGAAATGGCTGGGGAAAGGGTGAAGAATATGACATATGAAACACTTACTTGGCACACCAGAATGATTGTAGCATTAAGATAGGCGGCAAGAGTACCAGCATTTCATTCATTAATTTAACCCTTTGACTCCCGCACCTCTCCACTAACTATGAAAACTTAACCCTTTGACTCCCTCACCTTTCGCACCAGATTCCTGCAGGGAGCTGATGGATAGGGCGAGGGAGTGAGAGGGTTAAGTTTCTGCTTTGCTGACATGGTTGACAATGAAGGATGCTGATGGACACGGATTGAAAAGGATGATGACTACTACCTACCTTCTGTCCAGACAGCAGCACGTGATACTGATGGGGTTCTGCACCAGCCACACCTGGCTCAACGCCTACATCATCATCATCATCAGGTGCCCTGCCGCATGGCGTTGGCGATCATGGACTTCCATCTGCCTCTATCTCTCGTTGCCCCTAGCATGTCCCCCACCCTCCTCGTCCCCAGCCACCCCGCAAGTCCGTCCATCATTTTCTCTCTGGGTCTACCCGGTGCTCTCTTTCCCTCCAGCTTTCCCGTTGTGACCAGGTGCTCCAATCCCCCTTCCTCATAAAATGGCCTATAAATGTTGCCTGTCTTTTCCTAATCTTCCTTATGAGTGATCTACTTGTGTCTAACTCCATCAAGACTGTCTCGTTTGTTTTCTTTGCTGTCCATGGAACCCTCAACATTCTTCTGAAAAACCACATCTCGGCTGCCTCAATCTTGTTCTGGCTTTGTTTGTTGACTGTCCACGCCTCGCATCCGTACAACAGTATTGGTTCTATATAACATTCAAGAACTCCTATACGCCTATACGAACGACAAATTCAAACTGACGCTTTGACAGCCAAACAGACGAACACATTATTGTCGTGCGATGTCTCCTCTATCCATCGGATCAACAGGAGGGGCCAGGGCTGACTTCAACGCTGTTGACTGCCAAGCTCAACCACAGCTTGCAAGAACAGAGAAAATATATATCCACATTTATCACCAGACATGGCCTGACTGCGTATTCAGAGGAATAAAAAAAAGAAAGAGAGAGGGAGGGAGAGAGATAGAGAGAGGGGAGGGAGGGAGAGAGAGAGAAAGAGAGACACAGAGGGAGAAGGAAAGAGAGAGAAAGACCGAGAATGAGAAGAGAGATGGAGACACAGACAGAGACAAACAGACAAAGACAGAGAGACAGATACAGAGAGAGAAAGAGAGATGGGCAGCGAATCTCTCACAGTGGTCTAAAACAACTTATTTAAATTCACACTGGAAGAAACTTCAGGGAAGTGAACCAGACTGTGGCATGATGCAATGCGCAAATATTCAGATTTGCTTTGTGTTGTAACCGCTGTGACTGACAGCGTAATGCAACGTTTCCATTATTTTCTCCAAATATTTTAACAGAGAGACCCCTGCTGTAGTGCACAAATTTCAATTTCAGTAAAGTAAATGTTGTCTAAGATGCATGGGGACTGACTGAACATCCTGTCACCTCTCGGACATGTAAAAAACAAAAAAACAAAATGGAACTGTACCAGATAATCTTCCTTACATTCTTGATAAAAAAAAAATGCATGACGGTAAATTGCAAACTATCGAACAACCTTGACACTTTTGTAAAATTCAAGCATCGTCTCCCCCCCCCCTCCCCCCCCCCCAACAATGAGTTTCAGGGGATAATTTCTGAGAGTGCCATTGTGGAATTAGAAAATTATCCCCCATTTCCCCATTTTCCTGAGATATTTATCATTGTAGAAATATTTTATTTGAGGTTACTAAATTAAAAGTGAACCAGATTTAAGTCTTTTGTAAGTCTTCACAAACGGTATTTCAAGTATGGAGTGATTCCACCCATCCCCAGCCCCTCCGTGCAAACAGTACCCAGGACATTTTCTTTTCTTAAATGCGTATCCTATGGAACCAGACAAGACTTAAAGCAGGGCATGGGACGTTTTGAAATGCAAGCATTGTGGAGATTGCATGCGACTGGGACAACGCGCCTGAAACCGGGATAGAGAGATCAATGTGTAGGGGAGAGAGAGAGAGAGAGAGAGAGAGAGAGAGAGAGAGAGAGAGGGAGGGAGGGAGAGCAGGAGGAAGATGGAGAGAGAGAGAGAGAGAGAGAGAGAGAGAGAGAGAGAGAGATTAAATGGCTGGTAGGGTGGTGGAAGATATTACAGGGGTGGGGAGGGGTGGGCGATTTGAAAAGGTGTGGAAAACGTCAATGAAAGTTCTTGTTCCCTGCAGGGGAACGGAAGAGAGGACTCCATGGAACGATACGTCACGCTCCGTCAATGGACCGATAACCCTGTTCCTTTTTTACCCCTTTTTGCGCCTATCGACATTCACCTCAACGATTCTCCTCTACATATACTGCTGGGTTTTTTTTCTCTTTTAGTATTGACTGTTTTTATGTATTGATGTATGTATTCAGTTATTTCATTTTTTTTTCATTTTATGTTTTATTTTGTTACTTTATTATTACTATTATTGTTATCATTCTTATTGTTATTATTCTTATTGTTATTATTATTATTATTATTATTATTATTATTATTATTATTATTATTATTATTATTATATTATTATATCATTATTATTATTATTATTATTATTATTATTATTATTATTATTATTATTATTATTATTATTATTATTATTATCAGTAGTAGTAGAAGTAGTAGTAGTAGTAATAGTAGTAGTAGTAGTATTTTGATTGTTGTTGTTGTGGTTGTTATTGTAGCTGTTATTGTTTTTGTTTTTTGAAACTGTCTTTATTTCGTTATAAAAAAAAGTATTCAAACGAATACAACATAAAAACGAAAACAAAAGAGGGAATAGAACGTTTTGAAATGCAAGCATTGTGGAGATTGCATGCGATTGGGACAATGCGCTTGAAACAGGGATAGATAGATCAAAGTGTGAGGGAGAGGGAGAGAGAGGGAGAGAGAAAGAGAGAGAGAGAGAGAGAGAAGAAAGAAGGAGGGAGGGAGGGAGGGAGGGAGAGGAGGAGGAAGATGGAGGGGGAGGGAGAGAGATTGATTAAATGGCTGGAAGTTTGGTGGAAGATATTACAGGGGTGGGGAGGGGTGGGCGATTTGAAAAGGTGTGGAAAACGTCAATGACAGTTCTTGTTCCCTGCAGGGGAACGGAAGAGAGACTCCATGGA
>JAPXFY010000024.1:17241567-17244067 GCA_030674185.1 Monoplex corrugatus
ACATGCGCAGTTAGTGTGAACATGCAAACAACAAAACAATGCTGAAATCAAACACCAGACACGTGTCACATCATGCACAGTTAGTGTGAACATGCAATCAACAAAACAATGCTGAAATCAAACACCAGACACGTGTCACATCATGCACAGTGTGTGTGAACATACAATTAAAAAAAAATGCTGAAGCCAAACATAATAATAATAATAATAATAATGTTTATTTGTATAGCGCATATTACATATAAAAACATGCTCACCAGCGCTTTACATTTCGCAAGAAAGGCAAAAGGGGATAAAAATTGTTCACAATTACATACACAATAAGATAACAACAAACATTAAAGCTATACAAGTAAGAAGACACATAAAAAAACCCACAGAATATTAAAATTTGAACACTGACTTATGTAATGAAGAAAGATTAACAGATTTTTCATATGAATAAAGAGGCATACTGTGTTTATATATTGCTGCGTGTGTGTGCTTGCGTACGTGTGTGTGTGTGTGTGTGTGTGTGTGTGTGTGTGTGTGTGTGTGTACGTGTGTGTGTGCGTGCGTGTGCGTTGCTGTGCGCGTGTGTGTTTGTTTGTGTGTGTGTGTGTTTGTTTGTTTGTGTGTGTGTGTGTGTGTGTGTGTGTGTGTGTGTGTGTGTGTGTGTGTGTGTGTGTGTGTGTGTATGTGTGTGTGTGTGAGTGTGTGCGTGTGCTATGTTTGCATGCGTGTGTTTATGTTTATGCATGCAATAGTTGTACATAAAATTATAACCAATATTTTGAATGAAGATAAAAACAGAAAAATTCTAATCCATATACAAGAAAAACATTATAACTTCAGTATTACAGCATTAACACCTTGACAATCAAAATTACCTCACAAATTATAAACTATTCGCATAACATACATCACAATTTACATACAAACAAAGATTTGAAAAAGTTTCTTAGAGTATTTCAGTCTCTTTTCCACTCAATTTCTCCCCTATCCCCTCCTCAGCTGTACACATACAGTGATACACACACATGCTCACTCAAGCACACACACACACACACACACACACACACACACACACACACACACACACACACACACACACACACACACACACACACACACACACACACACACATACATACACACATGCACGCACACACACACACCTTGCTCTATAAGCCCTTATACAAAATACTGTTATACAGGCAGGAGAGATTAGTCTGATGACAGACTTGCAAACTAAGGCTCTTCAGGTTAGACATTTAAGACACATCAGACATATAACACGTCATGCTAAGTGTGTGAACATGGAACCAACAAAACAATGCTGAAGCAAAACACTAGACACATATCACAACATGCACAGTGTGTGTGAACATGCAATTAACAAAGCAATGCTCAAGCCAAACTGCAAACACATATCACATCATGCGTACAGTGTGTGTGAACATGCAATCAACAAACATTGTTAAGTCAAACGTCAGACACATATTACATCATGCGCATTGTGTGAACACGGAATTAACAAAACATTGCTCAAGCCAAACTTCACACAAATATCACATCATGCAGAATGTGTGTGAACATAGAATTAATAAAAAAAACAACAATGCTGAAGCCCAGCACCAGACACATATCACGTCATGCTAAATAGAATGTTTGTGTGTGCCGGTGTGTGTGTGTGTATGTGTGTATGTGTGTGTGTGTGTGTGTGTGTGTGTGTGTGTGTGTGTGTGTGTGTGCAAGTGCACGCGTGCGTGCATGCGTGTGCACAAATGTGTTGTCCAATGGTTTATATGGAGTAGGCTACTTAGGCGAACTTGGAATAGGCGTATTGGAATCACTAAGGGGAAAATGGTAGGCTGGAATAGGCGTATTGGGAACACTAAAGGGAGAGTGGTAGGCTGGAATAGGCGTATTGGGATCACTAAGGGGAAAGTGGTAGGCTTAAACGGAATAGGGCGAATGGGAATGACACCGGTTAATTTAAGTCTTTCTATACACTGTGATTCTGAAACGCGACAGTCTTGATGGAGGTAGGCACAAGAAGATCATTGATAAGGAAGATTGGGAAAAGACAGGCAACACTTATAGGCCATTTTACGAGGAAAGGGGAATTGGAGCACCTGGACAAAACAGGAAATCTGTGGGGAAAGAGAACACCAGCTAGACCCAGGGAGAAGATATTGGACGGACTTGCAGAATGGCTGAAGACAAAGATGGTGGAAAAGGTTCTTGAGGCAACAAGGGATAGAAACAGATGGAAGGCCATGATCTCCAACGCCATGTGGCAAAGCACTTAACGATGATGATGATGACCCTGAAAGGGTTTTTAGATGCGAAAACAAGCGCCCAGTCGTGACTAAGGAGTATCACTGTCGTCACTGTCCCTGCTGCCGTCAAGATCGGTGGCTGGATCAAAGAAATAGAGACTGGCTATGCTCCTGGACATGATGAAGGATCGCTCCAGCCAATAACCGTGCTCCCCCCCCTCCCATCCCGATCACAA
>JAPXFY010000024.1:17254067-17259067 GCA_030674185.1 Monoplex corrugatus
AGAGGTCCGCCATGTATGATGAAAATTATATTAGGCCTATGTTTCTATGTTCGATGTAATGTGTATTGTACAGTTTGTAAGCGCTTAGGGCTTTCCAGAAAGATTAGGCGCTCTAAATGCCCTTAATAATAATAATAATAATAGCCTTGAGAGCCAAGACCACGGTTTTGCCGGTGCCGGGGGGACCCTGCAAGTGCACGTAGCTTGGCTCAGGGTTCGTCTCGTTCAGCAGCGCCACCTGCGTGGACGTCAGTGCCAGGCTGGAGAACCTGGAACCCGTTTCCAAGACGGCCTGTCCCCTTGACCGGACCACCCGGCGTGGGTAAGACGGTGTAGCGATCTCCACCGTAGTGGCCGGCCCGCAGAACCTGAAATGAACACGACACACACACACACACACACACACACACACACACACACACACACACACACACACACACACACACACACACACACACACACACACACACACACACACACACACACACACACACACACACACACACGTTCAGGCGTTTGTTTGCTTCGGGGGTGGGGGGGGTATGCTTTCATTGTTTGATGAGCTTGAGTTTGTTGTTGTTATTTTTATTTGTTGTTATTGTTTTTCGGGGTGTTTTTTTGTTTTTGTTTTTGTTTTGCACAAGAAAGAGCGCTGTTTGTCTCGTCTGTCTTGTCTGTCTTGTTGGTATGTCTGTCTGTCTGCCTTGTCTGTCACTTTTCGTGTGTGTGTGTGTGTGTGTGTGTGTGTGTGTGCGTGTGTGTCTTTTTGTCTCTGTCTCTGTCTCTGTCTCTATCTGGCTGACTGGCTGGTTGTCTCTCTGTCTGATTCTCTCTCTCTCTCTCTCTCTCTCTCTCTCTCTCTCTCTCTCTCTCTCTCTCTCTCTCTCTCTCTCTCTCTCTCTCTCTCTCTCTCCTCTTTTTTTTTTTTTGTCTCTGTCTGTCTGTCTGTCTCTGTCTGTCTGCCTGTCTGTCTGTTCCTGTCTGTGTGTGTGTCTCTCTCTTCTCTCTTTGTCTGTTTCTGTCTGTCTGTATGTATGTATGTATGCATGTATGTACGTATGTATGTTTGTCTGTCTGTCTGTATGTATGCATGTATATCTGTTTGTCTGCCACTGCACTGCACTGTCTGTCTGTCTGTCTGTCTGTCTGTCTCTCTGTCTCTGTCTCTCTCTGTTTCTCTGTCTCTCTCTCTCTCTGTCTCTCTCTCTCTCTCTCTCTCTCTCTCTCTCTCTCTCCCTCTCTCTCTCTCCCTCTCCCTCACTTCCCTTATATGTGTGTGTGTGTTTGAATGTGAGCACCTGTATGTGTTTATTTGTGTGTGTTTGTGTGCGTGCCAGACACATACATAAACATACATTGTGTATGTGTCTGTGTGTGCGCATGTGTGTGGGTGCGTGTATGCATATATATATGGTGCATATGCATATCCACATGCGTGTCTGTATATGTACTTGATCGTGTTGGTGAACGCGTGTGCGTGTGTGTAAATATATGTGCATATACATGTGTGTATGTGTGTGTGGATGTGTGTGTGTGTGTGTGTGTGTGTGTGTATGCATGTGTGTATATGTGTTTGTGTATGTATGTATGTATATATACCTATTTTTGTCTCTTATTATGAACAGTAACCTGTACAGTACCCTCATATGTAATATTCTACAGAAAGCTCTTTGGTGCACCTTTCAGATAATGACAGCGAAAATTAGAAACAAACTGGGTCAAAGCCACCAAATAAAGAAATGTAAGGAAAATGTGTAGGAGAGCACACAAAAACTTTAGAGGCCGTTTTCTCAAAATGGCCGTCATACAACTTAATGACTTTAAACATACATAACTTCTACATTTTTTTTTAGTACAAGCTTTATTCAAGTACCAAAATAATCAGCAGAATGTACTCTTTCCAGTGATATGTATATCTCAAAATGCCCAAAATGCTAGTTAAGACTGATTTCGTGGTGGGAGGTCACATATGACTCAGGTACAGGGGGGGGGGATACGTGTTATTGAATGGAAAGGAGACACTTGTTTTTGCAGCGGGCACCAATGCGGAAGAATTTTTTTGCCCATAAGCTTGCCTCACTATGCCACTCTTTTTCTCTGATCTCTCTCCTCGCTACCTGGCTGATCTTCTCTCTGTGTACACTCCTTCTAGAAATCTCCGCTCCATTGCTGATACCAGATTGCTCCGTGTTCCACGCGTGCGCACAAAAACATTTGGACATCGCTCTTTCTCCTTCGCAGCCGCCACTATCTGGAACTCTCTTCCCTTTGAAATCCGACACCTAAAATCGACTTCTTCTTTCAAAACAGCTCTAAAAACTCACCTCTTTCAAAAATATTATCAGTAAGTTCAACCTCATTTCCCCCAGCCTAATAGTAGAAAAGGTGAGTTAGTGTGTGTGTATGTTATAGTAGGTAGGTGAGGGGTGGGGGTGGGTGATTATAGAGCCCAATGTGCCTCACAGTACTTTGGGGTATAGCCGTGGGGGTTGTGGGGTGCATTTGGACTTGCGTGAGAATCCGTGTATGATTGTAGCGTATGTAGTATTTTTTATGGATTTATTCTATTACTTTGTATTGTGTATTTAGTGTATGTACGTGAGGTCCGAGAGATTGAAATATTGTGAGTGAATGATTGTAAAGCGTTATAAGCTCCGCCGTAGGCAGATATGTGCGTTTATAAATGGTCTCTGTTTATTATTATTATTATTAATGGGGTTATGGTAAGGACAGAGACAGTTCAGTTTATCGCTGGCAGCATGCCCATTGCGTGTATTAAGATCGTTTACTGAGACTGCAATGCCGGACTGTGTTCTTACGTAATTCTAACAATCCTTCCCTCCTCCCACTACCCTTCTGCCCCCTCTACCCCCCCCCCCCCCCCCCCCGCTACCACCTGTGTGCACATGTACACACGCGAAGCGCGAGAGCACACACACATGTACGCTCAAACTCACACACACACACACACACACACACACACACACACACACACACACACACACACACACACACACACACACACACACACACACACACACACACACATAAACACACATGTACATACACACACGCACATACACATGCGCGCGCGCACACTCACATACACAAATACTCACACACACACGCACACGCACGCACACACACACTCACACACACACACACACACTCACGCACACACACACACACACACACACACACACACACACACAACACACGCACATAAACATGTGCGCGCACACATTCACACACACACACACACACACACACACACACACACACACACACACACACCACACACACACACACACACACACACACACACACACACAACACACACACACACACACACACACACACACACACACACACACAACACACGCACATACACATGTGCGTGCACACACTCACACACACATACACACACACACACACACACACACACACACACACAGCATACACACCTCCCTCGTTGGTCAATACAATATCATCACCTTTCATAACGATGATAATGATGATGGAAAAAAACAAGAACAACAACAACAATAACAAAAACAACAACAACAGACTCCCTGACAATCTCCTCAAATAGTTGAGGAGATGATTGTCAGGGAATCTGTTGTAGGTCAATGGGTCTTTAGAAGTATTTTTTTGCCCATAAGTCTTAATTCTGGCATGAAGATTTCTGAGAAGTTGAGTATGAGTGGAAGAGCGGAGATGGCGAAAAGGTGTATACATGTTGTTATTTTGTTATTTCTTTAAAGCCCAGCCGACTGAGTGGAGCCATATCAGGGCTATAACCATTTTAATACACACACACTATTTCAACAGGAAAAAAAG
Organism: Monoplex corrugatus; assembly: GCA_030674185.1. NCBI lineage: Eukaryota > Metazoa > Mollusca > Gastropoda > Littorinimorpha > Ranellidae > Monoplex > Monoplex corrugatus. The sequence goes on from JAPXFY010000024.1 coordinate 17,257,908, forward strand.
GAAGAGAAAATTTCACATACCAATGCATTCGCGTACATAACCTAAGGATGTGTACCTGGCGTTGACCACTCCGTCAAATTTATCACTCAAGGGATTCAAAAACACACCTGAATACGAATTTGAACAAAACTACGGACACTAAAGCATACATAAAAACTGGCCTAAATTACCTATAATTGCTTCTGCAGATCTAATTTCCCTAGAGCCAAAAATGCACTCAATACATGTACCCAGTTATCAATCCTAAGAGAAAGTACGTAAGACTGTATCAAAAATATACAGGTGAATGGACCAGTAAGGCGAAAAATGGTAGGAAGAAATGACAGAAAGCAAAGAAATAGGGCAGTAACAAAGAGTGTGACAGAAAAGAGGACATTTTCAGCACAGAAAATCCAGAAGGTGGGGATACTACTTATATTAAAGAGCCCCCGGCATCCCCATGGCGACAGTGTATACATGTGGAGAAGTTCAGAAAAAAACAAACATTGTGGTCCTTTACCACAGACGATAGAAAACATCAGAATGTATAGCTTGTAGTATGTTCGATCTGAAATGTGTCTGTCAAAGAAATCATTTGAGAAGGCCAGTCAAAGACAATTGCAGGAGTCCAACTTTGAGAGGATAAAATCACACGCAAGTGCATTCACTGCATCAGTAAAGAGACAGAGACGAATGGAGCTGATCCTATGCATGTCCATAAACCAATTTTACAATCGTTTGAAATGTGCCGTGGAAAGGAGACTGGTCAAAATCACACGAAGACTGCGAAGAGAGCAAGGAAAGGCAGCAGGTGTATCATCATCATCATCATCAGGTGCCCTGCCGCATGGCGTTGGCGATCATGGACCTCCATCTGTCTCTATCTCTCATTGCCCCCAGCATCTCCCCCACCCTCCTCGTCCCCAGCCACTCTGCAAGTCCGTCCAGCATTTTATCCCTGGGTCTGCCCGGTGCTCTTCTTCCCTACAGCTTTGCCGTTGTGACCAGGTGTTCCAAATTCCCCTTCCTCATAAAATGGACTATAAATGTTGCCTGTCTTTTCCTTATCTTCCTTATGAGTGATCTACTTTTGTCTGCCTCCATCAAGACTGTCTCGTTTGTTTTCTTTGCTGTCCATGGAACTCTCAACATTCTTCTTAGAAACCACATCTCGGCTGCCT
>JAPXFY010000024.1:17264067-17269067 GCA_030674185.1 Monoplex corrugatus
ACAGTACAAACTAGACACCATGTGCTACAAAAGCCTCAATAACGCAGCCCCCGATTACCTGTCAAGCCTACTTGAGATCTATCTTCCCTCACGTACCCTCCGCTCTGCCTCCGATCCTCTGACTTTTCGCTTTCCCCGCACTAAGCTCAATAACTATGGTCCACGAGCCTTCTCTGTTTCTGGTCCACTCTCCTGGAACAAACTTCCTCTCTCAGTCCGTTAGCAACCTACTTTTGTCTCCTTCAAGTCCGCTCTCAAAACTCGCCTTTTCTCCTCCGCATAAAATCCTAACCTCACTCAAGCCCCCCCCCCTCTGCAGCCTGTTTCCGCTCGGAGGGGAATCACATGGTTATAATATATAATTGTATATGCTATGCTCTCTATAACTTTCCATTGCTTTTATTCTTGCTTTTATTGCTTTTATTCTTTCTCCCCATTTATAGCCATGCGTGTGTGTGTGTGTGTGTGTGTGTGTGTGTGTGTGTGTGTGTGTGTGTGCGTGCGTGCGTGCGTGCGTGCGTGCGTGCGTGCGTGCGTGTGTGTCTGCTTCAGCGCTTAGATTTGATTTTATCAAGATTTTGCGCTATATAAATATTGTGATTATTATTATTATTATTACTTAGCTTGTAGGTAAAGGGTGCAGATGCTGGGTACCTCGCTTGTAGGTAAAGCATGGAGATCCCAGATACCTAGCTTGTAGGTAAAGGGTGGAAATGCTGGATACCTAGCTTGTAAGTAAAGCTTGGAGATGCTGGATACCTAGCTTGTAGGTAAAGGGTGGGGATGCTGGGTACCTAGCTTGTAGGTAAAGGGTGGAGATGCTGGGTACCTAGCTTGTAGGTAAAGGGTGGAGATGCTGGGTACCTAGCTTGTAGGTAAAGGGTGGAGATGCTGGGTACCTAGCATGTAGGTAAAGGGTGGAGATGCTGGGTACCTAGCTTGTAGGTAAAGGGTGGAGATGCTGGGTACCTAGCTTGTAGGTAAAGGATGGAGATGCTGGGTACCTAGCTTGTAGGTAAAGGGTGGAGATGCTGGGTACCTAGCTAGTAGGTAAAGGGTGGAGATGCTGGGTACTTAGCTTGTAGGTAAAGGGTGGAGATCTAGGTACCTAGCTTGTAGGTAAAGCATGGAGATGCTGGGTACCTAGCTTGTAGGTAAAGGGTGGAGATGCTGGGTACCTAGCTTGTAGGTAAAGGATGGAGATGCTGGGTACCTAGCTTGTAGGTAAAGGGTGGAGATGCTGGGTACCTAGCTTGTAGGTAAAGGGTGGAGATGCTGGGTACCTAGCATGTAGGTAAAGGGTGGAGATGCTGGGTACCTAGCTTGTAGGTAAAGGGTGGAGATGCTGGGTACCTAGCTTGTAGGTATAGGATGGAGATGCTGGGTACCTAGCTTGTAGGTAAAGGGTGGAGATGCTGGGTACCTAGCTAGTAGGTAAAGGGTGGAGATGCTGGGTACTTAGCTTGTAGGTAAAGGGTGGAGATCTAGGTACCTAGCTTGTAGGTAAAGCATGGAAATGCTGGGTACCTAGCTTGTAGGTAAAGGGTGGAGATGCTGGGTACCTAGCTTGTAGGTAAAGGGTGGAGATGCTGGGTACCTATCTTGTAGGTAAAGGGTGGAGATGCTGGGTACCTAGCTTGTAGGTAAAAGGTGGAGAAGCTGGGTACCTAGCATGTAGGTAAAAGGTGGAGATGCTGTGTACTAGCTAGTACATAGAAGGTGGAGATGCTGGGTGCCTAGGTAGTATGTAAACGATGTAGATGCTGGTACCTAGCTAGTATGTGAAGGGTGGAGATGCTGGGTACCTAGCTAGTAGGTAAAAAATGGAGATTTATCTTTTCTCCCAGGTCAACATCTTTCTTGATCTGTCAGTGCCTAAACCGCCTTCGTGTACATATGTACAGACAAAACACCAGTTTTAGCACGTTAAAGATCCTGTAAGTCATGACAGTGTTCAGTGATTTAGGGAAACATGAAGACATCCAGCATGTGTGAGAGAGAGAGGGGGGGAGAAATAGAGAGAGAGAGAAAAACATAGAGAGAAAGAAAGAGAATGTGTGTGTGTGTGTGTGTGTGTCTGTGTCTGTGTCTATGTGTGTGTGTCTGTGTGTGTGTGTGTGTGTGTGTGTGTGTCTGTGTGTGTGGTGTCTATGTGTGTGTGTGTGTCTGTGTGTGTGGCGTGTGTGTGCGTGTGTGTGTGAGTGTGTGTGTGTGTGTGTGTGTGTGCGCGCGCGCACTGGCGCATGTGTATGTGTGTATGTGTATGAGAAAAAGAAAGAGAGAGTGAGGGAGACAATGACAATGACAATGATGCTTTATTTTCCAACGGTAAAAGCAATTGGCTAGAAGCCATTTTTCAAAGAGAAAGAGAGAGAGAGAGAAAGAGGCAAAAGAGAGAGAGAGAGAGAGAGAGAGAGAGAGAGAGAGAGAGAGAGAGAGAGAGAGAGAGATTGAGAGAGAGAGAGAGACTGTGTGTATAAAAATGGTGCATGTGAGTTGAGAGAATACGTTAGCATCAACCATCGGTCCTTACCTGGCTACAAGACGTTCATAAACACCATCAGACATGCAAGCAACAGGTTCACAGTTTAACACAATTTGCTGCCACCAGTTGGAAGGCTTCGCCATTTGGTCAGCGCACAGGCATCTGGCCACCGCCTCACACCCTGTCACACTCTTTGTACACTTACGCAGTTCCTGAACAAAAAAACAAAAACAAAAAACAAAAAAGCAAATAGAAAATAGATGATGTCAATATCCATGCACATATACACACTCATGCATGCATGCGTGTGTACACACACGCACATCCATGAGCACGCACACGCACAAGCATACATACACACAAACACACACACACACACACACACACACATGAAAGCACACAGACAGACACACACACACACACACACACACACACACACACACATACACACTCATGCAGGCGCGCGTGTAAACACACTCACACACACACTCACACAAACACACATACACACATTTTCATGACCAACGTGACAAGTGGATAGTTGGTGGTGATTTTAATGCACATGCTCCATTTTGGGACAAGAATTGTAAAAACATAACTAGCAACAGGTTGATTGAAAATATTATAGATTCCAATTTATGCTTACTAAACAATGGACACGTTACCCGTGTCCCTGATATACCAACCCACAGACCCACAGCTATCGACCTTACCTTAATCTCACCATCACTAGCACCAAATGCCACATGGCAATCAGAGGATGACTTGTTGGGATCAGATCACATCCCCATACTTCTTACCCTTAACCTTATCACAGAGTTTGATGCAATACCACAAGATAGTTTACCCAAGTTTACCTATAAATACGCAGATTGGGCCAGTTTGAAAGCTTTCCTACGAAATACAAGAACAGATCTATCTGAAACAACGACCTTAAACGATATGTACGCAGATTTCTGTAAGTCACTCTTAAGGGCTGCAAACATTTCAATTCCAGAACTTAAAGCATCAAAAACAGGAAAACATCATGGAAAAGTCTGGTGGAATATAGATTGTGAAAAGGCAATCAACGAAAAGAAAGAAAAATACAAACAATATATAGCTAATAGGTCACCTGAAAATCATACGGCAATGAAAAGTGCGAACATAAACTGTAACAGAGTCATAGAACAAGCTAAAGAACAATATTGGACATCTTTTTGTACATATGAAGTAAGTGACCATAAAGACATGCAAAAGATTTGGGAAAAACTGTAAACAATGAAAAATGGGATCAAGTTGCCATCAATTCCAGTAAAGCTAGAAAACAACCCTTTACCTAGCTCACAGGAGAAAACAGCTTTTGCAGACATGTTTGCTGAGGTCTGTCGAGTAGGACTTCCTGCCTCTAGTAGAAGTTATAGGGTACAGGAAGAAAAGACCGACGCATACAAGGATCCTGTCCCAGATAATACGCACTACGTAAATGCACCAATCACGCTCCAAGAATTAAAAGATGCCATTAAATCAATTCCAAATAAAAAGACATCAGTAGGATTTGATGCAATTTCCAATGAGATGTTGAAAAATTTACCAGATTACCTTAATTATACGCGTAAATGTTATCAATTAGAACTCGATAAAATAGCACGATATGTGGTAGAAAATGGACTGCATCTATCCGTGGAAAAAACAAAGATAGTTTTGTTTAACAGTGGAGCTAACCCAGCAAATGTTCCCACGTTCAAACTGGGAGATACTCTTCTTCAGTATAATGAATCGATTAAATTCTTAGGAGTTTTCCTTACAGCCAAATTATCTTGGAATCAGCATATTGAATACTTATTAACAAAAGCTCAAAAAAGTTTAAATTTCTTGAAAATAGTTCGCAAACAGATATGGGGACAAGATGCATCAACACTTGTTCATCTCTGTAAATCGCTTATTAGATCTAAATTAACCTATGCCCAAGAAATATTCTTCAGTGCACCAAAACACTTACTCACAAAACTGCAGAGCATAGATTGTAAAGGTTTCAAACTTGCGCTGGGTCTTCCAATGCATGCCTGTTGCCATCACACATACAATGCAATCAAATTGTTGCCACTTGAAGAACAAAGGAAAGTCGCTTCTACTAAATTTCTGTTAAGAAACACTACCATAGAAAACAGCATCAAAACAGAGACAAAAGTAAGATCAGATACCGACTTTCCAAAAAGAGCTAAATCAATATCCTCACAGGTCACGCTTGCAATATTTACAGCTGATGTTATGAAAGGCTCTGGAATTGATTTAGACATAGGTCCTGTAACTTTAAGACCTTCGTTTTCACCAGTACCCAGTTGGGAACTTCAAAGAGCACGATTTGACATACACCACACTGACTTAAAAAAAGAAGATAATATCAACTTACTGGCAAGTCACGTTAAATGTCATATAGAAGACTTTTATTCCGATCACTTGAAAGTTTACACTGATGGTTCAATAATTGAAAGACAAGCAGGCTCAGCGTTTTTAATACCTGCTCTCAAAATTG
>JAPXFY010000024.1:17276567-17284067 GCA_030674185.1 Monoplex corrugatus
CTCTCCCTCTCTCTCTCTCTCTCTCTCTCACACACGCACACACACACATACACACACGCACACAACCTCACCTCTCTCTGTCTCTCATGCCTTTGTCTGTGTTTTCCTATCTGTCTGTCTGTCAGTCTGCCTGTCTGTTTGTCTGTCTATCTATCTGTCTCTCTCTCTCTCTCTTTCTCTCTCTCTATCTCTCTCTCTCCCTCCCTCCCTCTGTCTGTCAACTCCACCTCTCTCTCAGTCTCTCTCCCCCTCTCTCTCTCTCACTCTCTCTCTCTCCCTCTCCCTCTTTCTCTCTCTCTCTCTCTCTCTCTTTTCTTTTCTTTTCTTTTTCTTTAATGTCCTTTTCCCAGCGGCAAGGTCTTAACTCTGCCAACAACCAGGCAGTGGTTTCCCACACTTGTCAGCATACACAGAACAAAACGTTCTGTCTTAACATCTCCACACAACGAGCAGTCTTAGAGATCTGTCAGAGCAACACGGAGGTGATGACTGAACATCCCAAACCCCGAACCAACCAGCAGAAGTATACAATCCCTTATGTATAGGTGGAAACTTGATGCATTCAAAACAAAATACACTAGGAATGTAGTGTGTCTGTGTGGAAAGAAGATAACACATAGTCATATTCTTTCATGTGTTTAGGGTAAAACGACATATACCTACGCTATTAACGAAGACCGTTTCTGACATATTTGCCTCATCATCCTTAATATATGAATTTTTTGTTAGCCTGTCAAAAAGTCCTATAGCGAATTATCTTTAACGATCCGTTACTTCTCATGTTCAATGTTATGGTTAGCCAATTTTGCTGTTTCAATCGTTAATTATGATAACGCCATTTTTTTGTGAATTTTTCTTTCTCATCTTCGGCATAGTTGATTTTCTGGTTCGTTTCTTTTTCCTGAAGATTAACCATTTCCAAGTTTCCTCTTTTCTCCTCATGTATCTTTTTTGTTGTTTTTTTGTCTAAAATCACTTTGGTGAATAGACATTAAATCAAAGACCACCACCACTAATCTAAGTCGTCGTCATCATCATCACCATCATCATCATCATTATCATCATCATCATCATCATCATCATCATCATCATCATCATCATCATCATGTGCCCTGCTGCACGGCGCTGGCGATCATGGCCCTCCATACGAATTTATCCTTTGTCTTTGCCAGTACATCTCCCACCCTCCACCAATCTAAATTGTAGGAACAAATGCACCACAAGCAAAAAGAAGAGCTTTATTGTCACGACACGGCCGAAATGCAGGCAATGGCACACCAGCATCGCCAGCAAAGCCAGAAACACCTTCAGAATGCTGAACAACAAGTGGTGCTTTCCACCTAACCCAGTACAGCAGCAGTACTGTGCTGAGACTGGATCAGAGAGGTGTGTGCTTTCTACCAAAATTACGGATCACAGTGGTGGGCGATGACAAACAGCGACTTTTACTAAGCTATCAACCTTCCATTATAAATGCTTTTTCACCATAGGAGCCACAGAGCTAATCTGTCACTGAATATTTAGATATTTACATGCATGCATTACACATTTTACATGTTATACATTGTTTACACAAGTAATATCATACGATCGAAGCAGGAAAGAAACAGAAAAAGATAGGAAGGGAGAGAGAAAGAAAGAGAGAAAGAGAGACAGGGGGGGGAGAGTGTGAGATGGAGACAGGGAGAGGGGGAGACACACAGAGAGAGGGAGATAGAGAGAAGAAGAGAGAGAGGGAGAGAGAAAGAGAGAGAGATATGTTAATTCAAATTATGTGATTCAGTCATAAAAACTGTAGCCTCTAAAAAGGTTGGATAACAGAATGTTAAAATCCCATATTTGTATAGACAGTTATCAATGTTGTAACAGAACTTCGCATTTCAAAAGCCTTGTAAAAGGTACGTGACAAATCATTTCACATTGTTTACATTCATGATGACATAAATCAAGTAAGCCTAAACAAGCAACGGTTTCTAAAATACTGTTTTTGTTATATGCTTCTCCAAGGTCCTTTAGAATTGAACAGGAAAATCAAAAAATAATGGACTTCATCTTCCTGTGTTTCATGATACAATGGACACAGCAATTGACCAGCACAATTATCTGCAACATTAACAATAAACAAAAATATCAGAAATGGCAAATCTTTGTCTTGTCACAGTGCGTTTCAGATGTCTGTTAAATCAATACGCATCAATCAATCAAATGAGGAGATGAATTATGTAAATTGCTAAAATTCAATTTATTTAAACTCATTTGTTTACCTTGGGCATGAGAATTGCAACTATGCTATTTTTTTTGTTTTACTGAAAGTAACGTGGAATACCACAAAGAGAGTCACAGAGAAGAGAGAGACAGACAGACAGACAGACAAACAGACAGACAGGCAGACAGACAGACAGACAGAGGGGTGAAGGGATGGAGAGACACGGTGAGAGTATGAGAGAAAGCGAGCGAGCGAGATAGAGAGAGAGAGAGAGAGAGAGAGAGAGAGGGGAGGGAGGGAAAGGGAAGGAGAGAGACCGTGAGAGCGTGAGAGAAAGTGAGCGAGCGAGCGAGCGACAGAGAGAGGGTGAGAGAGAGAGAGAAAGAAAGAGAGAGACAGAGACAGAGACAACGACAGAGACAGACAGACAGACAGAGACAGAAAGACACGCACACATGCACACATACATACAGACAGACAGAGAGACAGACATAGACAGAAATACACACACACACACATGCACGCATACATACACACAGACAGAGAGACAGAGAAAGAAAGACACACACACATACATACATACATACATACATACTACATACATACATACATACATCCATACACACATACAAACATCACATACATACATACACAACATACATACATACACATACATACATACATACATCCATCCATACACACATACATACATACATCATCCATACACACATACAAACATACATACATACACTACATACAACATACATACATACATACATACAACATACATACATACATACATACATACATACATACATACATACATATACATACATACATACATACATACATAATTATATACTGACAGACAGAAAGAAGGGAGAGAAAAAAGAGAAACGAAACAAACAGGCAGACAATCGCAAAGCTTCTCTCCACTCCCCCGAATGATATAATTCCTCAGAAATATAACCAAGAGGGCAGCTCTCTTTTTAAAAGCCAGCTTAGGAATCTGACAGCAATAATCAATTAAGATGGGCACAGCTGATCTGGGTGATCGTTCAGATGACCTGGGCCATCTCCTCCTTCTCCCCGGCCCGTCAATAGATTACATCCCTCGATCCTCCATGCCGCAACACAACCACACTCACCCCTCCTTCACGCTTTTTGCTGTCTTTCTGGTTCTGTCTGCATATGTCTGTATGTCTGTATGTATGTCTGTACGTCTGCCCGTTTTTCTCACTACTAAACGGAAGACGTAAAGAAGGGAACGTTTTGAATTCGGAATTTCCTCGAGTGGGAGTCATCCCACTCATACAATTCCGTATGCGCTCCACCCAAAATCTACAATCATTTATCTGACAGACTGCCGGAGCCTAGTTGAAAACTCTATGCATAGGTAAGATCTTTAAATGGGAAATGGAGAGAGAAGGACCTATGAAACACAAAGCTAAAGCCACCAGGTTGGTGGAGATACTAAGACTGGCAGCGAATAGGCTGGTTTTTAACGTTGTGTAGAATGGGATTGAACTAGAGATATCAGATATTGAATCCAATGGCTGTATTCTAGGATCGACCGGCCCGAAATAAACAAACGAAACGAAACATGTATCACAACTTCTCTCTAGCTTTCTCTGTGTCTCTCCCTCTTTCTGTGTCTCTCTGTACCTCTCTGTCTCTGTCTCTGTTTCTCTCTGTGTGTGTCTCTCTCCGTCTCCCTCTCTGTCACTGACTCTCTGTCTCTGTCTCTGTCTCTGTCTCTGTCTCTGTCTCTGTCCCTGTCTCTGTCTGACTGTCTGTCTGTCTCTGTCTCTGTCTCTCACTCTTTGTCTCTCTGTCTTTGTCTCTCTTTCTCTGCGTCTCTCTGTCTCTGTCTCTCTCTGTCTTTCTGTCTCTGTCTCTGTCTGTCTGTCTGTGGTCTGTCTCTGTCTCTGTCCCTGTCTCTGTCTGACTGTCTGTCTGTCTCTGTCTCTGTCTCTCACTCTTTGTCTCTCTGTCTTTGTCTCTCTTTCTCTGCGTCTCTCTGTCTCTGTCTCTCTCTGTCTTTCTGTCTCTGTCTGTCTGTCTGTCTGTGGATCTGTCTCTGTCTCTGTCTCTGTCCTTGTCTCTGTCTGACTGTCTGTCTGTCTCTGTCTCTGTCTTCACTCTTTGTCTCTCTGTCTTTGTCTCTCTTTCTCTGCTCTCTCTGTCTCTGTCTCTCTCTTCTTTCTGTCTCTGTCTATGTCTGTCTGTCTGTCTGTCTGTGGGTCTGTCTCTGTCTCTGTCTCTGTCTGTCTGTGGTCTGTCTCTGTCTCTGTCTCTGTCTCTGTCTCTGTCTCTGTCTCTGTCTCTGTCCCTGTCTCTGTCTGACTGTCTGTCTGTCTCTGTCTCTGTCTCTCACTCTTTGTCTCTCTGTCTTTGTCTCTCTTTCTCTGCGTCTCTCTGTCTCTGTCTCTGTCCCTGTCCCTGTCTCTGTCTGACTGTCTGTCTGTCTCTGTCTCTGTCTCTCACTCTTTGTCTCTCTGTCTTTGTCTCTCTTTCTCTGCGTCTCTCTGTCTCTGTCTCTCTCTGTCTTTCTGTCTCTGTCTATGTCTGTCTGTCTGTCTGTCTCTGTCTCTGTCCTTGTCTCTGTCTGACTGTCTGTCTGTCTCTGTCTCTGTCTCTCACTCTTGTCTCTCTGTCTTTGTCTCTCTTTCTCTGCGTCTCTCTGTCTCTGTCTCTCTCTGTCTTCTGTCTCTGTCTCTGTCTGTCTGTCTGTCTGTGGTCTGTCTCTGTCTCCGTCTCTGTCTCTGTCTCTGTCCCTGTCTCTGTCTGACTGTCTGTCTGTCTCTGTCTCTCACTCTTTGTCTCTCTGTCTTTGTCTCTCTTTCTCTGCGTCTCTCTGTCTCTGTCTCTCTCTGTCTTTCTGTCTCTGTCTCTGTCTGTCTGTCTGTCTGTCTGTTTGTGGTCTGTCTCTGTCTCTGTCTCTGTCTCTGTCTCTGTCCCTGTCCTTGTCCCTGTCTCTGTCTGACTGTCTGTCTGTCTCTGTCTCTCTGTCATTGTCTCTCTTTCTCTGCGTCTCTCTGTGTCTGTCTCTCTCTGTCTTTCTGTCTCTGTCTCTGTATGTCTGTCTGTCTGTCTGTTTGTGGTCTGTCTCTGTCTGACTGTCTGTCTGTCTCTGTCTCTCTGTCTTTCTGTCTCTGTCTCTGTCTGTCTGTCTCTGTCTCTCTCTCTCTCTCTCTCTCTCTCTCTCTCTTCTCTCTCTCTCTCTCTACTGACTTAGAGTAGCAAAAACTCAGTATCAGGTATTTTTTTATTCTACAGCCCGGTACGTAGATTTTAGGTTTCCGTTTCCTTAACGTTTACAACCAACATTTGATGGATGTGCTTGCTGCGCATTTTCTTCTCCATCCCAAAATGGGATCTGTTTATAAAAAACATTCAGCCATTAGAAGTTTGATTTATTATTTTGCTCCCCCCCAAAAAAAAAATGTTCCTCGTTCAAACAGAATGAGGAAGAGGGAAAGAACGAAAAACACAGAATAAGAACAAGAAGACATTTGTACCATATTTGTATTCATGTTGTTTTTTTTTTCTTTTGAATGTTAAAATATGTTTGAGTTCGTTTAGACCTTCTCTGTCGTGAGGTTTTGTGAAAAACAGAAAGAAAAACACAAAAAAGAAAAACACAAACATCAACGTGCTTATTCTACTCCCCACGAAACAAAACAACAACAACAACAACAAAAAACAACAAACAACAAAAACGTTTTTGTTCTAGCTTTCTTTGTCTATACTTATTTTGTTCAGTCTTTTGTCCTCTTCTTTCATTCTCTACGATCCTTCCATTGCCCCCCACTCCCCCACCCTCGTCTTTCTCTCTCTCCCTCTCTCTCTCTCTCTCTCTCTCCTCTCTCTCCTCTCTCTCTCACTTCACATACACAACACAGACACACACACACACACACAGACACACCACTACACTCACATAAAACATACATACATACATACACTCATACGCACGCACACATACACACACACACGACACAAACACACTCACACACACACACACCACACACACACACACACACACACACACACACACACACACACACACACACACACACACGCACCACACACACAACACCACACACACACCGCTACACTCACATAAAACATACGACATACACTCATACACACGCACACATACACACACACACACACACCACACACACACACACGCACACACACACACACAAGCACACAACCACACGACACCACACACATCACACACATATCGTATGCTTGCACATACACACCACACACACCACAACAACACACACACACACACACACACACACACACACACAAACACACACACACACACACACACACTCACTTACACTCACATATAAACATACGTACATACACTCATACACACGCACACATACACACACACACACACACAGATGCACACACATTCACGCACACATACACACACACTCAAACACATATGCATATGCAGCGCGCAACACACACACACACACACACACACATCACACACACACACACAACACACATACAACCCACACCACACACACACACACACACACACACACATCACACACAAGCACACACACACTCATAATGAAAAGACGTTAAATCAAAGAACGAACGAACACACACACACACGCACGCACGCAAAGCACGCAAAGCACGCACGCAAAGCACGCACACAACACACACCACACACACACACCACACACACACACACACACACACACACACACACACACACACACACACTAACATGCATGCACGTCCGCAGGGCACACCTGGTTCAGGTGCTCGTACAAATAGCCTCGCCAAAGCGAGCTGTCTGTTTTCTTTTGATTCGTTTGATAGAGACGTGGAATCAAGATTTGATAACTCGAGTTCAGTCCTAACTTGCAACATTAAAGACAACAACAACAACAATATTTTATTTTATTTATTTTATATAGCGCAAAATCTTGATTAAAAAAAACCGAAAAACACAAATCGACGTGTCTTATTCTACTCCCCCACAAAACAACAACAACAACAAAAACAACAACAAAGAACTAAAAGCGTTTTGGTTCTAGCTTTCTTTCTCTATACTTATTTTGTCTCTCAGTCTTTTGTCCTCTTCTTTCATTCTCTAGACTCATTCCCCTTCCCCCCACCCCCCCCCCCCGTCTCTTTCTCTCTCTCTCTCTCTCTCTCTCTCTCTCTCTCTCTCTCTCTCTCTCTCTTTTCTCTGTAGACTTAATCGTATGCTACCTATATCAATGAATGTTTCCATCGTTCTAGTAGTAACA
>JAPXFY010000024.1:17289067-17291567 GCA_030674185.1 Monoplex corrugatus
CAGGCCAAAGTTGTACCCTTACCAAAAACAAAAGATCTTTCACAAATAAATAATTACAGGCCAATTTCTCTTCTCTCTGTCCTGTCAAAGCCTTTAGAAAAACATATCCATAAACATCTTTCAGACTACCTGGAAACCAAAAGTATTCTTCACCCACTGCAATCTGGTTTCCGTCAGAACCACTCTTGTCATACAGCCCTAACACGGCTTGCTGACACCTGGTTATTAGCCATGAATGACTGCAAATTAACTGGAGCAGTATTTCTAGACTTTAAAAAGGCTTTTGATCTCGTTGATCATGATATCTTACTAGCTAAATTACGAACGTACCTTGCCAACGACTCAACAGTTTCATTTTTCAATTCCTACTTTCATGAACGCAAACAAAAAGTACATCTTAATGGATCATATTCATCCGAGGGTCATGTGAAATGTGGCGTTCCTCAAGGATCAATCTTAGGACCCATTCTGTTTTCTGTATTCATAAATGACTTACCACTTCATATATCTGATCCCACAGTTCACTGTGATATGTTCGCTGATGACGGAACAATCCATACACAAGACACAAGCATAGCGACTGTAAACACACGTTTACAAAAGAGCCTAAATGAAATTTCTGATTGGTGTGCTAAAAACGCCATGGCTTTGAACCCTACGAAAACTGAATGTATGGTTATATGCACACGCCAAAAACGGCAGCTTGGCCCTCTGTCACTCAATCTGTCTTTGAGAGGTAATTCTATTGCACAAATACCTGAACACCGTCTACTGGGAGTTCTCATTGATCATAATCTTACCTGGCAAAACCACATTGATTATTTATGCAGGATTATCTCCAAGAACTTATTTATTCTGTCCAAATTAAGATATCTAACAGATACAAACACACGCCAATTATTTTATAATGCTCATATTAAATCGCACATAGATTATGCCTCTACACTGTGGGATAGCTCATGTGAAGTTCATCTAAAAAAATTGAACACCTTACATAGGAGGGCAGCAAAACTTATCATGCCAGATCCCACTTTAACAACAGATGAAAAACTTAAACAGTTAGGAATCCTCCCTCTAAAGTCACACTTAATGTTCAATAAAGGTATCACAATGTTTAAAGTATCAAAAAGGAATGTTCCGCAATATCTTCTCAATTTGTTTAATCAGAATGTGCGATCATACTCAAACTCAAGACAAAATCAATTCAAATTATCCGTCCAAGAATTGACATATATAAAAATAGTTTATCGTTTTCTGGTGCACAACTATGGAACACCCTCCCCCCAAATATCACAAACACTCAATCACTCTCTTCCTTCAAAGTTACTTTATTTAAATACCTTACGTCAGTATCGTAGATTACCTCAGTTAGCAACAATAACGTCAGCTGCCTTTCAACCTATGACATCTAATCTAGTCAATGTGTGTGTGTGTGTGTGTGTGTGTGTGTGTGGTGTGTGTGTGTGTGTGTGTGTGTGTGTGTGTGTGTGTGTGTGTGTGTATGCACAATGATAATTCGTGTTTTTTTTTTTGTTTTTTTTTTTTGTTTTTTTTTTTTTTTCTCTCTTTAACATTATTGATATTTTAACAGTTCAAACTGCCAACCAGTATTTATTTCTGTATTATATACGATGATTTGTTGATGACTCTAATACGTGTTTGATTCTGTCTTGCTTCTTCTTTATTTCTCATTGCCTTTGTTCATTTTGTTTTGTTTGTTTGTTTTTTGCTTTGCTTGCTTGCCCATCTTATCTGTTAGCCATATTGTCTGTTTGTTTGGTTGGCTCTTATCTGCTGTCTGTATTTGTCACTTTTCTCCAACTGTTATCCGTATCATGCTTGTATCTCTCTTCTCCTATCAAGAAAAACGGCGCTTGATTATGGTTACTATTCTTGATTTATTTATGTCTTATTACATGAATTATTGATTTGTTTACACATGTATGATATTTCTATTATAGCCTACATATGCGTTTATCATTACTGTAATTTCCTATTGTCGAAAGTAACATTTACTTTATTTATCTATCTATACATTTGTCTATTTGACTTCATATCATCTGTTGATTTTCTGTCTCCTGTAGAATTTTATGTGTTTATGCCTTCAATCGACCCAATGTTTGCTACCCCCCCCCCCCCCTTTTTTTTTTTTTTTTTTTTTTTTTTTTTTTTTCCCTCTAATCATCCTTCTGAACTGCTCTTTTTTCTACCTCCATTTATTATCTTTGGGTTTAGTAGCAGTAGTAGTAGTAGTAGTAGTGGTAGTAGTGGTAATTGTTGTTTGTAACAGTGTTAATATTTTTTGTGTGTAATCAGAAAATTGATTTCATCTTCTTTGATTTAATTGTAAGAACATTAGTCTATTTGACGCTTGATTTATCTTCTATAAATTTGTCACATGTAATGTTTCTTCTCCCTCTATTTCATTTTATTTTGTTTTATCTTATTACTATTTTGTTTACTGTGTTTTCCTCTCCTCCTCCTCCTCTTCCTTCTTCTT
>JAPXFY010000024.1:17294067-17299067 GCA_030674185.1 Monoplex corrugatus
GACTCCCTGAGATCACTCATCAGAGAAGACTGTGCACTGCTGTCGTGTTACTTAACGCATATGAAATTCGTTCTGAGCGCGGAGACGTCGTCTTGAGAAACTGAAACTGAAGCCTTGTTATATCAGCATAATTCAAATTTACCTGTTCAGATCTAACGTAATTAGGATACTGTCTGATAAGCCCTCTGCTAATGACAGTGATCGGTCGTTAGTGAAGGCCTTACCGTATAAATCTTCTTCATTCTATGTTTGGTTTTAGTCTGAGAAAGGTTTGCCATACCGACTAAATCCTCTTCATTATGAGGTTAATTTCAGTCTGGGAACACTTTGCTAATCATCATCATCATCATCATCATCATCATCATCAGGTGCCTTGACGCATGGCATTGGCGATCACGGACTTCCATCTGTCTCTATATCTTGTTGCCTCAAGCATATCTTCCACCCTCTTTGTCCTCAGCCACTCTGCAAGTCCGTCTAGTATCTTCTCCCTGGGTCTACTTGCTGCTGTCTTCCATTCCAGCTTTCCCGTCGTGACCAGGTGCTCCAATTCCCCCCTCCACACAAAATGGCCTTCAAATGTTGCCAGTCTTTTCCTAATCTTCCTTATGAATGATCTTCTTGTGTCTGCCTCCATCAAGACTGTCCCATTTGTTTTCTCTGCTGCCCATGGAACTCTCAACATTTTTTTTGTTGCTAATACCAGGTAAATATTCTTCAATCTGAGCTTAGATTTTGTCTGAGAAAACTTCGCCAGTATTTAATCTTCTTCTAGCTTCGTTTTAAGTTTAGTTTCATTCCAAGAAAACTGTCAGCATCAACTAACTCTTCTTCAGTTAGAGTTTAGTTTCTTTTCTGTCAGAAAAAACGTTGCCAATACCACATAATTCTTCTTCGTTCTAAGTTTAGTTTCAGTTTATAAAAAAAAAATGTCGAGAAAGCATCGCCAGTACCAACTAAATCTTCGTCATTTCAAGTTTAGGTTCATTCCAAGAAAACTATCAGTACCATCTATCTCTTCTTCAGTCTGGGTTTTCTTTTTTCTCTATGAGAAAACTTTGCCAGTACCATCCAAATATCATTCTAAGTTTAATTTCAGTTTGAGAAAACTTTTTCAGAACCTACTAAATCTTCATTCAGAAATTTGGTTTCAGTCCGAGGACACCTTGCAGATGCCATTTTAATTTTCTTCACACTGAGTTTAGTCTGGCACCAGGAACACTTTGCCAATATCAACTAAATCTTCCTCATTTCAATGTTTTTTTCTAGGGCTAGGAACAGCTCGCGTCCAGACCCAAAATGTTAACGTCAGATGGAGCGATAATGATACAACAATATATTGCGTGAGTGCAGATGTCTCTTCATCGGGTCTGACTTCTTGGGTCCCTTCAGCAGCATCTGTTGTTGTTTTGGAAAGCTGTCAGAGCCAACAGCTTAAACGGTTCCACATGTCTGGAATCCTACTCCATCGATTGCATTCAGTACGAATTAAAGAGAAAGAGAGATAGGCGGGGGGGGGGGGCAGAGAGGAAGAGAGAGAGAGGGAAAGAAAGAGAGACAGATAAAGGAAGAGATAGATTAGATAGATAGATAGATAGATGGATGGAGGAAGAGATAGATTAGATAGATAGATATATATATATAGATAGATGGATGGATAGACAGACAGACAGATAAATAGATAGACAGGCAGATAGACAGATAGATAGATAGATAGATAGATAGATAGATATATAGATAGATAGATGGATAGACAGGCAGGCAGGCAGGCAGGCAGGCAGGCAGGCAGGCAGGCAGGCAGACAGACAGAGACACAGAGACAGAGAGAGAGGGATAATAGAAAGAGGCAGCAAGTGAGAGAGAAAAAGTGAGAGAGAGAAAGTGAGAGAGAGAGAGGGAGAGGAGAGATAAGAGAGAGAGGGGAAGAGAGAGAAGAGAGAGTGGGATAGCGGGAGAGGGGGGAGACATGGAGAGACACAGGTGGGGTAGGTGTTGGTACAGGATGGTGCGAGGAGAATTAGGGAGGGAAAGGTGGGAGGAGGCAGAAAATTAATATGGAACGTAAAATGAAGGCATGTGTGCCTATGCGTGTGAGAAATACCAGTTACCGTGCGGTGGTGTGTGTGTGTGTGTGTGTGTGTGTGGTGTGTGTGTGTGTGTGTGTGTGTGTGTGTGTGTGTGTGTGTGTGTGTGGTGTGTGAGTGTGTGGGTGTGTGTGTGTAGGTGTGTTGGGGTGTGTTTGTGTGTTTGTGTGTTTATGTTTGTGTGTTGTGTGTGTTATGTTTGTGTGTGTGTGTGTGTGTGTGTGTGTGTGTGTGTGTGTGTGTGTATGTGTGTGTTGTGTGTGTGTGTGGGGGTGTATGTGTGTGTGTGTGTGTGTGTGTGTGTGTGTGTGTATGTGTGTGTGTGTGTGTGGCGTGTGTGTGCTTGCATGTGTGTGTCTGATCTCTCTCTCTCTCTCTGTCTCTCTCTCTGTCTCTCTCTCTTATCTCTCTCTCTCTCTGTATATATATGTATATATATTTTTACATATTATATATGTATGTATACACACATATATATATATATGTGTGTATGTGTGTGTGTGTGTGTGTGTGTGTGTGTGTGTGTGTGTGTGTGTGTGTGTGTGTGTGTGTGTGTGTGTGTATGTGTGTGTATGTGTGTGTAAATGCGTGTGTTCTGGTTGTAGGGACGTAGTGTATGCGTGCATGTGTGCATTCCTTGAAAGAGAACAGAAAAGACCACCACATCTGTATTTTCGTGGAGAGAGTGAGTGAGATGCAGACAGACAGACAGACAGACAGACAGACAGACAGACAGACGGACAGAGAAAGAGACAGTTAGAGCGGTCAGCAGGGAGGAAGAAGTTCGAAATTGATTTACAGGCTGAACCTCTCCTGGCCGGACCTCATCGCAAAGAGAGCTTCCGTCAAGGGAGACCACTTCGCTTTCTGCTAGCCTATGACCCTGCAATACATGGGTTGCTGAGAAGGCCAGAGCGAACAGCAGAAATGCAGAAAGGGCGTTGGCAGCATGACAATAGGGGTGAGGGTATAAGAGTATCAAGGGGCCACTTGCATGTGAGAGATGAATGTGTTTCGATTTTTCGCATTTTTTTTTTCTTTTGTCTCGTTGTTGTTGTGATCTTTCTAAAGAAAGAAAATCCTTAAGAACGAAACGAAACCAGACAATGAGATATATTACCAAGTCAAGATAGGTTCCATCCTTTCTCTTTCCCACTCTCCCTCCTCCCCTCCCATAAAATATTAGATGAAAATATTTAAAAGCGAAATATAATAAAGTCATAAATTCTCAAAATAATCAAGGCAGACTGGCGTCTCTTTTGTGCATTGTTTTGTGCCCATCAAAAAAAAAAAAAAAAAATGAAAAGAAAAAAGAAACGGAATGGGGGTAAATTCCTTTCGTAATTTGATGGTGAAGCCATAGTGTTATTCTGGAGGTTTTAAAACGCAAATGGAGCAAACCTTATTCTTTATAATCCTAACCCATATCTTTTAATAATTCTATCATTCGTTTCTTCTTTGTACGTTTTAAACCGCAAATAGAACCAAACTATTTCTGTATGTGATGTAAAGATACCTTATAATAATTCTATATTTATTTCTGCTTTGTTTTGTTGTCCTGTTTTTATTTATTGGTTTGTTTGTTTGTTTGTTTTTGTTTGTTTGTTTGTTTGTGTTCATTCAATCTTCTTACAACAAATATGTTCATGCTGTTTGGAATATAAATGAAATAGTGAGCATGCGTATTCAGACAATAAATCCAATTTATACATGAATCACTTGTAAGAAACAAATGGAAACCCTAACATACAATAGTAGGACTTACATGTAAGTTTTTTCTCTCTGATGCTTTCCGTTGTTTTCTGTTCGTCATGTGAAAAATAAGTAAACGTTGAGCTTTCAAGATCTATGCTATGCTGCTTATCTCATTGGATCGTTGGTTGGTTAGTTAGTTAGTTAGTTAGTTAGTTAGTTAGTTAGTTAGTTAGTCAGTCGGTTGGTCAGTTAGATAGGTAGATAGGTAGACATATTTTCTGGATTGCACCCACTGTTAAATAAAACCATGTTTGTTTTCTGCCCTGATAGATGTATCCCTTTTTCTGCCATATATTTTGCTATATTATTAGGTTCTAACAGATGAATTCCAGTCGCCGTGGTGTAGTGGTTAATGCAACGGACTACTGACTGGAAGGTTGTGGGTTCGAATCCCCATCAGTACCTTCAAAAATCAGTGTGGGATTTTTCGGCTCTAACCGGCTCCTACCCAGAGTTGGGCGTGCTATGGGCTCATTGGGAAGACTGGAACCACACAGCCAAGTCTCATCCACTTCACGGATGCGTCATTGAGGGTGTTGCTCAAATCTTCTGACCAGCACCACAGATGTGTGTTTCTCTCGGGCCTGGTTGACGCCAGGATATATTATGATAGTAAGCGTAGCGTGCAGCCCTGTAACACGGTCTCAACCTTAGATGGAACTCCATAGCATCATGATTACCATCCTCATCAACATCGTCATCATCACATTGTTAAAAAAAATGAAAAAAAAAATGTGCCAGCTTCTGTAGCCATTAAGGTGCCGCAAAAAATGGGACGAAAAGAACAAAGGTGAGCGCAAAGGTAACCTCCCTGGGTGCGATGATCCTTAAAAAAGGGTTCTAATGGATTAATTTTGCATGTATAACTTAAACAGCGTTGCAAAGTTATCTCTTTCATATTTATCTGTATCCACATACAATTATCATCAGCACATTGAACTGAAACTGTACGTTTAGACATTTCACTTTGTACATCATTCATTAATTTCTTAACGAGAAAGAGAACTATAATTGATCCCTATCTGAAAGTCTGGTTTTGTTGAATACACATTCCTAATCTTTGTTTGAAATACTCAGTTCTCTAGTAAACGCTTAACATAGTCATAAATGCAACATGTCAGCCCAGTGCTTTTTTTTATTTTAATGATAATCGAGAGTACC
>JAPXFY010000024.1:17314067-17329067 GCA_030674185.1 Monoplex corrugatus
CTTCTGATGTACTTTGTATTGATTTATAAGGTCCTTCTGATGTACTTTGTATTGATTTATAAGGTCCTTCTGATGTACTTTGTATTGATTTATAAGATCCTTCTGATGTACTTTGTATTGATTTATAAGGTCCTTCTGATGTACTTTGTATTGATTTATAAGGTCCTTCTGATGTACTTTGTATTGATTTATAAGATCCTTCTGATGTACTTTGTATTGATTTATAAGGTCCTTCTGATGTACTTTGTATTGATTTATAAGATCCTTCTGATGTACTTTGTATAGATTTATAAGTTCCTTCTGATGTACTTTGTATTGATTTATAAGGTCCTTCTGATGTACTTTGTATAGATTTATAAGATCCTTCTGATGTACTTTGTATTGATTTATAAGGTCCTTCTGATGTACTTTGTATTGATTTATAAGGTCCTTCTGATGTACTCTGTATTGATTTATAAGATCCTTCAGATGAACTTTGTATTGATTTCAAAGTTTGTTCTGATGTTTTCCTTTTTGACTTTGTATTGATTTATAAGATCCTTCTGATGTACTTTGTATTGATTTATAAGATCCTTCTGAGGTACTTTGTATTGATTTAAAAGACTGTTTTGATCTGTTTCTTTTCCTTTTTGACTTCGTATTGTTTTATATTTTATTATTTTGTATTGTGCAAATACCGCAGTTGTCTCTGTGTTTCACTTATTTATTTATTTGAGTTTTGTCTTTCTGTGTGCATTGTTCATTGTTGCCCTGATCGAAGCAGTATAAACCAAAGTGACAGCCTTGAAAGCAGGATGTCGTATTGTGTATCAAATCTTTGTTTCGTCTTGCGTCTGGCTCAACTAAACGTCATATGAGTTGTCCGTCAACTAAGGTGTGTGCATTGATTCTTTGTTGTATCTTGTGTGCGCGTGATGGAGGCAAGTTGGCCGAACGTTTGCGTCTTGTCTTGTCTTGTCTTGTCTTGTCTTGTCTTGTCTTGTTCTGTTATACCAGAAACAAATTCTGATTCTATTTTGTGTAATTCTGGTTCAAGATCTAAGCAGTGCATTCTTTCTGAAAGATTTTGTCTGTTTGGATGTGCTGGTGGGGAATATATTGTTGGTTTTTTTTTTTTTCCAGATGTGTATATGGGAAGTGTTTGTGTCTCTGTTCGTCCGTCTGTGTATGTATGTATGTATGTATGTATGTATGTATGTATGTATGTATGTATGTATGTATGCATGTATGTATGTATGTACGTACGTACGTACGTACGTATGTACGTACGTACGTACGTACGTACGTATGTATGCATGTATGTATGTATGTATGTACGTATGTATGTATGTATGTATGTATGTATGTATGAACGTGCGTACATATGTATGCATGTATGTATGCATGTATTATGTATGTATGTATGTATGTATGTATGTATGTATGTATGTATGTATGTATGTATGTATGTATGTATGTATGTATGTATGTGTGTGTATACGCGCGCGCGCGCGCGCGCGCGCGTGTGTGTGTGTGTGTGTGTGTGTGTGTGTGTGTGTGTGTGTGTGTGTGTTGTGTTTGTTTTGTGTGTGCCTGTGTGTGTGTGTGTGTACCTGTGTGTGTTTGTTCTCGCGCGCATGTGTGTTTGTATATATGTGTGTGTGTGTATGTTTGTGTGTTTGTTTACTGTCAAATCCTTGATGCTGGTTTGTTACCATTGTTCTCACGTTGCTCATGTCGCACCATCACTACACCACTAAACCTGTTATTCAGTTGAAGTCCCAGTATCAAGATGTCTATAGGAGTTCTGTTCAAGCCACACACGGATCACCCAAAAAGAGCATCAATGTCAATCACTTCAGTGGAGTTTATTAAGATTTTTTTCTGATCCACTTGAGTACGACACCACATACTGAGCCCATTAACGACAGTGACTGCTCTGTTTTGATATTTGTAGGGTTCTAAATTGATGCCATAACATACCAATGATTCATCATATTCTGATTGCATTTTGTAACAATTGTAACGTTTTCAATTAATGCCGTAACATACAAACGGTTCTGCATCTTCTGATTGCACATTGTAACAGTTGCAGTATTGTCAGTTGACGTCATTACATACAAACGGTTTTATATCTTCTGGTTGCGCATCGTACAATTCTAGTGTTCTCAGTGATGCTTTGACATACAAACGTTTTCATCTTCTGTTGCACATTGTACAATTGTAATGTTCTCAGTGATGCCATAACATACAAACGGTTCTGCATCTTCTGATTGCACATGTAACAATTGTAGTGTTCTCAGTTGATGCCATAACATACAAACGATTTTCATCTTCTGAATGCACATTGTAGCAATTGTAATGTTCTCAGTTGATGCCATAACATACAAACGGTTTGCATCTTCTGACAGCACATTGTAACAATTGTAATGTTCCCAGTTGATGCCATAACATACAAACGGTTTTGCATCTTCTGACAGCACATTGTAACAATTGTAATGTTCCAGTTGATGCCATAACATACAAATGGTTTTGCATCTTCTGACAGCACATTGTACAATTGTAATGTTCCCAGTTGATGCCATAACATACAAACGGTTCTGCATCTTCTGACAGCACATTGTACAATTGTAATGTTCTCAGTTGATGCCATAACATACAAAAGATATATCATCTTCTGACAGCACATGTAACAATTGTAACATTCTCAGTTGATGCCATAACATGCAAACGGTTCTGCATCTTCTGATTGCACATTGTAACAATTGTAGTATTCTCTGGTTACGTCATAAATATACAAACGGTTTCCATCTTCTGATTGCACATTGCATCAATTCTAGTGTTCTGGGTGATGCTATAATATACAAACGGTTTTGCATCTTCTGGTTGCAGATTGTAACAACTCTAGTGATTTCAGTTGATGCCATAACTGACAAACGCTTTTGTACCTTCTGATTGCACGCTGTAAAATTGTTGTGTTCGCAGTTGATGCAATAAGATAAAAAGGGTTCCACATCTTCTGATTGCACATTGTAAAAACTGTAGCGTTCTCAGTCGATGCTTTCCTTTCCTCTTCCGTTAAATTCCGTGTGAGTACTTAATCTAAGGAGGCGAATCTTCATCTTTTTAGACAAAGTATTCACACTAACAATAGAGAGGTGGAGTGGAAGGCAACGAAAACGCTTCAATTGTTACTTTATGCAATCAGTCAGAATCTTCAGAACTATTCACATGCCACAGAGAGGCTCCAACAAGCAGACCCACGTTCTTTTTCGTTTCGTTTCGTTTCGTTTCGTTTCGCTTCGGTTCGGTTCGGTTCGGTTCGGTTCGGTTCGGTTCGATGGTTTGGTTTGGTTGGTTGGTTTGTTTTGTTTTGTTTTTTGTTTTGTATTTTTTTGTTTGTTTGTTTTTCTGTTCTGTTCTAGTCCGTTTTTTGTTTTTTGTTTTGTTTTGTTTTGTTTTCGTTTTGACTGTTCTCACTCTTGATTTCCTGCGTTGCTATGTCCATACTGTCTCTGCAGCACTTATTTTTGATCTTCGACACATAAGCAGACTCAAAAATTCATTCCGCCAATATTTTCATGATATGTAGGTCTTGGTATTTATGGATTCCAAGCCGTCAGTAAGTCACTTTTCAGGGGAGAATCTGCGCTGCTGATAGATTACGTCAACGATGTTCAATATTGCCTGTTATGATCCTACACATTTAGAACACTCCCACTCCATTCCCTGCTGACAACAGAAATCGTTCACTCACAGACCCAGACGAAGTAATCGTCTTTTTTCCTCCCTCCCTCTCCCCTCCCCATCTCGGTTGGAATTCCCTACCCACATTCCTATCACGACAGCCCCCGTGAACCACCAACACGAAAAACCCTGACATAAAGTTATCTCAGGCATCGAAAAAATTTTTGAAAAAGACAAAAGAATATAAAAAAAACTAAATAAAAACTAAAAGACAACTTAAATAGATGTTACCATGAGATCAGGAATCGAAGGGTTACAGAATATGTAACAAGTTTTACGATACCAAAGAAATAAGAGGAAAGCAGGGAGAATTTTATAATATAATCAAAGGACATAACTCTTGAGAATTATCTCCCATGTTGTATAGAACTTCTCAGATCTAACACAGTTTGCGCTACCCATTCAGCTGGCATAGATGCAGATACAAAGTTAACAAAAACTTATTTCCGTTAGCTGAATGGGTAGCGCAAACTGTGTTAGATCTGAGAAGTTCTATACAACATGGGAGATAATTCTCAAGAGTTATGTCCTTTGATTAAGTTTTACGATGTTCAGAAGCTTCATGAGAATGAGGATGACAATGACGAGACAATGGATTTTTATCAAGAGATTGCATAAAAGTGCTACTTTCATGATATACTTCCGCATCAAATTGCTTTTTTTTTTCAAGCCCATATTTTTTTTGTCTCTTTTATTTAATCTTTTCAGTTAACACAAATTATCTTTGTCAATGCTCTTGTCAGTACAACATGTGTTAACCCTACAATACATGGTTGTTTTAACGAAAGTGGACAGTCCTTGCGTCAGCCAAGGTTCGGAAGATGTGTGTTGGTCACTAAATATGAGTAACACACAATGAAACATCTATTCAGAAGGTAAGATTCGTTTGTGCGATGTCTATCTTCACAAATTTTACCGTAGCGCATTTTGCTCTGAGTTGGGGACTGGTTTGGGCCAGGGAAAAAAAACGCAATTGTTTTAACTGCTAGGATCTGGACATAGACTCCCTCACTCATGAGCCTGCTACACAAGCCACTCTGGCACTTCCAACCAAACGTCCTTTTGCTATAGCTGGACAACAAGTTTTCCAAGCATTGTGATCGTGGAATATGCCATTGCCATCACTGTCTTGACACGGTAATATAAATATCACATACATACTTTAACCATTAATCGTCTCATTAAAAATAAAACCTTTATCCCACCAAGACAGCGAAATATAGATAATAATTCAAAAATCCACTGTCGTTTAGAGACGGGACTCCTTGGATTAGTGTTTGACTGTGATTGTGATTGTGTCCTCACAAGTATATATAATTAAACCAGTTTTGAGTCACGGTGTGAACACACACCAAAAAAGATCTAATACAGCAGAAAATAGATAAATGTCAGTACAATCTGTCTGTCTATTTCCATTACAATTTTTTCTCCAAGCCAAAAATGCTGGCAGTGATAAGACTTGGCTCCTTCTGTCTTGCATCCGTGTGACTCTCAGTCACGTGCCTTTCTGTGTTTCTTTCTTTCAGTGTTGTTAATTAAGGGATAAATGGTTTAAATTGAACAAGCCCTCAACCTCTGCCTGTCTGTATGCCCCCCCCCCCCCCCGTCTCTGCATCTATCTCTGTCTCTGCCTGCCTGTCTGTCTGTCTGTCTGTCTGTCTCTCTCTCTCTCTCTCTCTCTCTCTCTCTCTCTCTCTCTCTCTCTCTCCCTCTCTCTCTCTCCATGCCTCTATCTTTGCATTTTATGTCCTTCGTAAAGGACCTCCTTCTCTCTCTTTCTTTATTTTTATCTTTCTTTCTTATTGTCTGCCTGTCTGTCAATCTGTTTGTCTTTCTGTCTCTCTGTCTCTCTATCTCTCTGTCTCTGTCTGTCTATCTCCCTCTCTCTGTGCCTGTCTGTCTATCTATCTATCTACCTGTCTATCTATCTATCTGTCTATCTGTCTGTCTGTCTATCTATCTATCTATCTATTTATCTGTCTGTCTATTTATCTGTCTATCTCTTTCTGTCTCTATTTCATATCCATCAGGTAAGGTTTATCTGTTGTTTATATTTGATACATTTCACCACTCAGTCTGGACAAATAATGTTGTAGATATTAGATGTTTAGTTATCATTATCCTCTGAAGAGTCACAGTGGTTGAATATAACTGTAAAGGTATTCCAGCGTCTATGGTTTGACTTTTTAGTTACTAACAAATCGTAAAGCAAAAATACGAGTCCACAACTTTGAAGACCTATGTGGAAATCAAGGCTTAGAATTTACATTGAATGGTTTAACCGTGATGTTTTAGTTTCATTTTTATTTAATCTTATCAAATGACTGTTGTCTCCACGCTGTTCGTTTCTCACGAGTCGTTTCTTGTTAATTCCCCTGACTGTTTATTCTTGGCACTGGGCAACACAGGGGGAAGGAGGGGGGTAAGATAAGTCTCTCCCTCTGGTCGGGTGCTTCACAAGCAGTTGTGTAAAAGGGCTATCACTCTCTGTTGGGTTATCTCCCCTGCTATTTTCACTTTTCCGTTAAGTGGGTTTGCTATGTTTGAATTCCTCATTTCTTTTTTTTTTTTTTTTTTGTCCTTCTTCTTCCAAATATTCATCCTATTTCTGTACTGCTTCGGCGTCTACTTCTTCTTCTTCTTCTTCTTCTTCTTCTTCTTCTTCTTCTTCTTCTTCTTTTCTTCTTCTTTCTTCTTCTTCTTCTTCTTCTTCTTCTTCTTCTTCTTCTTCTTCTTCTTCTTCTTCTTCTTCTTCTTCTTCTTCTTCTTCGCATTCTTCTTCGCATTCTTCTTCTTCTTCTTCTTCGCATTCTTCTTCTTCGCATTCTTCTTCGCATTCTTCTTCTTCTTCGCATTCTTCTTCTTCTTCGCATTCTTCTTCGCATTCTTCTTCTTCTTCTTCGCATTCTTCTTCGCATTCTTCTTCTTCTTCGCATTCTTCTTCGCATTCTTCGCATTCTTCTTCTTCGCATTCTTCGCATTCTTCTTCGCAATCCTCTTCTTCTTCTTCTTCTTCTTCTTCTTCGCATTCTTCTTCTTCTTCTTCTTCTTCTTCTTCTTCTTCTTCTTCTTCTTCTTCTTTCTTCTTCTTCTTCTTCTTCTTCTTCTTCGCATTCTTCTTCGCATTCTTCTTCTTCGCATTCTTTCGCATTCTTCGCATTCTTTCGCATTCTTCTTCATCTTCTTCGCATTCTTCTTCTTCTTCTCTTCATTCTTCTTCTTCTTCTCTTCTTCTTCTTCGTTCTTCTTCTTACTTCTTCTTCTTTCTTTTCTTCTTCTTCTTCTTCTTCTTCTTCTTCTTCTTCTTCTTCTTCTTCTTCTTCTCATTCTTCTTCGCATTCTTCTTGCATTCTTCGCATTCTTCTTCTTCTTCTTCGCATTCTTCTTCGCATTCTTCTTCGCATTCTTCTTCTTCGCATTTCTTCTTCTTCTTCTTCTTCTTCTTCTTCCTTCTTCTTCTTCTTCTTCTTCTTCATTCTTCTTCTTCTTCTTCTTCTTCTTCTTCTTCTTCTTCTTCTTCTTCTTCTTCTTCTTCTTCTTCTTCTTCTTCTTCTCTTCTTCCATTCTTTTCTTCGCATTCTTCTTCGCATTCTTCTTCTTCTTCTTCTTCTCTTCTTCGCATTCTTCTTCTTCTTCTTCGCTTCTTCTTCATTCGCATTCTTCTTCTTCGCATTCTTCTTCTTCTTCGCATTCTTCTTCTTCTTCTTCTTCCTTCTTCTTCTTTCTTCTTCTTCTTCTTCTTCCTTCTTCTTCTTCTTCTTCTTTCTTCGCATTCTTCTTCTTCTCATTCTTCTTCTTCTTCTCTTCTTCTTCTTCTTTCCTTCTTCTTCTTTCGCATTCTTCTTCTTCGCATTCTTCTTCTTCTTCTTCTTCTTCTTCTTCGCATTCTTCTTCGCATTCTTCTTCTTCGCATTTCTCTTCTTCGCATTCTTCGCATTCTTCTTCTTCGCATTCTTCTTCGCATTCTCTTCTTCGCATTCTTCTTCGCATTCTTCTTCTTCGCATTCTTTCTTCGCATTCTTCTTCTTTTCTCGCATCTCTTCTTCTTCTTTCGCATTCTTCTTCTTTCGCATTCTTTTCTTCGCATTCTTCTTCTTCGCATTCTTCTTCGCATTCTTCTTCATTCTTCTTCTTCGCATTCTTTCTTCTTTCGCATTCTTCTTCTTCTCTTCTTCGCATTCTCTTCTTCTTCTTCGCATTCTTCTTCTTCGCATTCTCTTCTTCTTCTTCTTCTTCTTCTTCTTCTTCTTTCTTCTTCTTCTTCTTCTTCTTGCTTTTCTTCTTCCTTCTTCTCTTCTTCTTCTTCTTCTTCTTCCTTCTTCTTCTTCTTCCATTCTTCTTCTTCTTCTTCTTCTTCGCATTTTCTTCTTCTTCTTCATCTTCTTTTCGCATTCTTCTTCTTCGCATTCTCTTCTTCTTCCTTCTTCTTCGCATTCTTCTCCATTCTTCTTGCATTCTTCTTCGCATTCTTCTTCTTCTCTTCGCATTCTTCTCTTCTTCTTCCATTCTCTTCTTCTTCTCTTCTTCTCGCATTCTTCCTTCTTCTTCGCTCTTCTTCTTCGCATTTCTTCTTCGCATTCTTCTTCTTCTTCCTTCTTCTTCTTCTTCTTTTCATTTCTTCTTCGCATTCTTCTTCTCTTCTTCTCTTCTTCTTCTTCTTCTTCGCATTCTCTTCTTCTTCGCATTCTTTTCTTTTCTTCTTCTTCTTCTTCTTCGCATTCTTCTTCTTCTTCTTCTTCTTCTTCTTCTTCTTCTTCTTCGCATTCTTCTTCTTCCATTCTTGCATTCTTCTTCTTCTTCTCTTCTTCTTCTTCTTCTTCTTCTTCTTCTTCTTCTTCTTCTTCTTCTTCTTCTTCTTCGCATTCTTCTTCTTCGCATTCTTCTTCTTCTTCTTCTTCTCTTCTTCTTCTTCTTCTTCTTCTTCCTTCTTCTTCTTCTTCTTCTTCTTCCTTCTTCTTCATTTTTCTTCTTCTTCTTCTTCTTCTTCTTCGCTTCTTCTTCGCTTCTTCTTCTTCTTCTTCTTCTTCTCTTCTCTTCTTCTTCTTCTTCTTCTTCTTCTTCTTCTTCTCTTCTTCTTCCTTCCTTCTTCTTCTCTCTTCTTCTTCTTCTTCTTTTCTTCTCTTCTTCTTCTTCTTTCTTCTTCTTCTTCTTCTTCTTCTTCTTCTTCTTCTTCTTCTTTCTTCTTCTTCTTCTTCTTTCTTCTTCTTCTTCTTTCTTCTTCTTCTTCCATTCTCTTCTTCTTCTTCTTCTCTTCTTTCTTCTTCTTCTTCTTGCATTCTTCTTGCTTCTTCTTCTTCTCTTCTTTCTTCTTCTTCGCATTCTTCTTTCGCATTCTCTTCTTTTTCGCATTCTTCTTTCTTCTTCGCATTCTTCTTGCTTCTTCTTCTTTCGCTTCTTCTTCTTCTTCGCATTCTTCTTCCTTCTTCGCATTCTTCTTCGCATTCTTCTTCTTCTTCTTCTTCTCTTCGCATTCTTCTTCTCATTCTTCGCATTCTTTTCGCATTCTTCTTCTTCTCATTCTTCTTCTTCTTCTTCTTCTTCTTCGTTCTGCTCTCTTCTTCTTCTTCTTCTTCTTCTTTCTTCTTCTTCTTCTTCTTCTTCTTCTTCTTCTTCTTCTTCTTTCTTCTTCTTCTTCTTCTTCTTCCTTCTTCTTCTTCTTCTTCTTCTTCTTCTTCTTCTTCTTCGCATTCTACTTCTTCTTCTTCTTCTTCTTCTTCTTCTTCTTCTTCTTCTTCTTCTTTCGCATTCTTCTTCGCATTCTTCTTCGCATTCTTCTTCGCATTCTTCTTCCTCTTCTTTATTCCATGTTCTGATTTTTCCTCCTTCAAAATTTCACCAACTCCTCTTTTCTTCACCATCTTCTCTTCCTGTTTCTTTTCCTTATTCTCGTTCTGTCCCTGTTTTACTTTTCTCATCAACATTCCTCTTCTCATCATCATTCATCCTTTCATCCTTATTCCTCTTCTTATAGTCAATTTCATCCAATTTCCTCTCCCGATCTTTTTCCACCTTTTTGTTTTTCTCCTCCTTCTTATTTTCCTGTTTGTTTTCCTCTTTCTTCTCCTTCCGGTTCTTCTTCCCATTCTCATTCTTCTCCTGTTTCCTCTTTCCTCTTCTCATCCTCCAATTTATCCTTGTTCTCTTGTCGTCCTCCTTTTCGTCCTGTTTTCTCTTCTGTTTCTCATTTCTTTCTTCCTTCTTCTTCATCTCTTTTGTTTTCCTATCTCTTATTCTTTTGTTTCCTTCCTTTGCTTCTTCTTCTGTCTTGTTGTCATCCTTCTCCTCATTCTCCAGTGTTTCTTCTCATATTTCTCCTTTGTCGTGCCTTTTTCCGTTTTGCTGTCTAAACATTATTCTTTTAGAGAGCTTCTTGTTATAATGCGACTCTATTTTGGAATCCATGTTTGTCTATGAGTTTGTTTTTCTCGCTTATAATCTCTTGCGTGTTGACATTGTTTTGAACGGCGTGTGGAGACATCCAACCTCAAGATTTTCTGTTTCTGTCCTTCAGATGGGCAGCGTTTGTTCTGACAGATATTTCTGGAAATGTTATTTCATAATGCGCTTTGATGCATGCCTATGTATTTGTTAGTGCATAACTTGAGCCGAGTTTTATTGTCTTCGTAAATATAGAGCGATCCTCCCTACACGATAGACATGTTGACCTCTTGGATAAAAGTTGAGGACTTAGTGGACAACTGGATAGCAGAGAGGGTCAGACAAAATATTGACGAGCACTGTGGTCAAGTAAGTAAACGTTGGACTTGCAATCAGTGGGTCCTGGTTTCGATCCCCTTTGATACCTTTGCCTGGTGGATAAAGTTTGGTGGGGTTGTTTCGTTGTGCTTTGTTGTGCTTTGTTGTGCTTTGTTGTGCTTTGTTGTGTTGTGTTGTGTTGTGTTGTGTTGTGTTGTGTTTGTTGTGTTTTGTTTTGTTTTGTTTTGTTGTGTTGTGTTGTGTTGTGTTGTGTTGTGTTGTGTTGTGTTGTGTTGTGTGGTGCTGTGCTGTGCTGTGCTGTGCTGTGCTGTGCTGTGCTGTGCTGTGCTTTGCTTTGTTGTGTTGTGTTGTGTTGTGTTGTGTTGTGTTGTGTTGTGTTGTGTTGTGTTGTGTTGTGCTGTGCTGTGCTGTGCTGTGCTGTGTTGTTGTGTTGTGTTGTGTTGTGTTGTGTTGTGCTGTGCTGTGCTGTGCTGTGCTGTGCTGTGCTGTGCTGTGCTGTGCTGTGCTGTGCTGTGCTTTGTTGTGTTGTGTTGTGTTGTGTTGTGTTGTGTTGTGTTGTGCTGTGCTGTGCTGTGTTGTTGTGTTGTGTTGTGTTGTGTTGTGTTGTGTTGTGTTGTGTTGTGTTGTGTTGTGTTGTGTTGTGTTGTGTTGTGTTGTGTTGTGTTGTGTTGTGTTGTGTTGTGTTGTGTTGTGTTGTGCTCTGCTGGGTTGTGCTCTGCTGGGTTGTGCTCTGCTGGGTTGTGCTGTGCTGGGTTGTGCTGTGCTGTGCTGTGTTGTGCTGTGCTGTGCTGTGCTGTGCTGTGTTGTGTTGTGTTGTGTTGTGTTGTGTTGTGTTGTGTTGTGTTGTGTTGTGTTGTGTTGTGTTGTGTTGTGTTGTGTTGTGTTGTGTTGTGTTTGTCTCGTCTCGTCTCGTCTCGTCTCGTCTGTCTTCTTGTCTTGTTTTGTCTTGTTTGATCGTTTAGGTCAGCGTGTGTGCAGACCTATCACTTTTCATTTGGTCCCTTTTTATCCACTGGACGAGGTGGCAGGGAAGTTTTTAGTCCTCTTCTTATTATCCGTTGTTTGGTGTTGATTGTGGTCTGTTTGTGACCGTGCATTCGCGCTTGACAAAGGCCGGTTGGCCGAACATTTGCGCTTGTCTTGTTTTGTCTTGTTGTATTGAATACGCGTTCACTTTGGTTTACTTGTTCTTCTGAGACCTATCACTGTCTAACCCTCCCTACGTGTGTAATGCACACAGAATATCACACAGCAAGTGTGCACGTTAAAGAACCTGTATGTCATGTCAGTGATGGCTTATGGAAACAACAACAACAACAACAACAACAAAATACCCACATTGCACGTCAATATGGTACACTTTTGTCAGTTCACTTAAGAGCTTGAGTCGTCTGAGCTCCATTTAAACTTATGAGTATGTGTAATGCGCGATGAATCAAAATTACTTTGGAGAATAGTGCTTGAAAAGAACGATTTGTGATGATGATAATAATGACGATAATAATGGTGATGACGACGACGACGATGATGATGATGATGATGATAATGATGATGATTATGATGATTATGATGATGATGATATGATAACGATAATATTATGCCAGTATGCAAGCGTGTATGTGATAGCGTTTTATACAATTCTAACTTCATAGATGTTTACAGCAAGTTTCGGTCTGAAGGCTTTACCCTTCTTCAAAGTCATTAATCAGGGGTTATCATGCAAATCTAAACAGCAACATGTTGCAGGATGTGTCTTGTCTCATTTGCATGATAGTATTACTATGCAGTGCGTCAAGCTATCAGATCTCACGAAAATCATACAAGAGATCATAAATGTAAAGTTTTCTCGTTATGTGATCTGTCGTTAATAAAAAGAATATATGTATTTACATAATTTAAAGAGACCTCAACTTTACTTCTTGTCGTTTTAATAAGGGTGGTGTCATTCTTCTTTCCCTCGAAAATTAACCTTTCCTTCAAAAGAAAAACATCTTTAACAGAAATTGATACTTAAAACTTTATGATGGCCTACTGGCATGTGCATATATATTTATAATGTCCGCGTCTCTTCTCCTTTTGTCTTTTGCTATAAATTCAAGAACGCAAACCAACTGTGTAAAGATCAAGTAAACAAATTAGATGCCAGATACCTTCAACAAAACGAGCTTAAGTTTTTACATGAAAATTTTCATTATAAGCCTATTAACACCGTGCATCCAGTATGTTCACAGGAAATGGCATGAAAATTGCGTAATAACCTCCACCGCGCGTACGGAAAGCCACTTATTTTCCTCATCGTAGACTCCAATTTGGGTCCCTTCTTCAGCATCTGCTGTTGTTTTTACAAGCTGTGGGACCCAACTCTTAAACAGTTTCAAATGCTTGAGAAAAGTGAGAGAGTGAGAAAGAGAGAGAGAGAGGAAGAGAAAGAGAGAAAGAGGAGAAAGAGAGGAGAAGGGAAAGAGAGAAAGAGACAGACATACAGAGAGACAGACAGACAGAGACAGAAACAGAAAAGTGGATGAAAATCCAACCAGCCACGTAGTACATTTTTTTCATAAAAACCCAACCAGCCACGTAGTACAATCATATCCTAAAAACCCAACTAGCTACGTAGTACAATCATATCCTAAAAACCCAACCAGCCACGTAGTACAATCTTACCCCGAAAACCCAACCAGCCACTTAGTACAATCGAATCCTGAAAACCCAACCAGCCACGTAGTACAACCTGATCCCGAAAACCCAACCTACCACGTAGTACAATCTTAACCTGAAAACCCAACCTACCACGTAGTACAATCTTACCCTGAAAAACCAACCTACCACGTAGTACAATCTTACCATGAAAACCCAACCTACCACGTAGTACAATCTTACCCTGAAAACCCAACCTACCACAGTAGTACAATCTTACCCTGAAAACCCAACCTACCACGTAGTACAATCTTACCATGAAAACCCAACCTACCACGTAGTACAATCTTACCCTGAAAACCCAACCTACCAGGTAGTACAATCTTACCCTGAAAACCCAACCTACCACGTAGTACAATCTTACCCTGAAAACCCAACCAGCCAAGTAGTACAATCTTATCCTGAAAACCCAACCAGCCAAGTAGTACAATCTTACCCTGAAAACCCAACCAGCCAAGTAGTACAATCTTACCCTGAAAACCCAACCAGCCAAGTAGTATAATCTTACCCTGAAAACCCAACCAGCCAAGTAGTACAATCTTATCTCGGCAACGTCTTATACAATCACATTATTATATGTGGCCCACCTGAGGGTTGAACCGACAGTCCACGCGTTTTGAGAATAGTTCTTTCACAAGTGAACTAATGGGCCAGACAAACAGACAGATACAGAGACAGAGAGGACAGATAATGCCAGCAAGAAAGAGAGGAGGGAGGGGGGAGAGGAAATTGGGGGTTGAAAGGTGAAGGGGTATATAACGGAGAAGTTATGCTGTGGCAGTGGACTTATTGCATTTACGTTTTTCGTTGGCAATTATAAAGCATGTTCGAGTTCATTTGAATTGATTAAAAAGAAGACAGATGATGGGAGAGCGGGTACAAAACTGACAATGTCCATTGAGAAATGAAAGTCTGTGTGTAGTTGCATGCATCCATGTGGTGTGTGTGTGTGTGTGTGTGTGTGTGTGTGTGTGTGTGTGTGTGTGTGTGTGTGCGTGCGTGTGTGTGTGCGTGTGTGTATGTGTGTATGTGTGTGTGTATAAGTGTGTGTGTATAAGTGTGTGTGTGTGTGTGTGTGTGTGTGTGTGTGTGTGTGTGTGTGTGTGTAAGTATGTGTGTGTGTGTGTGTGTGTGTGTGTGTGTGTGTATGTGTGTGTGTGTTACTGTTGTTGTTGTTGCTGCTGCTGTTCTTGTTGTTGTTTTGCTGTTGTCGTCGTTGTTGTTTTTGTCGTCGTCGTTGTAGGAAAACGGTGGAATGGGACCCTTGCGCATTTTTGCTTGTACAAGAATATTTTGGAGAGACGAACAGACAGAGAGACAGAGAGGCAACAGACAAACAGAGCGGTCAACTGATAGGGAGAGGCTGGAAATTGATTTACAGTCTAAACATCTCCTGACCGGACTTCACTGTAAAGACAGCTTCCGTCAAGGGAGGCCACTTCGCGTTCCTCACGCGCTATCTATGCCCCAGAAAGACACAAGACTGCTAGAGAGATCGTCCAGTCATGGTGTTTTGATTGAGAGCGTGCGATCCCCCCCCCCCCCCCTTCTCCCAAATGAAAAAAAACGCAAAACAACATGACCAAACCATGATGGGCTCTGTTCTTTTTATCCCTTCATTAAATTATAGATGAAGATATCCGGAAGCAAAACCTAGCAAAGCCATAAAATACCTACATATTAAAGCCAAAATGATGGTTTTTTTCGTGTACATTAAAAAGGCAAGACAAAAAAAAAAGTGGCAAAACGTAAATATCGTAAATTTATAATCGAACCGGAAAGCCATCTTCCCGTTTACTATACTTCTTTTGGTTTTCTTTACTTTTCTGTTTCTTTCTTTTCTTTCCTTCTTTCTTTCAC
>JAPXFY010000024.1:17349067-17354067 GCA_030674185.1 Monoplex corrugatus
CCACCACCACCACTACCATACCACCACCACCACCACCACTAACCATCCACCCACCACCACTACCATCCACCACAACCACTACCATCCACCACCACTACCATCCACCACCACCACCACTACCATCCACCACCACCACACCACCACACTCTACCATCCACCATCACTCATCACTACAACATCTACCATCCACCACCACACTAACCATCCACCACCACCACTACCATCCACCACCACCACTACCATCACACCACCACCACTACCATCCACCACACACCACTATCACCACTACCATACCACACACCATCCACCACCACCACTACCACTACCATCCACCACCACCACTACCATCCACCACCACCACTACCACTACCACCACACCACACTACCATCCACCACCACCACTACCATCCACCACACCACTATCCATCCACCACCACCACTACCATCCACCACTACCACTACATACCCACCACTACCACTACCATCCACACCACCACTACCATCCACCACCACCACTACCATCCACCAACCACACTACCATCCACCACCACCACTAACCCTCCACCACACCACTACCATCCACCACCACCACTACCATCCACCACCACCACTACCACTCCACCACACCACCTACCATCCACCACCACCACTACCATCCACCACCACCACTACCATCCACCACAAATACCACCTACCCATCCACCACCACCACTACATCCACCACCACCACTACCATCCACCACCACCACTACCATCCACCACCACCACTACATCCACCACTACCACTACCATCCACCACCCACTACCATCCACCACCACCTACCATCACCACCACCACCATACACTACCATCCACACCACTCTACCATCCACCACCATCATTACTCATCCTACCACTACCATCACACCATCCACCACTACCATCCACTCACTACCACTACCACCACCACCACCACTACATCACCACCACCACTATCCATCCACCACCATCAATACATCCACCCAATCACCACAACATCCACCTACCACCATCCACCACACCACCACTACCATGTTTCCACCACCACCAGTCACCATCCACCACCACCACCATTACCATCCCCATACCACCTCACACTACCACAACCACGTCTACCATACCACAATCATCACTACATCCTTATCACCACCACCACCACTACCATCCACCACCATACATCACCAACACCACCACACCATCCACCACACACTACCATCACACCATCCACACCACCACCCATCCCCCACCATCATGCCCCCACCATCACCACCTACCACCATGCCACCACCACGCACCACTACCATCACCACACCACACCTACCATCCACCCATCAGTATAAAAATTACATCGACCATTACAAGGTCGTACTGTGCTTGGGAACCAGACATGCAACACTATCAGTGGCCATAGACATAATTATCATCACACTACATCAGTCCCATCCCATGGCGTCGACCATGGACCTTCCACACCATCACTATCATCCTGCCCCCAGCATCCTCCCACCACCCTCTTCATCCCACCACTCGCAACCGTCCATGCATCTCTCCTGGTCTACCTGGTGCTCTCTCCTCCAGCTTTCCCTGTACCAGTGCTCACATCCCCCTCCTCATTTATTATATCATACCTACGTTCTATGCTTCACTCTCTCTGTCTCTGTCTCTCTTCTGCTCATCTCTGTCTGTCCCCCCACCTCTACTCATCTCCCATCTCTCTCTTCTCCTCTCTTCCTCTCCTTCTCTGTCTCTCTCTTCGTCTCCTTACTCTCTCCTCTCTCCCCTCTCTCTCACTCCTAAAATACTCACTGTCTCTCTCTCTCTTCTCTCCTGTGCTGGTTACAAAACATTTATTGATGCACCATTTGATTTTTCTGGGATATTTACACAGTTTATAAAATTCACTGCTCCAGCCAAGAAACTATCATACTTCGGAAGGAACTCGAGAGGTGTTGTGCTACTCATAAAAAAATGTTTACAACAATTTGTAGAAGAAATTAAATTAGAATGTTATAATGCTGTGGCAGTAAAGCTAAATAAGAATGTTCTTAGTACTGACAAAGATGTTGTTTTAATTGGTTGTTATGTTGCACCTGAAGGTAGTCCTCTGTATAATAACACAGATCTGAAAGACGGAGTAGTGATGTTGGAAGAAAGTGTATTGTATGCTGTACGACAGGATGATGTGTATCTGATGATTTGTGGCGATTTAAATGCAAGAACAGGATTGTGTCAATCAAAAGGCGAAGAAATGACAAACTTTGAGTCAAATTTTAGTCTATATTGTGATGATCCTGATGAATTTTTTCCAGGCATTCTAAAGATGGAACTGAAAATAACTTTGGAAATTCCTTGTTAGACTTGTGCTTTATGTTTGATCTTGACATTATGAATGGGTTTTGTGATGGCGACAGGGAGGGAGAATACACTTTTGTATCACCGAATGGATGCAGTGTTATTGACTATTTTCTTGTCCCTGATAAATTTTCACATAACTGTAACATGATTTTAATTTTTTTTTTTTTCTTGGCATTTGCCGATAGAAATGACATGGAAAAATGGAATGCAAAAATGTCCAGAAACTCAGGAATCATGCATGCAGGAGAAAATCATTTGGTTGGAAGAAAACGCATATATATTTGAGGCTGAACAAAATTCAGATGATTTTAACGATCGCCTTCATGAGGCTTATCAGTTAATGAATGTTGATGTAAATAGCTGTGTAGATATTTTTGCTCAAGCAATGCATAGTGCAGCTGCATGTATGGTTAGAAAGGTTGCCAAAAGAAAGAAATGTTTAGATGACTGGTTTGACGACGAATGTGAGCATAAAAAGAAACACGTAAAGAGGCTTCTTAAAAGCTTTCAGAGGAACAGATTAGGAAGTAAAAACAAAGAACTGAAAGATGTTTATGTGAAAGAGCGATCTGAATACATAAAATTGAAACGACAAAAGAAACGTGAATTTGAAGAAGCAAAAATAAATAAACTCAAAGACTCTATTAAAGATTCAAAATTATTCTGGTTGGCAATCAGAACACTTAATAGAAAAGCCGTAATCTATAACGAAATAAGCCTTAATGAGTGACATGAACACTTTCACACAATATTTCAAAGTTCTGGATCCGGGGCAGAAATTGAAGATGATGGCAATTTGGATACAAATGAGTACGAAGAACCATTATTTAATGATGCAATATCAAGAAGGGAGATAATTGACAGTATTAAAAAATTGAAAAATGGTAAAAGTGCTGGACCAGACAAAATTCTGGGAGAAATGTTAAAGCATTCCAGCGATTCAGTGTTAAATTTTATAGTTATTCTATTTAATCGGTTATTTGAAAATGGTATTTTCCCCACAGAATGGGCCAAATCTATTATTGTCCCTATACATAAGAAAGGAGATGTAAACAACCCAGACAACTACCCAGGGGTTGCACTCACAAGTGTTTTAGGCAAAGTTTATACAAATATATTAAATAAACGACTTACGAAATGGGCAGAGAGGGAAGAAAAAATAATAGAAGAACAAGCAGGATTTCGATCTGGATACAGTACAATAGATCACATTTTCACGCTGTACGCTTTAGTCCAAAAATACCTTCTTAATGACACTAAACTATACGTAGCATTTGTAGATTTTCGCAAAGCATTTGACTCAGTTAATAGAAATGTACTTTGGGGTATTCTGCGAAAGAATGGAGTAAATGGTAAATTATATATGTCTCTTAAAAGTATATATAATTCTGTGTTAGCATGTGTTCGTGACAAAGATATGTACACCAACTTTTTCGAATGTCCACGAGGAGTAAAACAAGGATGTCTCCTCAGCCCCTTACTATTTTCATTTTTTATTAATGAGTTAGCGTTAGAAATAGCCAAAAAAGGGAGACATGGTGTACAGCTATTGCCTGGTGCTGTTGAAGTTTTTTTTACTGCTATTTGCTGATGATGTGGTGCTTTTGTCAGACACTGTCATAGGGTTACAAAATCAACTAAATGCTTTAAAACATGAATCTGCTAGGTTATTACTGTCTGTGAACCTAGAAAAGACGAATGTGATGATTTTTCGTAAGGGAGGACATCTTTCGGCTCGAGAAAAATGGGTTTATGGTGAGTCTGAAGTTAAAGTAACAAACTCATATACATATCTAGGTATTATTTTTACAACAAAACTGAGTCTCCAAAGCGCATGGGTGGAAAGCAGCAAAAAAGGGAAAAGAGGAACGATGGAAATTTTAAGATCTTTAAGAAAATTGAACTGCACTGACTTCTCGATTTTTTGGAAACTTTTCGACTCACAAATTGAATCAATCTTAACGTATGGCTCAGAAACATGGGTTTTTTCGAGCAATCATAAAATGGAAAAGGTACATACATTTGCCATCAAACGCTTCCTTTCGGTACCATTGCATTCATCTAATAAAATGTATATGGAGAAACTGGCCGTTATCCTTTGTTTTTGAAAACTCAAATGAAGTGTATTAAATACTGGTTGAAATTAACCCAGCTCCCAATGTCAAGATTGTGCAAGCAGGCATATGAGATGTTACTGAATCAATTAGACTCGGGTAAACAAAACTGGGCATATTTCGTTAAGAAAATGTTAACCACACATGGATTTGGTATTGTGTGGATGTGCCAGGGGGTTGGTTATGAACAAGGATATATTTCAGAATTTAGGGATAGACTAGTTGATTCGTACAAACAAAACTGGCACGCTCAAATGGAAGAATCTGAGAAATATGATTGGTTCCTTTCCTTTAAAAGTATATTTCAAACCGAAAAATATATAAAGGCCGTAACAAATAAATGGCACAGAAGCAATCTTGCTCGTTTTAGACTAAGAGCCCTAGATTGTTTTACTCAAATTCATCGGCACACTGTATTTGTCCCATGTGTAATGTAGAGACAGACGATGAAATGCATTTTTTGTTTGTTTGCAAGTCGTATGAAAGTATACGACAAAAATGCATAATCTTTGA
>JAPXFY010000024.1:17366567-17374067 GCA_030674185.1 Monoplex corrugatus
ATTGTACTGTCTTCAGAAGCTTGAGTTCAAGAGAGGGAGAATGACAGGGTTAAAGAGATCGAGCTCCACTTAAAAGCTTTGATTCCCGCACCCTGTCCTCCAACTGCAAAACAACTTAACCCTTTGACTCCCTCACCCTATCCACCCGTTTTTGTTTTGTTAGCATGGTTGACAATGCAGGATAGTGGTGGACTGGATGCGGGAGTCAAAGGGTTAAATTCGTGGGGAAACGGAAAGAACTGCCGGAAAACTTGGTACCAAAGGAAGGGGGTGGGTAGGGGGTATGTGTTTGTGCAAAAGAAGGGGGTAGGGTAGACTTGCGCTGGGGTGATGGTCGGTCTTTGAGAGGGTGGGTGGGGTGGGTGTAGGTGTGAGGGTAGGGGTGTGGGTAAGGTTAGGGGTGGGGGTAACGTTTTGTAATAGTGAGTTTGTTGAGAAGACTGTGATATGGCCGGCTGTGGTACTGGTGAACTATTTAACCTTTTTACTCCCTTAGGCCATTCGACTGTACTGCCTGCACGAAGCCTGGATTGGAGTGGGAGGGAATGAAAGGGTTAAAGAGATCGAGGTACGCTTAACTGTTTGACTCCTGCGCCATGTCCACCAACTGCAGAAAAAAAAAAACTTAACCATTTGACTCTCTCACCCTATCCGCCAGCTCCCTGCAGTAAGCTGGTAGATAAGGGTGAGAGAGTCAAAGGGTGACATTGTTGCTTTGCCAGCATGGTTGACAATGCAGGATGACAGGGTGAGGGAGTCAAAGGCTTAAGTTTTTGTTTTGCTAGCATAGTTGACAATGCATGATGCTGATGGACAAGGTGCAGGATTCAAAGGGTAAGGCAGGGATTGGATATGAAAGTCTCCGTAATATTGGTGACATGTCGATTCGCCACTTCCTGTTTCGCCGCATGTCAAAATGTCACAGGTATCGATCAGGTATTGATCGTTACAGTAAGCACGTTTGGTTTTTAGTGTTAGTTAACCATATCGGTCAATGATATTTGGACACATTTTTCGTTTTCCTTTTTCGCCCATTTATTATTTTCAAGGACTCCATACACTTCGTACGCTTTGGAAAGATTTATTGATCCCTGTGTTTTGGTAATAACACGTGGATAAGGCCTGAAACAGAACCAGGAGACACCTCTCACATTTTAATACGTTTAAGTTTCGATCGATTTTAAATGTGTGTGTGTGCGGGCGGCGCGCGCTCGTATGTGTGTGTGTGTGTGTCTGTGTTTGTTTGTATGTGTGTGTGTGTGTGTTGTGTGTGTGTTGTGTGTCGTGCGTGCTGATGTGTGTGTGTGTGTGTGTGTGTATGTGTGTGTGTGTGTGTGTGTGTGTGTGTGTGTGTGTGTGTGTGTGTGTGTGTGTGTGTGTGTGTGTGTGTGTGTGTGTGTGTGTGTGTGTGTGTTAAACAATGAAAATGAATATAAATTTTCAAAGAGGACGCCTTTTTATGTGTGGATGCGGCAAAATGAGACACATGTAATGTTACATTTTCCATTATGGCTAAGTGGGAAAGGGCGTATTTGGAAATACCGAAATGGGAAATGGCGTATCTCGAAACGGCGAACTAGGAAATGGCGTATCTCGAAATGGCGAACTAGGAAATGGCGTATTTCGAAACAGCGAACTAGGAAATGGCGTATCTCGAAACAGCGAACTAGGAAATGGCGTATTTCGAAACAGCGAACTAGGAAATGGCGTATTTCGAAATGGCGAAACTAGGAAATGGCGTATTTCGAAACAGCGAACTAGGAAATGGCGTATCTCGAAACAGCGAACTAGAATGGCGTATTGATGCAACTAGGAAATGGCGTATTCGAAATGCGAACGGAATGGCGTATTCGAACAGCGATAGGAAATGGCGTATTTCGAAATGGCGAACTAGGAAATGGCGCATTTCGAAACGGCGAACTAGGAAATCATGATGGCGATAATTATTCGAAACGGCGAACTAGGAAATGGCGATTTCGAAACGGCGAACTAGGAAATGGCGCATTTCGAAAGGCGAACTAGGAAATGGCGTATTTCGAAATGGCGAACTAGGAAATGGCGTATTTCGAAACGGCGAACTAGGAAATGGGCGTATTTCGAAACGGCGAACTAGGAAATGGCGTATTTCGAAACAGCGAACTAGGAAATGGCGTATTTCGAAACGGGCGAACTAGGAAATGGCGTATTTCGAAACGCGAACTAGGAAATGGCGTATTCGAAATGGCGAGAATGGAAAGGCGTATCTTGAAACAGCGAAACTAGGAAAGGCGTATCTTGAAACAGCGAACTAGGAAAATGGTTCGAATGGACTGGAATATGGCCATATTCATGTAGGAAATGGCGTATTTCGAAACAGCGAACTAGGAAATGGCGTATTTCGAAATGGCGAACTAGGAAATGGCGCATTTCGAAACGGCGAACTAGGAAATGGCGTATTTCGAAATGGCGAACTAGGAAATGACGTATTTCGAAACGGCGAACTAGGAAATGGCGTATTTCGAAACGGCGAACTAGGAAATGGCGCATTTCGAAACGGCGAACTAGGAAATGGCGTATTTCGAAATGGCGAACTAGGAAATGGCGTATTTCGAAACGGCGAACTAGGAAATGGCGAACTAGGAAATGGCGTATTTCGAAACGGCGAACTAGGAAATGGCGTATTTCGAAATGGCGAACTAGGAAATGTCGTATCTCGAAACGACGAAATGGGAAACGGCGTATCTTGAAACGATGAAATGGAAAAGGGCGTATCTTGAAACGGCGAAATGGCAAATAATGGTGAATAGGAATATGTCCATAGTATTAGCTTTTTACGATGCCTGATAGCCGTTCATTTTGGGACACGTTCTCTGCAAATCGTATTGGGTGGCTCTGTGTTTGAGGTTTGGTAGACTTAGAGTTACAGTCGTCATCTTTAAATCTGATTGCACAGGTTCGCAACTGGTTCAAGAAAATCGTTGTGCTTTCAGTCCTCTGTCCACCCCCCCCCCCCTCACACACACACACACACCGACACACACACGGACACATACACATACACGGACACACACAGATCTTAAGTTGCTAGTTTTGTGCTAGTTTTGTGGATGAGACGTTAAATCGACGTCTAGTATATGGTGTGCTAGATGCATTTAGCCCGCGTGAAAGATATCACAGCAAAAAACAAAAACAAAACAAAAACAAAAAACAAAAAGCAATAATAATAAAATAAAAAAAAGATTAAAAAAATAAAATGAAATAAAACCAGATAAAATAAAAATAAAATAAGATAAAATAGATAAATAGTAAATAAATTAAATTAAATAAATTAAATTAAATAGATAATTAAATTAAATTAAATTAAATTAAATTAAATTAAATTAAATTAAATTAAATTAATAT
Organism: Monoplex corrugatus; assembly: GCA_030674185.1. Classification (NCBI taxonomy): domain Eukaryota; kingdom Metazoa; phylum Mollusca; class Gastropoda; order Littorinimorpha; family Ranellidae; genus Monoplex; species Monoplex corrugatus. The sequence goes on from JAPXFY010000024.1 coordinate 17,369,949, forward strand.
TAAATTAAATTAAATTAAATTAAATTAAATTAAATTAAATTAAATTAAATTAAATTAAATTAAATGTCCCTAGGACAATTCTGCAGAAAAAAGTCGACTTTCAAGGAAAATAATAATGATAGTGATAATGATAATGGTAGTTTTAAGAATATTGCTTTGTTTACCCTTAATAGAATTCATTAGCGTAAAAACTTACTTTTTTCAATATGCCGTTGCTTGCTTGCTAATTGCTTTTATGTTTCTATAAGCCAACGCTGACATGACTTGCAGGATCTCCAACGTGCATATTTAATATTCTGCATGAGTAAACAGACAGGAGAGAAAACATTATATACATACAAGAAAAAACTCAGCTGGTGACCTCCCAGCACGAAATCAGTCTTAACTAGCATTTTGGGTATTTTGGGATATACATATCACTGAAAAGTGTACATTCTGCTGATTATTTTGGTACTTGAATGAAGTTTGTACTCAAAATAATGTTGCCGTTATGTGTGCTTAAAGTCATTAGGATGTATGATGGCCATTTTTGAGAAAACAGCCTCTAAAGTTTTTATGTAATAATAATAATAATATATTTTATTTATATAGCGCAAAATCTTGACAAAATCAAATCTAAGCGCTGAGCGTATACATGCATACATACCTACATACATATGAGCGTATACATGCATACATACATGCTTACATACTTACATACATAAATCTAAGCTGAGCGTATACATGCATACATACATACATAAATCTAAGCGTATACATACATACATACATACATACATACATACATACATACATACGTACGCACATGCATACATAATAATTGCAATGTACTCTCCTACACATTTAAAAAAAAATTATTTGGTGCCTTTCACCTGGTTTGTTTCTAATTTTAGCTGTCATTATCCGAAAGGTGCACCAAAGAGCTTTCAGTTATATATTACATGTGGGGGTCTGTACAGGTTACGGTTCGCAATAAGAGACAAAAAGAGGTACTTTTGGTACGAAATTGCGTTCTTTCTGCTATAATCAGTACATTAAAATACCATTTTAAATTGATTTATTATATTTTTTCAAGAAAACAAAATCAGTGGGGGATAGATTATAGTCCACAGAAATCAATTTCGAGAAAAAGTCAAAACACCCCAGATAGACCCTCAGTCACCTTTACAGCTCCTAGTGATGTTCGACTGATTGCGAGTTAAGACTGAATTGGTGGTGGGAGGTCATTAAACTAAATTAAAAACAACAAAAAATGAATAATAAATAAAAACAATAAAATAAAACAGTCTTAAGTATAAAAATCGTTAGCGTTTTAGAATGGCGATATGCATCACCCAAACCGAGCGGCTTACATTTCACATGGAAGAACTCCGTTGTGAGAGAAACGTGAATTCAATTTAATCCAATCCGATTCATAGCAATCCATCCATAATAACGTCACAACTCGGCTAGCCACTGATCGATCTGTGTGACAGGCCGGATCTGACTCTCACAAAAGAGTGGAGATTCAGGGTAGAATGGGGGTGATCTCCCGTTGACGTTTTCATCCGCAGGAGGTATTATACATTGCTGGTGCAGCGTTTTCTTAGATTCTCCGCATCTGATGTCATTTGGCTCCTTTTTTTTGTTGTTGTTCTTTCTTTCTTTCTTTCTTTCTTTCTTTCTTTCTTTCGCAATCCCCATGTAAAATAAAGCGTGTCTGTCTGTTTGTCTGTCTGTCTATCTATTTGTCTCTCTCTCTCTCTCTCTCTCTCTCTCTCTCTCTCTCTCCTCTCTCTCTTCTCTCTCTGCCTCTGTCTCTGCCTCTGTCTCTGCGTCTGTCTGTCTGTCTTCTGTCTGTCTCTCTCTCTCTCTCTCTCTCTCTCTCTCTCTTTCTCTCTATAATAATAATAATAATAATTACAATATTTATATAGCGCAAAATCTTGATAAAATCAAATCTAAGCGCTGAAACAGACACACACACGCACGCACGCACACACACGCACGCACGCACGCACACACACACACATACGCGCGCGCGCGCGCACACACACACACACACACACACAAACGCACACGGCTATAAATGGGGAGAAAGAATAAAAGCAATGGGAAATTATAGAGAGCATATTAATATATACAATTATATATTATAATGTGATTCCCCTCCGAGCGGAGACAGGCTGCAGAGGGGACTGAGTGAGGTCAGGATTTTATGCAGAGGAAGAAAAGGTGAGTTTTGAGAGCGGACTTGAAGGAGACAAAAGTAGGTTGCTGACGGACTGAGAGAGGAAGTTTGTTCTCTCTCTCTCTCTCTCTCTCTCTCTCTCTCTCTCTCTCTCTCTCTCTCTCTCTCTCTCTCTCTCTCTCTCTCTCTCTCTCTCTCTCTCTCTCTCTCTGTCTGTGTCTGTCTGTCTGTGTCTCTCTGTGTCTGTGCCTGTTTGTGTCTTTGTCTATGCCTGTGTGTGTCTGTGTGTGTGTATGACAGAGGGAGAAAGCGCGTATGTGTAAAACGTAGAGTGAGAGAGAGAGAGAGAGAGAGGGAGAGAAAGATAGAGGGAGAGAGAGAGAGAAAGAGCTTGAACGTTTTCCCATTACCCAGTGATGTGCTAACAAGAGAAACTAGGCTAAATAATAAAAACAAAATGGACAAATATTGTCAAATTAGATCAGTAGTTAGAATAAAATTGAAAATACAGAAGAGAGAAAAAACAGGCAGACAGACAGACAGGGACACAGAGAAAGAGAGTGGAAGAAATGGAGACACAGAGAGAGAGGAAAGACAGAGACAGAAAGACAGACAGAGAAGGAGAGAGAAAGAGAGAGACAGAGAGAGAGAGAAGGAGAGACAGAGAGAGAGAAGACAGAGACAGAGAGAGAGGAGACAGAGATAGACAGACAGACAGAGAGATGGAGAGAGACAGAGAGATACAGAGGAGAGAGGAAGAGAAGAGAGACAGAGACAGAGACAGAGAGGTAGGTAGACAGACAGACAGTACAACAGACGAGGTTTGAAATTCTTGAGTCTTAAAAATCATGCACTCGGACAATTTCGTATGCGCTTCACCCAAGTCTGTTAGTACTTATTGGCAGATCTCCTTTAACCTGCAAAAACCACTATGACGTAGCAAGGTCTTGAAATGGGGAGTTGATGGTGGGTATGGTAGGGAGATTGGAGTGGGATTTAAAAAAAAACGCTAAACTGACACCACTTTGAGCGATTGGAACATTAGGATGGGCAGCGAACGATTTAGTTTCGATTTACTTTTCCGGTTGGAATTGAAGTGGGAACATCGCCTTCTTTCTTTTTCGTTTTTGCTTTTTTCCTTTTTTTTGGGGGGGGGAGGGGGGGGGGGTGGGGGGTAAAGATCATGGCGCTATCCACAGAATCATATCCTTGGGGATATCAGCCTGGGCTTGCTGGCAAGGCAGAATGGCTTCTCGTGCAACCCACCCATCGCCATTTCTTCTTCCTGATTTGGATATCCATAAAGTCTAATCAGATCACCGAGACGGCTGAAGGACGTGATAGTCAGGCGGTTAAGACATGGGTCCTTCAAGTGGAAGGTTTGGATTCGAACCTCCTTAGTTATTGCATGGTGATGGATGACGATGGAGATTTTCACCGTCTCCCAGATCAACATAATATAATAGAACTGCTAGTGCTTTAGAATATGAAGACAATGTATACACACGTTAAGATCCTGTGAATCATGTCTCTGTTCGGTGGCTTATGGAAATACAGAAAATCCAGCAATGCAACACTCGCTTCTCTCTTCTTCCTCCTCCTCCTCCTTCCTCTCCTTCTTCTTCTTCTTCTTGTTCTTCTTTCTTTCTTCTTTTCTCTCTTCTTCTTCTTCGCATCCTTCTTCTTCTTCTTCTTCTTCTTCTTCTTCTTCTTCTTCTTCTTCTTCTTCTTCTTCTTCTTCTTCTTTCTTCTTCTTCTTCTTCTTCTTCTTCTTCTTCTTCTTCTTCTTCTTCTTCTTCTTCTTCTTCTTCTTCTCATTCTTCTTCTTCTTCTTCTTCGCAATTCTTCTTCTTCTTCTTCTTCTTCTTCTTCTTCGCATTCTTCTTCTTCTTCTTCTTCGCATTCTTCTTCTTCTTCTTCTTCTTCTTCTTCTTCTTCTTCTTCTTCTT
>JAPXFY010000024.1:17384067-17401567 GCA_030674185.1 Monoplex corrugatus
GGAAACATGTTCAGTATGAAATGGCTGGAATCGTCTACAGAATAAAATAGATCGGTTTATTTTGGTAGAAAGATTTTTTTTTCATCTCCATGACATTTCTGTCCCCCCTATTTGTACTTCTGTCTTTCTGTCTCTGTCTTTCTGTCTCTGTCTGTCTCTGACTCTCTATATCTCTCTTTCTCTGTCTCTTTCTCTATCTATCTATCAGCTCCATGAATTTCTGCCCCTTATTTCTATCGTTTGGTCATCTTCTCTGTCTGACCTCAGTCTGTCCTCTCTCTCTACTGTTCCTTTCTCTCTCTGTTCTGTCTTCTTCTCTCTCTCTCTCCTGTCTCTCTTCTCTCTCTCTCTCCTCTTCTCTATTCTCTATGTTTCTTCTCTCTCCTCTTCTCTTCTCTCCTCATATCTATCTATCTTCTGACCCCCTTTCTATTCTCATGTCATCTGCTAACTCTGTCTCTCTGTCTCCTCTCTCCCCCTTCTCTTCTCTCTGTCTATTCATCTTCTTCTGTCTATTCTCTGCTCTGTCTCTTCTCTCGTCTCTCTCTCTCTCTTCTCTCTCTCCCCCCCCTTCTCTGTCTGCCCTGTCTCTGTCTTTCTCTGTCTCTCTGTCTGTCTCTCTTCTCTCTCTCTCTTCTCTCTCTCTCTCTCTCTCTCTCTCTCTCTCTCTCTCTCTCTCTCTCTCTCTCTCTCTCTCTCCTCTCTCTCTCTTTCTCTCTTCCCTGTCTTCTTCTCTTCTCTCTCTCTCCCTCTCCTCTCGTCCTCTCTCCCTCTCTCTCTCTCTCTCCTCTCTCTCTCTCTCTCTCTTCCTCTCTGTCTCTGTCTTCCTCTCTGTCTCTGTCTTCCTCTCTGTCTCTGTCTCCCTCTCTGCCTCTGTCTCCTCTCTTTTTCTGTCTGTCTGTCTCTCTTTTCTGTCTGTCTGTCTGTCTGTCTTCTCTCTCTCTCTCTCTCTCTCTCTCTCTCTCTCTCTCTCTCTCTGTGCGTGACACACACATCGGTGGGTATATCTGCATGTGTACTTTTTGTGGCCACTGACGAAGTTCAATGTTGATGTATACAAGATTCCTCCAAGAGATAGCTGTAAGAACTGCCGTTATTCGTATTCTTCCATTTATGTGGCCTAGTACAGCAGTATCTCAAAGCCTCTTTTTCCGTCTTCACGAGCAATGTGTGTATTTGTGTGTCTGAAAAAAAAAAGAAAACTGGCAAGATTGTCTGAGCCGTTTCCAGATTGATTTCTTTCTAAGGTGCAGAATGTTATACAGTCACGATTTTTTTGTTTGTTTTGGAAGTCATGATGCAAAGGTCAAGATCACAATGACCAAGACAATACTTGTGTCTAAAATCAGCAGTGTATGAAGATGGTGTATGAGAAGCACTTTCTCAGGAATTTCTGACAATATGTACATTCTGCTTTCACTGACCTGTCGCAGTATTCTACGGTTGTTGTCGCCTCGCGTCCAGTTGTAGTTAATCTGTTGCTTCTTCGAGGTCACTGTGACCTTTCATCATCAGCATGTGCCCTGCCGCATGGCGTTGGTGATCATGGCCCTCCACACGAATCAACACCCCGTCGCTGCAAGTGCATCTTCCGCCCTCTCTGTCCTCAGCCGCCCTGCAAGTCCGTCCAATATTTTCTCCCTGGGTCTACATGGTGTTTTCTTTCCCTCCAGCTTTCCTGATGTGACCAGGTGTTCTAATTCCTCTTTCCTCATAACAAGTCCCATACATTGTGCTTGTTTTTTACTATTCTTCTTTTCAATGATCTTCTTGTGTCTGCCTCCTTCAAGACTGCCTCGTTTGTTTTCTTTGCTGTCCGTGGAACTCTGTGACCTTTCGAGGCGCCATATTCATGATGAAGGGATTTATGGGGGTTAACCCTCGAGCAAGCCACGTTTCTTCTTTAGATATTGCAGCGCAAAGGGCGCAGGTATAAAGTTATACTATGATCAATTTGGATCTTATCTATTCCCTGGTATTTGAGCATCATGGCGTATGCAATTTGTTCTGAATTGAGACACCATCTTGGGAAACTGAAACTGAAACTTAAAAGCAAAAAAGACTAATTGTCTGTGATACGTTTTGAATAAAAAAAAGGGAGATTATAAGGACAGTTCTGTCATTTGTTCGTGGAAACACCATCTTGGAAAACTGAAACTGAAACTTAAAAATAAAAAAGAATATGATTGTCTGTAATACGTTTGAATAAGAAAAGGGAAGTTGTAAGAAGAGCTCCGTCATCTTGTCCATTGTTTGTCTTGCCTGAATCAGAAGCAGTTCCATAGCTGTCCACTGGTTTCACTGGTTGGTTAAAACTATCTCAGACAAATTAACAATATGATCTCTCAATTCTGTTCGTTGGTTGTTTCGTTGTATGTCTGATGGATGTCATATCTTTCTAATATTTCATGTTGTGTGACAATTTCTTTCCTGGTGTTACCCTTTTACCTCTGTCACATTAGTTGCATGAAATCATATCAGAAACAAATGATCTAACATGATAATCATTCTAGTGAAACAGTCACATTATGTATTAATTCTACAGAAATGTACTTGTGTGCTATGCTTTTCTCAGTTTTGCTGCAAACTGCCCATCCTGACAACATTTATAGTAAATACAACACTCTCAGTCCATAGTTTTGCCAAATGACCACCAGCTTAGTGATGAGGTCTTGAATGAAATCATTTGTGAGATGGCATGTCTAGGAACTAGTATTTATTCACATGAGTGCACTGTCATAATGCAGGTTTTGTTGATCACCATCTCATCATCACAAACATGTGCCCTGCACGCATGGCACCTCCATGCGAAAGTATATCACCAGTGTCGGTGCAAGGTAAGGTTCCAACCTGGTCAGTGTGCCTAAACAACACACCACTGCAAGGCCTTCCAAACTTTCTCCAACGAGCTCTGTTTCTCTTTCACCCCAGATGGTATCCTAGGTGACGGATAAAGTAAAGTAAGTAAGTAAGTACCCTTTTACCTCTTCACTTAGTTGCACTATCAGAAACAATTCTAACAGACATATCATTCTAGTGAAACAGTCATATGTATAATTCTACATGAATGTACTTGTGTGCTATGCCTTTCTCAGTTTTGCTGCAAACTCCCAGATCCTGAATTTGTATGTAAACTACTAACACTCTCAAGTCCTGAGTTTTGCCAAAGACAGCCAGCTTAGTGATGAGGTCATTGAATGAAATCTTTTGTTAGCATGGCATGTCCATAACTTGTATTTTTCACATGAGGTGCCCTGTCATAATGCAGGTTTTGTGTGTATCACCATCATCATCATCACTCATGTGCCCTGCTGCATGGCCCCTCCATGCGAATATATTCCCTGTCGCTGCAAGTACATCTTCCACCCTCTCTGTCCTCAACCACCCTGCAAGTCCGTCCAATACTTTCTCCCTGGGTCTACCTGGTGTTCTCTTTCCCTCCAGCTTTCCTGTGTGACCAAGTGCTCTAATTCCCCTTTCCTCATAAAACGTCCTTTAAATGTTGCTTGTGTTTTCCTAATGTTCTTTATTGTGTGTATGCTGGTATAAATTATTGCGTGTGCTGTATTATAAACTGTTCCGGCACCATCATCTGCACGTTTTCATAGGTCGCGACCACACGGTTGTCTGTACTGCTGCCCCATGCACCATTCAGCCCAGTTTTACATATTTAACCATTTGATCAGTTAAAAAACATGAAATCCCGTCATAAAATAACGTCAAACACACAACCTTGAGACAGGTTAATAAGTTTAAATATCTGGGAACGATCATTTCACCAGATGGCAGATGCACATCAGAAATAGCCAGCAGAATGGGCCAAGCCAAAACAGCATTCAAGAAGATGAAAAGTATTCTTACCAACAAATGCCTATCAATTAACGTCAGGAAGAGACTTCTTGAATGTTATATAGAACCGATAATGTTATACGGTTGTGAGGCATGGACAGTCAACAAGCAAAGCCAGAACAAGATTGAGGCAGCTGAGATGTGGTTTTTAAGAAGAATGTTGAGAGTTCCATGGACAGCAAAGAAAACAAACGAGACAGTCTTGATGGAGGCAGATACAAGACGATAATTGATAAAGAAGATTAGGAAAAGACAGGCAACATTCATAGGCCATTTTATGAGGAAAGGGGAATCGGAAAACCTGGTCACAACAGGAAAGCTGGAGGGAAAGAGAGCACTAGGTAGACCCAGGGAGAAGATATTTGCAGAGTGGCTGAAGACAGAGAGGGTGAAAGATGTGCTTGCGGCAACAAGGGACAGAAACAGATGGTGGGCCATGATTGCCAACGCCATGTGACAAGGCACTTGGTGATCCCTTTGACTCCTGCACCCTGTCCACCAGCATCCTCCATTGAGAACCGTGCTAGTACACTATCCACTAACTGCAAAAACATAACCCTTTGATCCCTTTAAACTATCCACCAGCTTCCTGCACAAGAAGGAGTCAATGGGTTCGGATTTTGCTTTGCTAAAATGCTTGACGATGCAGGATGCTGGTAGACGAGGTGCAGGAGTCATCATCATCAGGTGCCTTGCCACATGGCATTGGCGATCATGGCCTGCCATCTGTTTCTCTTGTTGCCACAAGCACCTCTTCCACCCTCTTTGTCTTCAGCCACTCTGCAAGTCCGTCCAATATCTCTCTCCCTGGGTCTACCTGGTGCTCTCTTTCCCTCCAGCTTTTCCGTTGTGACTAGATGCTCCAATTCCCTTTTCCTCATAAAATGGCCTATAAATGTTGCCTGTCTTTTCCTAATCTTTCTTATCAATGATCTCTTGTGTCTGCCTCCATCAAGACTGTCTCGTTTGTTTTCTTTGCTGTCCATGGAACTCTGAACATTCATTTCAGGTGCAGGAGTAAAAAGGGTTAAAGTCCCAACGCCAGGGTGTCCATGAAAATATTGAAGTCAACCTACTGAGTGGAAGAAGGCTAAGTGATGGGATAAATATTCCTCAAAACATAGAAAGACTTCTGCTTTTTTGTGAGATAAGGAACTGTTGGTGAGGGGGTTGGGGGGTTGTGCTTTTGATAGCAAACCATTTAGTATGACTCTGCAGCCAGCTTGTCCTCCAGAACGCTGCAGTGCCTGTAGGCAGTGCTGTGTGTTCATGTTACAGGGCCAGTGATGATGTTTGCTTCTCCTCCTAGCTGGCTAAAATCCTGTTTTAGAAATGGAGGAAAGGCACGGTCTTGCAACGAGTGCACGTACAGGCCTACTCTTGCTATCTCCGTGGTCAGTCTGTGTAGAGCTTTACCACTATACTGTATAAAGGTCTGTGTGTGTTTGTGTACTTTCTTTTCCTCTGTCTCCTTCTGTCCATCGTGCATCTGTATCAGTCTGTGTGTTTGTGTATCTGTTTGTCTATCTACATGTCTCTATTCTCTCTCTGTCTCTCTGTCTCTCTCTGTCTCTCTCTCCATATATTATTATATATTATATATATATATAATAAAGAGAGAGAGAGAGATGTATATATATATATAGATATGTACGTACGTACATATATATATATATATATATATATATATATATATACATATATGCATATATATATACATATACATGTGTGTATGTATATATATATATATATATATATATATATATATATATATATATACACATATATATGGCATCCCCTTTACACTGTGTACCTTTCTTTGCAGTCAACGATCTCAGTACACAGAGTTTTTGTAGTTGGGCAACGCGTAATGGAACGTAAAAAATCACGGTAAGGAAAGCACGAAAACAAACTGGAGCCAGAAGTAACCAGGGTGAATCTAAGAGCGACGAGAGAACTGTATTTTTGAGTGTGTCTGAATGTATACATGCGTGCGTGCGTGCGTGTGTGCGTGTGTCTGTGTGTCTGTGTCTGTGTGTCTGTGTATCTGTCTGTTGATGGGGAGGAAAGCAGAGAGGAGAAGCTATTGAGTGGACACAAGGTCTGTCTGCCCTCAACTTAGGAAAGTTTCCCGAGCATGCGCGGTTTGGCGGAAGTGGTTTTACAGGCCCGTAACTCTGTTTGCATCTCTAGCCCGGCAGCTGTGCCAGGGGAGAGAAAAATATGGCTGGAATCGTCTTCAATATGAAAATTGATCAGTTCATTTCGACAGAAAGGATTTGGATTTTTATTCCATCATATTCTGCCTCATGGTTCTGCTACGTCCACCTCCATCTCCATTGCAAGATTCTTTGTCTGTCTGTCTGTCTGTCTGTCTGTCTGTCGGCGTATGTATGCATATATCTATGCATGTATGCATGTGTGTATGTACATGTATGTATGTATGTATGTATGCATGTATGTATATAAACGTATACCATGTATGTATAGATGTATTATGTATACATGTATGTGTGTATGTATGTATGTATGTATGTATATATATATATATATATATGTATGAATGCATGTATAGTATAATATTATGTATGTGTGTATGTATGTACGTATGTATGTATGTATGTATGTTCTTGCTGTCTGCCTGTGTCTTTGTCTCTTATTTTTGTATACCTACCATCCAATACCCACACCATACACACACCCCACACATACATTCATACACATCTGCGCACGCGCACGTGCAAACACAAGCATACAGACACAAACACACGCATATACCCACACGCAAACACATAAACATATATATACCCGCATATACACACATATATTTAGGTAGGGTGTTGTTGTTTTTTCAATCTCCCTTTCAAATGAGAGAGATGGGGGAGAAGGAGAGGGAGAGACAGACAGGCAGAAAGACTGAGACAGAGACAGAGACAGAGACAGACAGACAGATACAGAGAGAGAAACTGAGATGGATGGGAGAGAGAGAGAGAGAGAGGAGAGAGAGAGAGAGAGAGACTGTGTGTGTGTGTGTGTGTGTGTGTTAGAGAAAGAGAGAGGAGTGTCAGAGATAGAGACAGAGAGAGAGGTGTGTCAGAGAGACAAAGAGAGAGAGGAATGTCAGAAACAGAGAGACAAACAGACAGACAGACAGACATAGACAGACAGAGACAGACAGACAGACAGAGACAGACAGAGACAGACAGAGACAGGCAGAGAGAGAGAGAGAGAGACAGAGAGAGAGAAGGGGGAGAAAGGGAACGCGCATGTGTGTGTTACAAAAATGTTGGAACAGGGTTTCCAGCTATTTACAGGTGCACTTGTAATGAATTTTGGACAAAGCTGTAAAACTATGAGGAATTGTGGGAGCACAATTTAAGGAACTAAAGCTCCAAAGTCAAGATCACAGAGACAGAAAGTGTTTAAAAATCAGCAGTTTTTGGAGGAAGGTGTGTAAACAGCACTTTCTAAGGAGCTTCTGAGAATATTTTTAAGATTTGTTTTCACCGTTGCATCAGTCTGCTAAAGTCCTTAAGGCACGTCAAGTTCTAGTTCAACTATAGTTTCTTCAACGGTGCAGTGATCTTGAAAAGTAAAGCATTTTGATTTTCTACCAATGACGTCTTTTTCAAAAAAGGATCATGTCAGAATGGCATGATCATTTTGCTCTGTGTTTCGTCTGTTTCTGTAACAAAAACAGTTTCCTTGTTACCCATACGTTCTTTGTGTGTGTGTGTGTTTGTGTTTGTGTGTGTGTGTGCGTGTGTGTGTTGTGTGTTGTGTGTGTGTGTGTGTGTGTGTGTGTGTGTGTGTGTGTGTGTGTGTGTGTGTGTGTGTGTGTGTGTGTGGTTGTGTGTGTGTTTGTGTGTGTTTTGTTTTTTCAAGGTATTTGAGCAGCTCGTATGTATTTATATAATTTGCTTTATTTTTGGTCATTGTATATTTCATTTTGTGCTTGAAAGAAGTCAGACCAGCATCTTCTGTCATGTTGTCTGTGTATTTCTGTCCTTCTTTCCTCTTTTACTGGTATGTCTCAATGATCTCTCAAAGAGAGTTGCATAAGGCCTGTCAGTCTTGTAATGCAATCAGGCCAGTCTACGTCAGTCTGTCTGTCTATGTGTGTAACGGTTTCTGGATTTCGTTGGCTGAAGAAACGTGAAAGATCTTGCATTAGCATCTTATTTGAGAGTAGTAACCTGTTTGTTTCTTTATGTTTGGACCTATAAGATATGGTGATATTCTTGTTGCCGTGACTGCTGCCATGGGTCATGTTTTGGATCTCGATGAAAGTGATTTACATATACATCTTTCGCTCTCTCTCTCTCTCCTCTCTCTCTCTCTCTCTCTCTCTCTCTCTCTCTCTCTCTCTTTCTCTCTCTGTGTCTCTGTCTCTCTCTATCTCTCCCTCTCTCTCTCTCTCTCTCTCCATATATATATATATATATTATATATGTGTGTGTGTTGTGTATGTATATATGTTATATATATATATATATATATATATATATATATATATATATTATATATATATATAAGATCACCCAGCAAACAGTCTGTTCACTCCACTTCCTTCAGGAAAGCACTTTCTTCCATCAAAGCCAGAACGTCTCACTTTAAAGAAAGTTGTTATGTAAGGGCTGCCCATCACCCTGTTTCCCTGTAGACCTCTTTTTGTTGTGTGTATCTGCTAGACTTACATCCTTACATCATTTCATCCTCTTGCTTTTACTGATATGTTAATGATTTGCATCATACATTCGTGTCTTATTTACAATTTTTTCTCTTACCCTGTGATAAACTTATTCTTAACCAAATTTATAAGAGCTATTTATCTTGTCTTTGAACTCTAATCCTCAGTCTGCATAGTCAAAGGAGGGCTTATGGAAATTTGGTGATAGTTTCTAGAAGGAACTTTACATGTCTTTTATCTGTTCGTTATTACTGTTAATTGATAAACTGTTTTAGTTCCCCAGGCTTGGATTACAGTAAATTTTGTTTGTTTGTTTGTTTTTGTTTGTTGTTGTTGTTTTTTCTCAACTTGCGTTAGAATGTACTCTTACAAAATATTTTGTTATGTATCAGAGCTTCTTCACCTGTCTTTGGTTTTCAGTCTTGCGCATGAGAGGAGGGGGAGGGAAAGTAAGAGAGTAATTTTCACCTGATGTTGTTTAAGTCACGTGTGCGTGTGTGCATGTGTGTGCGTGTGTGTGTGAGTGTATGTGTGTGTGCGTGAGTGAGTGTGTGTGTGTGGGTGGGTGTATGCGTACGTCACGGCTGCATTTTCTCAGCCATTCTGACACCCTCTAGTTAGTACCTTTCCGCCAGCGGGCATTGCCTGCAAGTGCTATTTTTAGCCAGGCACGTTTGACCAGAGTCCATCACTCTACAGCAGTGCTTTGTAGCTGCTGCGATCTTTCGGGAGGGACTGAGTGTAGGAAGTGACTGAGATTGGCACAGAATAGGTCTACTGGAATCTAGGTCAATCTGTAGGCCCATACTTCAATGCGCGCCTGTGCCTCGCCACGGGACGGGGTGAGGATGGTGTGGAGAATGGAAGGGGAGGGAAAGATGAGCGCTGTTAATTAGCTGGCAGGGCAGAACCAAAAGTGGCCAGATAAGGTGTCTCGGATTTGGGTGCCGTGGCGTGTGTGTGTGTGTGTGTGTGTGTGTGTGTGTGTGTGTGTGTGTGTGTGTGTGTGTGTGTGTGTGTGTGTGTGTGTGTATGTGTGTGTGTGTGTGTGTGTGTGTGTGCCTTTGTTGTGTTGAGTGCGTGTGTTTCTTCGATTCGTGGATGACCGACGACATGTCTTTTATGATGTTGAATATTGTTATTGTTGTGAGTGTGAGTTGATTGTATGCGTAACCAAAATATTTTCCTTGTGTCTGTGCACTGGGCTGAAATAAAATCTTGTATCTTGTTATCTTGTTTTAATATATATATATATATATATATTACATACATATATATATATATATATATATATATATATGTATGTATATGTGCGTGTGTGTGTGTGTGTGTGTGTGTCTGTGGTGTGTGTCTGTGTTTGGTTGTCTTGTTTGTTGTCTTGTGATGGCTGGTCAGTTAGTTGGTTGACTGGTTTGGTAGTTTGAGTGATGGTACGTTGGTGAACTGGGGTTGGCTGGTTGATTGACTTGCTGCCTGGCTGTAATTGGTTGGTTGGTTTATTAGTGATTGGTTGATTGATTTGCTGGTTTGTTGGCTGGCTGCTTGGCTGTTGGTTGGGTGGTTGGTTGGTGGCTGGTTGGTTGTTGGTTGGTTGGTTGGTTGGTGGTTGGTTGGTTGGTTGGTTGGTTGGTTGGTCAGTTGGCTGGTTGTCTGGTTGGTTGGTTGGCTGGCTGTTGGTTGGTTGGTTGGTTGGTTGTGGTTGGTTAGCTGGTTGGCTGTTGGCTGTTGGCTGGTTGGCTGGTTGGTTGGCTGTTGGCTGGTTGATTTGTCGGTTGAGTGTGTGGTTGTGTGAATGGATAGTTAGCTGGATTAATTGGCTTGCTGGCTGTGAGACTGTTGATTGATGAGTTGATTACTTGATTGATTGTTTGGTTGATTGGATGGTTTGTTGGCTGGTTAGTTCTTTGGTTGGTTGGTGGACTGGTTGACGTTTTGGATATCAAACTGGTTGGCTGTTTGATTAACCAGTTAGTCATTTTCATGGATGACTACTTGCTTTGGGGGATGTTGGTAACGATGGTAATATTACTGTTCACTATAATTATCATCATCATGAAAGTCTATGAAGTGGCCATATCTCGCTGTGGGAATGCTGGGGACTCTTTTAGTATGAATAGTATCTCCACCTTCTGGAAATTCTGTGCTAGAAATTTCCTCTTTTTAGTGTCTGTGTTTCTTTTTCTCCTCCTTTGCTTTCTGTCATTTCATCCTATGTTTTCTGTCTTCCTGGTCGATTCACCTTTATGTGTTTGATAAAGTCTTAGTACTTTCTCCTAGGATTGATAATTGGGTACATGCATTAAGTTCATTTTTGGCTCTAGTGAAATGTGATATGCGGAAGCAATTTTAGATAATTTACACCTGTTTTTACGTATGTTTTAGCGCCCTTAGTTATGTTTAAATTTGTATTAGGTATGTTTTTTTTATCTTTTGTGTGATAAATTGGATGGAGTGGTCAATGCCAGGGGTAATACCTTAGATTATGTGCGAAATTGCATTAATGTATGTACTTAATTTCCGAAGCATTGTGTATATTTTGAACAGGTTATAGCCCTAATAGAACTGTATGCAGTTGGCTGGGCTTTAAACAAAAAATAATACTAAGTGGCCATATTTTCTTGCTGTGTTTGTGTGTCTGCATGTTTGTTTGCTCGATAAGTTGTGGTGGACTTCTGTCTGTTTCAGACGTTCGATTTCTTCATCGTGATCGTGTCTTTCATCGTGGACATCGTGTTCATGCAGAATCTTGCCTCGCTTCAAGATCCAGGACTTTGTCTTCATCCTGGCCTTTCTGCTGCCCTGGAGGGTCATCCGTGTTGTCAACAGTCAGTTCTGTTTTTCTCTTTTGTAATTGTTTGTATTTGTTTTTTTGTTTGTTTGTTTGTTTGTTTGTTTGTCTATTAATTTGTTTGTTTTTACTCTGCCTTTTATGTCTGAATATTTTTCGTTCTTTGTCCATTTGCCATGCTCATAACGCAGGGATTGTGGGTTTAATCCCAGCGTGGGGCCACGTTATGTCGTGCTGATCGGTTCTTTTAATAGAACCGTGGACTCAAGATCTGGTATCTCGAGTTCAATCCCACCCCGAACATTGAAATTTAATAGTGGCCTGTTCCCTGTTCACTTTTTAATGGGTCATCGCTTTCTGGGAGGTTACCTTTGTGCTCACCTTTCTATTCCCGCGCTGTTTTCTACGCCTCCTCAATGACCTTAGAAGCTGTGGTAGGTTTTTGTTTGTTTGTTTGTTTGTTTGTTTGTTTGTTTTTACAATGCGATGATGATGAGGTCGATGAGGACGAGCAGCACCCTCAGTGACACATCCGCGAAATGTATGAGACTCGACAGTGTGGTCCCAGTTTTCCCAATGAGCCCATAGCACACCCAACCCTGGGTAGGAACCGGTTAGAGCCGAAAAATCCCACAATGATTTTTGAAGGGACTGATGGGGATTCGAACCCACAGCCTTCCAGTCAGTAGTCTGTTGAGTCAACCACTATACCATGTCGACTGGCCGTCGCTGTTCATCTTAATGTTTTTCATTCTTGTGGTGTCATCTTTTTAATGTTTAATAAGGCCCTTCTCTCACCCATCTCCCTACTTCAAGACCTCGCGAGCGCACAAGGTTTTGCGCAGGTTCCAGGAGTTTGTCGGCAATGCTTGGATAAGGTGTATATAGAATTGTCCAAATGCGATGAATCCCTTTAAAACTAACTCTGAATTCTCGTTATTTTCCTCGTTTTTCTATCTTTTTTCCAAACTCGGTTTTACAATGTCTTTATTTCTATCACTTTTTCTTGTTTTTTTGTTGTTGTTCGTTTTGTTTTTGTGTTTACTCTTTTTAACTCCCATTTTAAAATATCATATCGACTTATGTGCGTGTGTCTGAATGTGTGTGTGTGTTGTGTGTGTGTGTATATATATATATGTGTTTGTGTATGTGTGTGTGTACGTGTGTGTGTGAGTGTGTTGTGTGTGTGTGTGTGTGTGAGTGTGTGTGTGTGTGTGTATGTGTTTATGTATGTGTATATATGTGTGTGAGTGTGTGTGTATGTGTGTGTGCGTGTGTATGTGTGTGTGTATGTGTGTGTGTGTGTATGTGTGTGTGTGAGTGTGTGTGTGTGTGTGTGTGTGTGTGTGTGTGTGTGTGTGTGACTATGTATGTGTTTGTGTTAAGTGTGTCGGTATTCATTGGAACAACATGTGTCAGATTATTGTCTTTTGCTTTTTTTCAGTCCTCTCTCTCTATTGGCGACCATTTTTTTTAGAAATCAAATTTGGTTTGTGTGTTCCTTTTCAACAGGTACTTCGCCTGCGAATAGATTTGGAACAAGACTGTCCAATATTTAAACTGGGTTCTTTAAAGTATGACAACATTTGACTGAAAACAACTCAGCTATTTGGACCTAGATTCCATTTGAACATGGTACAAATGTATAGTGCCGTCAGCAGGTTATAACTTTATCAAAAAGAATCAAAGCTCGAACTCATAGTTTTGCGAAATATGTCAACATGTGCCATCTAGAATTTCCTGATCGTGTGTCGTCAGAACGTTATAACTTTATTTAGAAGAGTCAAAATTCCAACTCATCATCATCATTATCATAATCATCATCATCATCATTATCATCATCATCATCATCATCATCATCATCATCATCATCATCATCATCATCATCATCATCATCATCATCATCATCATCATCATCAGGTGCCTTGCTACATTGCGTTGGCGATCATGGCCTTCCATCTGTTTCTATCCCTTGTTGCCTCAAGCACTTCCTCCACCCTCTTTGTCTTCAGCCACTCTGCAAGTCCGTCCAGTATCTTCTCCCTGGGTCTACCTGATGCTCTCTTTCCCTCCAGCTTCCCTGTTGTGACCAGGTGTTCTAATGCCCCTTTCTTCATAAAATGGCCTATAAATATTGCCTGTCTTTTCCTAATCTTCCAACTCATAATTTTGCGAAATATATCAACACGTGTCATCAAGGATTTCCCGATCGTGTGTCAATCGGTCTTTATCAATTTTCTAAACAAAATCATTCTTGTTTAGCGCTGTCCTCCAAAATCAGTTGGAGTTGCCGTGCATCTCGCTTAATCAAACTTTTCACTTGAGAACAGAAAACTGAAGCTGTTAGGCGAGTTGACCAAATTCCATTACATTTTGCACAGTCTGCATCTTTACTTAGCATGCATGCTGAGTTTTTTCATACTTCCATAAGCCGGCCATTGACATGACTTACAGGAACTTTGACGTGCGTATTTCCTCTTTGTCTCTAGCCATTCTGCAAGTCCGTCCAATATCTTCTCCTCAGGCCTATCTGGTGCTCTCTTTCCCTTCAGCTTTCCTGTTGTGACCAGGTGCTCCAATTCCCCTTTCCTCATAAAATGGCCTATAAACGTTGCCTGTCTTTTCCTAATCTTCCTTAACAATGATCTTCTCGTGTCTGCCTCCATCAAGACTGTCTCGTTTGTTTTCTTTGCTGTCCATGGAACTCAGACTCCATGTACGTACATAGAACTAAGCTCCATCAATAAATGGTTATCTGCACAGAGTTACTGTCACCTTTCTGAACTTAACAAAACGCACATGCGTTCTTCCTCTTGCAAAATAATCCCCCCTGCTTAGACACTGCAATCATCTCTCGCAGTTTAACAATTTTTTTGACACGGAAATGATTTAACTTCCTGTTTGATTGCGCAGGTCTGGTGGTTGCCGTGCAGGATCACGAGCACTTCCGGTTGAAGATGATGTACAGCCGCAAGAAGAAAATCCAAAACAGTCTCAGGGAAACGGAAGTCAAACTGCAACTGTTTCGAGTGAGTGTCTGCGTGATTAAAATCCTTGTTTGTTTGTCCGTCTGTGCAGTGTGTGTTCTTTCCTGGATCTGGTTTTCGTTATTAAGTATCGAGCTTCTGTGCACTTAAGGACCTTTGTTTTAACAGGCTACCTTGCTATGTTGATAGAGCCGTGAACTCAAAACAAAAAGGTTGGGGTTTAATCCCAGTTAGAAACATGAAAGCTGACCTGTTGCTGCCCATCTTAATGCTTCAATCATTCTGGTGGTATCAGTACTTTGTAGTTTGTTCAAGAGGGATTCACTGCACTGGGAAAACTCCACATGCGCTCCACCCAAATCTGCCAGCAATTACCTGACAGACTTCCGATGCCTGCGCAAAACCCTACGCGCTGGCAAGGTCTTGAAATGGGGAAAGGGGGAAGAGGGACCTATGAAACAGTAAGCTGCCATCACCAGAATGATGTAAACATTATGATGGGCAGCAAACAGGCCAGTTTTTAATGATGAGGGCTGGGATTGAACTCAAGATATTAGATCTTGAGTCCATGGCTCTGCCAACTAGCCCGAGTGTGGTGTCAGCGTAGTGTTTCATTCATCTCTTATAATTCCATCCCACTCTCTTCTCCTCTTGATGTCAGACCTTCACGATGCCTGGGATACTGAGCAAGCTCAAGAAGTCTGCCGTTTTAAGTATTGGCAGATTCAGTTGGAGCGCATATGGAATTGTCTGAGTGCAATGAATCCTCTTTGAATCAAATGTCAACTCCCAGTTTTCTTTTCAACTCGTTTGTCTTCCATGTAACCTACACTCACACTCACACATACACACACACACACACACACACACACACACGAAACACGAACCCAGTCACACACAACACGAACCCAGGCACACACACACACACACGCACACATCCACATACACATACACACACACGCACGCACGCACACACACACACACACACACACACACACACACACACACACACACACACACACACGTGTCATCATACGATACCTTCTAAATGATGGTAGTGTCACTAGGATCCCTGATGTCTCCAAACACAGGGCGACAGCCATCGATTTGTCTCTGATATCACCAGAATTAGCACCATCCTGTACCTGGGAAACTCACAGAGACACTTTGGGAAGCGATCATCTACCTATCATCATAACCATAACTGACAAAAACATCAGGATGAAAGACAGCTCTCCTGATATTATTCCAAAATATAATTACAAGCGTGCAGACTGGTCCTTATTTCGAACTGCTCTTGCTAATCAGGATTACAGACATTATGAAAGTGAAAATGTAGACATTATGTTTTCTAAATTCCAAGAGTCAATTCTAGCCGCTGCAGACGTATCAATTCCGAAACTCAAAACTTCTAAATCGAATAATCGATTGGGTAATGTTTGGTGGACAGAGGCATGTGAGAAAGCAGTTCAATATAAAAGGGAGAAATTCAAAATCTACATCAAAAGCCGGAAACCCGAAGATCATGTGGAAATGAAAAAAACTAACATCCAATGTAACAAAATCATTGCTGAAGCAAAGAAAGATTATTGGGCATCATTCTGCAAAAAAGAAATTTCAGATTTCAAAGATTTCCATAAAGTCTGGACGAAAATGAATCAAATGAAGAATGGAACCAACTTACCTAGGTGTCCGATAATGATAGAAACATGTAACACATTTCCTTCAGACATGGACAAAGCAGAAACCTTTGTGGACTTATTTGCTAAAAACAGTAAAGTTGAAGGTTTATCTCCAGACTGCAAACATCACAGAGAAATGGAAGATAACAACTCAATCTACACTGATCCAATATCTCAGAATGATCTCTGGTTTAATTCTCCAATCACCTTAGAAGAGCTAAAAAACACAATACTGTTTCTACACAACAAAACGAGTTCGGTAGGTATTGATGCAGTTTCGACTGAAATGATTAAACATCTCCCTGAAAACTATCTTATTTTCCTACACAAAATTTTGCAGAAATGCTGGGTTAGCGGAACTGTACCACAAATCTGGCAAAAGTCTATAGTTATACCGATATTAAAAGCAGGAAAATCGAAAACTGATAAAAACAGTTACAGACCCATTGCTTTGACGTCCCACACGAGCAAACTAATGGAAAGATTGATCTTAAACAGACTTTTACACTACTGTGATAAAAATAATGTTATTCCGGTAAACCAGGCGGGTTTTAGAAAAGGGAGATCCGCAGTTGAACACCTGGTTAAACTTACGACTCAGATCAAACAACAGTTTGCCCGCAGAAAAAGTGTTTTAGCTACTTTCTTTGATGTAAAAAAAGCTTACGATCAAGTTTGGCATAAACGTTTATTGTTCAAGCTAAAATCTGTTGGTTTATCTGGCAATATGTACAATTACATTAAATCTTTTTTAGCTAATAGAACAATACAGGCTAGAGTGGGAGCTAGTTATTCTACTTCACGGCACCTCGACATGGGGATTCCACAAGGTTCAGTGATAGCACCTATTTTATTTAATATCCTTATACAGGATCTTCCTAAAGCTTTTTCAAATCGTGTTGTTTTAGTACAGTATGCTGATGATATATGCACTTGGATGAATATCACTTTAAAAAAGACAACTCCACAGAGAACACGGAATTACATCAGGAAATTGTATCAAATTGATCTTGATAATCTTGGAAACTATATGTTAGAAAATGGTCTGTCGTTGTCAGCAGAAAAGACTAACATGATGCTGTTTGATCCTGGTGGTAACTCAAATAACTTGCCTACTTTCAAATTGCTTGGTGAAGTGTTAAATTACAAACAGGTCGTAAAATTTCTGGGAGTTTACATCACTTCGAAATTAAGCTGGAATGTTCATTTTGATTATATTTTAACAAAAGCACGAAAAACCTTAAATTTTCTAAAGATAATAAGCAAATTACCCTGGGGAATGGATACAAATATACTGATTCATCTGTCAACAGCGCTGGTCAGGTCTAAATTATCCTACGCGCAAGAAGTTTTTTTCAATGCACCTAAATATTTACTAAAAAAGATTCAGAACTTGGACTGCAAAAGTCTTAAAATTGCACTAGGTGTACCAACTCATGCTTCTACTCTGGAAACGTACAAAGTTGCTGGAATTCTACCTCTAAACAACCATCGTGAGCTAGCT
>JAPXFY010000024.1:17406567-17429067 GCA_030674185.1 Monoplex corrugatus
GGTGATGATCGAATTTCCTTTCCACACGGAAACCTTAGTCTAGAAGGCAAGAGATGCTGATGATCGAATTGCCTTTCCACAAGGAAACCTTTAGTCTATGATAAGGCATAGAGATGGTGATGATCGAATTTCCTTTCCACACGGAAACCTTAGTCTAGAAGGCAAGAGATGCTGATGATCGAATTGCCTTTCCACAAGGAAACCTTAGTCTAGAAGGCAAGAGATGCTGATGATCGAATTGCCTTTCCACAAGGAAACCTTATCTAGAAGGCAAGAGATGCCGATAATCGAATTGCCTTTCCACAAGGAAACCGTTGTCTAGAAGGCAAAAGATGCAGATAATCAAATTGCCTCATACCTAAAATACCACCACTCTCCAGCATTCCATTTGAAACAAAAATCAGGCTCCTCAATTCCATTTTCATCCTCACCTTAATCCTCTGGCTCCTGCAGCCTGTCCACCAGCATCATGAGATGTCAACCATGCTAGCAAAGCGAGACCTTAACCCTATGACTGCCTCGCCACGTCCATCAGTTTCCTGCCAGGAAGCTGGTGGATATGATGAGGGAATCAAAGGGTCACGTTTTTGGGGGTGGTGGACAAGGTGCGGGAGTTAAAAAGTTAACATACCCAAACCAGATCTGGATTCTGACTAAAATCACTGAATCTAAAGATTACCACTTGTGAATGTCTGTGAACAAAATCAGACATGACATGATCAGAAACACTGAGATCAAAGAAATGGTAGGAACAGCACCAGACCCTCATCATATTCAACAGTAGAGAATAATGTGGGTGTAACCATCTGACCAAAACTTTAACCCCACTGGTGGTCCAGCAAGCCATACCTCAGAAACGATACCAGGTTTTAAAGCGAAAGTCAGACCAAGAAAGATCTTGATCAATGGTGTGAAAGAGACTTTTTGCGTCAAACGATATTTCTCCACTTAACACCTCACAACTCGCATCTGACCACCCTCGTGGGGATACCAGGGCCTCTTTCAGTACAGATAGTATCCTCACCTTCTGGAGATTATGTGTCAGAAATTACCTCTTTTCTGTCATTCTCTTTGTTCTGCATTGTTCCTTTGCTTTGTCATTTCTTCCTATCATTTTCTGCCTTGCTGGTCCATTCATCTGTATGTGTTCGATAAAGTCTTACATACTTCTCTTAGGATTGATAATTGGGTACATGCAATAAGTGCATTTTTGGTTCTAGTAAAATGTGAATGCGGAAGCAATTTTAGGGAATTTAGATCCATTTTATATATTATTATATATATTATATATATATATATATTATATATATATTGTGTGTGTGTGTGTGTGTGTTTCAGTGTCCTTAGTTATGCTTAAATGTGTATTCAGGTACTTTTTATTTAAATCCCCTATGTGATAAATTGAACGGAGTGGTCAACTCCAGGGGCATTTCCTTAGATTATGTGCGTGAATACATTGAGGTGTGTCCTTAATTTTCTTTTCCCTTTTTTTTCCGGTTGAAATATTGTGTATGTTTTCAAAAGGTTATAGCCGTGATATGGCTCTACGCAGTCTGTTGGGCTTTAAACAAAAAAATAACAATAACAGTAACAATACGAATAACAATCTCTGCTGACTGTCAACTGTTCCTTTCCATGATACCTAAGCTGGTACAAGCTGGCAGATGAAAGAGAGAAGAAGAAGATTGAAACACATGAAAAGTCTTCATCATTTCTGTTTTGTTATATATTTCTTGTTGATATTTCGTTTTTTGATATTAAGAATCAGATGGAAGGAAGAAGAAGAAGGCTAAATATAAAACAACATGGAAAATCCTCATTAATTCTGTTTTGTTTTATGGTTGTTGTTTTTTTCTTTTTTGATATCATATCGAGGGTTGACAACCAGAACCAAGTATCTGGATTTTTTGATAGTTTATAGGAGATGATTTTAACTGGGTTTTCGGGGAGAGGCTATATCTACATTTTGAGATACTGTTTGTTTTGGTTTTATTGATAATCGATCAAAAATCAATATCATGGCAAAAACAAGTCCACCAAGTGAAAGATCAGATCAAAAACAACAGTTCAGTATAAAAAAGTGAAACGACAAAAAAAGTGAGATACTGGGTCTCTGGCTGTCAACCCTCGATATTATTGATGTTAAGTATGAGATAAAGGAGAGAAGAAGAAAGATACATATAAAACATCCTGGAAAATTCTCACTATATCTGTTTTGTTATATAATTCTTGTTGAGGTTTTATTACGTGATATCAAGGATAATAAGACCTGGACACAACTGCACAACCGATCTTAGATTGTAAGTTTGCTTTGGGCCTAGACAAAGAAAAGCTTTGCGTGTGTATACTAAAAAGATAAGACGTAAGCAAAGCCTATGTTTACCGGTTTCCTCTCTATAAGAAAGTTTTGTCAAATGCTTATCAATTAACATCAGGAAGAGAGTTCTTGAATGTTATATAGAATCAATACTGTTGTACGGATGTGAGGCGTGGACAGTCAACAAACAAAGCCAGAACAAGATTGAGGCAGCCGAGATGTGGTTTCTAAGAAGAATGTTGAGAGTTCCATGGACAGCAAAGAAAACAAACGAGACAGTCTTGATGGAGGCAGACACAAGTAGATCACTCATAAGGAAGATTAGGAAAAGACAGGCAACATTTATAGGCCATTTTATGAGGAAGGGGGATTTGGAGCACTTGGTCACAACGGGAAAGCTGGAGGGAAAGAGAGCACTGGGTAGACCCAGGGAGAAAATGCTGGACGGACTTGCAGAGTGCTGGGGACGAAGGGGGTGGGAGAGATGCCAGGGGCAACGAGCGATAGAGACAGATGGAAGTCCATGATCGCCAATGCCATGCGGCAGGGCACCTGATGATGATGATGATGAAGAAAGTTTGTACTGATAAGCACACACAGAACGCCATATTATTCACCGTGCCATCGTGCCGTGTGTGTGTGTGTACGTACACCTATGAAAGACAGGTGGAGGTCCTCTTCTCAGTGGGACTGTCAATAACTATTGAACACATAATGGCCTTGGCGGTGACTAACAAACACACGAAACGAGTGGTCAAACCATTCTACAAATTAACCCTTTCTATACACATTTTATTACCAAATACAGAGATTTTTTGTACTTTCCAGGATCACTGTGACTTGGAAAATAGCTCTAAATCAAATAAGATTTGACGTGAAGGGAGAAGAACGATGGGCTGTCAGAACGATAAAAACGAATTTCAAATATTACCAGACGTTCCTGACAATGTGCCACTCACACACCTTTCTGAAAAAGTGATGGTTGCAGGCGCGTTTTAGTAGGTGTGACCTTGACCTTGACATCATGTTATCCAATCTGACGCACTGGCGACTCGTCAACGATGCATGCCTTTGCAAAGGAAATATTTTTAACACGTTTTGTTGAAGACAACTAAACAGACACACGCACAGATACATACCCACTACCTCTCTACGGTCGATATTTAAAAAAAACTTTTAAACAGTCACACGCACAGGCACAGAGACATATACCTTTTTTCACTTTTTTTTCATTTTTAACAGTGAATAGACCAACAAACAATGTAGTAACAAAACAAAACAAAAAACAATAATAATACAGTAATTTCAATTCATACACATAAGAGGAACGTTTTAAACATCTGACAACACAAACATACAGAAGACAACAACAATTAAACAAACAAAACATGTGGCACCAGAAATTATTTGATTTATACAAATAAAATAATATAAAAAAATCAAAAATTAAAAAAAAAACCTATAGCCTACAAAAACATATAAAACAATATTCTAATCAAAGATGGTTTCATTATGTACATCAATATTCAAGAAACATGTCATAAGAAAGTCTGTTTTCTACACAGCGAACATTGGTCTATAGTTGCTTTATGAGCATTAAAAATGGACAAGTGAAAGTTTATTTTGGCATTATATTGTTCAATTTTGAATCTCTGGTTTAGCATTCTTTGGAAAGTATGTATATTTGGAACACACTTGTCAACTCTGCATTTATGTATAAATGATTTTGCAAATATTATTATAAGATCAAATACTCTACGCACAGATACATACCCACTACCTCTCTACGGTCGACATTTAAAAAAAACAACAACTTCTAAACAGACACACGCACAGACACACAGACACATACATATCTACGGTCGATATTTAAAAACACATACTTGAAAAGCGAGGGAGAGGAAGGGGAAGAGAATTGCGGACACATTTTTTTTCTTTTTTCAATTTGAATAAAATGACTGCATAAATTCATTTATTCCACAGGCGGGTAATTAACGCATGAAACAGTTTCAAAACATGAAGATAAATATATATAGACCTTCACGTGCGTTTCTCTGAATGCATGTATGCGTACGTGCGCGAGTTAATGTACCTCTCAACGTGTGTGTGTTTACAGACAAAACAGGCAAGAGCAAGTGCAAAATCAAGATCGACAACTCTTCAGTCATCTTACTGGACAAGTGCGATTTTCCTCGCTTATCTCCGCGTCCGTCGCTGGCCAGCCTGTGGGAAAAACGAAGAAGTTTTCAGGTGGACAGCGCCAAGGACCTGGGCAGAACGGACAAGTTCGCCAAGAGGAACGGTCACTCGCTGACCGTGGAAGACCCTTTTCACAGAGAGTTTAAGAAGGACGGACGGGGGAAGGGCCGTAAGAGCTCCTTCAGCTTCACCAACGGCCCTTTCAACGCTCTGTTCGGACCTCGAGATTTGGAAGTGGTGACGGAGAGTGTGAAGGTCAGACGAGCGGGGAGTCAAGGTCAAATCTGCGAGGCCATCAAGCGGGATCTGTTGGGGGTGGACAGGAAGGTGAAACGCGGCGCCAGTCACAACCAGCTGTGTCAGGTCACCGTGACCAACGAACTGGGAGGGGTCACCAGCCCCGTCTTTCAGGACGATGGGGTCAAGGGCGGGTCAGAAGGTCACCTTGCACGGATGACCAAGTCGTCACAGACGGCCAACATTCGTGACATAGCCAGTGACACTACTCTGGCTCGTGACGATGGAACTGTCGGTCGTTCTCTACGTGGTTCTGGATCTCGCTCGGCCCCCGTGCTGTTCGTGGACAAGTGGACTCAGATAAGTGACGGTGGTGGTGGTGATTCGCGGGGTGGAGATAGCGGACCTCGAGAGGATACAGGCGATCCTCACTTCCACGGGCAGATCATCGGATGTTCCGCCTCGTCCATCTATAGCAATAACACGGAAGCCCAGCCTGTGATCACCGCTGGTCCTTCTTCTCTTCAGTGCCACAGTTTGTCCGTCGCCTCCAAACAACAGAGAAGCGCTTCTCTGCCTACTCCCAGCATCGACTGTGTGCTGGTGGTGACTCCCCCTCACGAAGAACAGGTTGCCGTCCACAAAGCCAGAGCCAACAGTCTGGGCCCTGTGCCTGTGAACGTCCTCACAGAACATTTTCGAAACACGTCAGGTTCTGCAAGCTCTGTCAAAGTAGTGCCAGCTGAGTTAAGGCACGAACAAATCACCCTCCATCCTCATGGGACTGTCTCTATGGATGGTCTCAGCATCAGCAAAGATGCGGAACCCGTGTGTCGTGTCCCTTCCTCAGGCGAGGGGGTGAAGCAGCCGCAGCCCCAACCGCAACCACCGCAACCGCAACCGCAAAACCGTGTCCACCACGATAAAGATTCTGTGAGAGACGTCAAAGGCTGGTACCTTGGTGACCCTGACTCTCCGACGCCCCAACCGGATTACACTTCTCGGTCTGGTAATGAGGCCACCGCTGGAGACAAAACTCGCTCGGAAGCTCCTGTAGACTGGTTTCAGGCGGATCATGAATGGACAGGTACTTCACAAGACTTCAAGAGGCATGACAGTTTGACCCCTCGTTCCAGCGACATGGAAAACGGCAAAGAGTTTCAGCTCCCCGTCCCAGGAGCGGAACATCTACGTGTGTCTTCAGATCAACGTGTGTGTGATCGTCCACCTGCTGAAGATGACGGTGTAATGGTTACAAAGGATACAAGTACCGGTAAAAAAGATGACGGTGCTAGTGAAACGGATGTTATTGCACCGACTGTGACAAAAGCTGCTAAGTGTGGTGATGACGTGGCCGTACCTGTGACGTCAGCTGTGACGCTCCGTGACCATGATGACATTGTGAAGACACCATCGACGAAATCGGATAACAAGAGTGTATAGCGTTGACTGACACTGTGTCAGAGCTGCCGTGAAAAAAAAATTTAAAAAGAAGAAAACAAAGAGACAGTGATAGCATCCTTTGTCCATGACGTTAGACAGGACACATGGCTAGAGTGATGATGCATGACCTCCTCGTGACGTCATAACCAAGACGCAAGCGTTGCTCGAGGCATCAGCATGACGTTATTCTCACGTCAGCTACCCAACACGTAGTGCTAGTTTAGAGATAGAGAGACACTATCTTTTGCCACCTCATAGACGAACACTACACACCCTGTACATCCACACAAACTGACGTGATACCAGCCTGACTGACGAGGCAACCGCTAAGTCATGACGAAGTTCATCAGGATATGCGGTAGCCTTTTGTGTATATGATGTTACGTTCGTGGCGGGACATGAGATATTAAACGTTTAACATCGGCAAGTCAACCCTGTACAACATCGTACAGAAAGGAAGCATAAAGCAATTGGATGTGAGCACAGGAAGAAGAATTCATTACACGGAGTGAACACGAAACGAAAGTGGATGGTCCGTCTGTCTGATTAGACAGTGAATACGCCAGGTCAAGGACTCAGATTGGATGCGGAACAGCGTCAGCTGAGGCTGATGAAGCTAGCTCTTCAGTGGCAGTCCTTGGCACAGCTGACGTATGCGCAGGCTTGATGGCTGGGGCTGCTGGTAATCGTTGCCGCACCTTTCCTTCTCTCTCTCTCTTGTGTCCGACGACCTCAAATCAGGCTGTGGGAAATAATTATGGTGAAAAGTAATGATAAAATGTCTTCGTGCACCGTAGGAAGAGTTGGCATCTTGCTAAACGGAAACTGATTTACGTGTCAGCGTGACGTCATGAATGACGGGATCACGTGACAGAGGGGATGTAATGGAAGCGAAAAAATGTCTAATCGTTACGAAGCAGAGGTCAAGAGGATTATATATATATATATATATATATATATATATATATATATATATTATATATATCCAAGTACTTCAGCTGAGCTGAGCAGTGAAAACCAGAAGATCATAAGAAGACTGTCGTGAACTGTACGTTAATGTCCACGATATTGTCTGCAGTTTTTTTGAAGTGAAGTGGCTGAAGACGAGTGTCTGGAAAATACGCTTGGAACTGCAGTGTGTTACCTCGCAAAATGTGTGTGAACCAGAGAGAGAGAGAGAGAGAGAGGGAGAAGCAGTGTTTTGATTTGCCTCTGGAGCATCTTGCTCTACAGTCGTTTCAAACGACTGTGTTTACCTACGAGAGCACGCACGAAGATGTGAAGTTTGGTGTGATGTGGGCGCATAACTTGAGGTTCCTCTGTCGCAGTATAGTTCTTTGCAAGATTCGTTGTTGTTGACCTGATATAACTTAAGACGAAAGTGTGTGTGTGGTGTGCGTGTGTGTGTGTGTGTGTTGTGTGTGTGTGTTGTGTGTGTGTGTGTCTTGTTGTGTGTGTGTCTGTGTGGTCTGTGTGGTGTCTGTGTGTGTGTCTGTGTGTCTCTGTGTCTCTGTGTGTCTGTGTGCGTTTGTGTCTGTGTGCGTTTGTGTATGTGTCTGTGTCTGTGTGTGTCTGTGCCTGTGTCTGTGTGTGTATCTGTGTATGTGTCTCTGTGTGTCTGTGTGTGTCTGTGCCTGTGTGTGTCTGTGCCTGTGTGTGTCTGTGCTGTGTTTGTGTGCTCGCGCAAGCGTGCGTCTCTGTCTGTCTGTCTCTGTCTGTCTGTCTGTGTAAAACATTGAGAGACATGCAAGTGGCAGAGGACGCTGTATCTAACTACATGAATTGTTCGTCGCCCGTGGCAACGATCACGTGTGTGACAGTAGCACAACGGAGTGACTCCCCTTTCTATGCACATCCGTCACCGTTCTTGTCGGCCATTTAAAGAGGAATAGAGATGACTTGAGAACTTTTGAGAACATTTCTTGTTGTCAGTGAGAAACGTCTTGTGTTGTTTGTGGCGGAAGATCAGCTGGTGAATTCCAGCACAACTGTCGATCAGTGGAGCGGACTCCCACGTTTATCGTCGTGGTCTGTGTGTGTGTGTGTGTGGTATTTATATGATTATTGCAGTGTTGATGAACTGAATTGATGTTGTTAACTGAACACCTCAACAGTCCTGGAGACTTTACAGTGTAACATGCTGGATAGACATTTTGTTGTTAGTCCTGTTTTTTCCTGTTTACAGTCACGCTGGTCGACATGATTATTATCATTGCTATTATTATTATTAATATTAGTATTATTATCGTCATTATTATTATTAATATTAGTATTATTATTACATTATTATTATTATTATTATTATTATTATATTATTATTATCATTATTATTATCATCATCATCATTATGTTATCATTATTATTTTATTATTATGTTATTCTTCTTATCATTATTATTATCATCATCATTACCTATATCATTGCTATCGGTAAGGTTCTTCTTCTTTTATAATCCCTTATCAACCAACATGGTTCTTGACGGGTGGGGTTGGGTGGGGGAAGACGGAATTGTTGGACCCAGGATCCTCCATCTGTCTCTCGGGTATAGCAGCAAGGAGTTCAGGCATGCCAACATCGCTCCAAAACTTTTAATGTCTGTCACACATCTCCCTCCCACTCGACCTCGGTGGCTATCTCATCCTTCCAGATTACCCTGGAAGATAGTCTTAGACAGTGTGTCGTCCGTCCACCTGTCGTGTTTAACATGTTCGTGGGCTTTCATCCTTCCAGAATACCCTGGAAGATAGTCTTAGGACAGTGTGTCATCACTGGTGTGTGGCTATCTCATCCTTCCAGAATACCCTGGAAGATAGTCTTAGACAATGTGCCGTCACTGTTGAGTGGCTAGCTCATCCTTCCAGAGTACCCTGGAAGATGGTCTTAGACAGTGTGTTGCCACTGGTGAGTGGATATCTCATCCTTCCACAGTACCCTGGAAGATAGTCTTAGTGTGTCGTCACTGGTGAGTGGCTATCTCATCCTTCCAGAGTACCCTCAACGATAGTCTCAGAGAATGTGTCGTCACTGGTGAGCGGCTATTTCATCCTTCCAGATTACCCTGGAAGGTGGTCGTAGACAGTGTGTCGTCACTGGTGAGTGGCTATTTCATCCTTCCAGAGTACCTGGAAGATAGTCTTGGACAGTGTGTCGTCACTGGTGAGTGGCTATCTCATCCTTCCAGAGTACCCGGGGAAGAGTTTTAGTTAATGTGACGTCACTGGTGACATGATCAAACCATGACAAGGTTGCATCGTTTCACAGGTGCCAGAAGCGGTTTCCTTTGGGCTCACCAAGGTGTTGCTGATCTTGTTCCGCGACGTATCACCGGTCTTCAAAGATTCCCTGAGTTCTCTCTTTAACGCGCACAAGACTGACTTCTTTGCGTTTCGTGGACTGGTTTGTTCGTTTGATAGAACCATGGACTCAGGACAAATGCCTATCAATTAACATCAGGAAGAGAGTCCTTGAATGTTATATAGAACCAATACTGCTGTACGGATGTGAAGCGTGGACAGTCAGCAAGCAAAGCCAGAGCAAGATTGAGGCATCCGAGATGTGTTTTCTAAGAAGAATGTTGAGAGCACCATGGACAGCAAAAAAACAAACGAGACAGTCTTGATGGAGGCAGACACAAGTAGATCACTCATAAGGAAGATTAGGAAAAGACAGGCAACATTTATAAGTCATTTTATGAAGAAGGGGGATTTGGAGCACCTAGTCACAACGGGAAAGTTGGAGGGAAAGAGAGCACTAGGTAGACCCAGGGAGAAAATGCTGGACGGACTTGCGAGTGGCTGAAGACGAGGAGGGTGGAGGAGATGCTTGGGGCAACAAGAAATAGAGACAGATGGAGGTCCATGATCGCCAACGCCAAGCGGCAAGGCACCTGATCATGATGATGAATGATGGACTCAGGATCCGATATCTCGAGTTCAATTCCGACCCACAACATTAAAAAAAAGTACATGTATTGGCTGCCTGGCTGAATGATTCCGTAATTTTGGTGGTTGGTGTCAGCTTAGTGTTGTATGGGTCCGTCCCCTTTCCTCCTCAAGATCTTGCCACCTTATAAGGTTTGCGCAGGCTCAAGGAGTCTGCCAGATAATTGCTGGCAGATTTGAGTGGAGAGCATATGGAGCTGTCCGAATGCGACGAATCCCTTTTGAACGAACTCCAAACTTCAAACTCTTTTTTAACACTGCATTGTTTCCAAAATATTAGAAATATTTTGAGACGTGATGAAGGAGATGCCAATTAAAGGAAATGCCCAAGCCTACCCTTATACCCTGCAACTACACCTACACACAATAATGAGGGAGGAGAGAAATTCGCACATCACATTGGTCTCATGTTCAAATTGACAAGTCTTTTTTCTTGAACTGACCAAACATACACACACACATGGACAAAACAGTACATATACAGGGTTGCTTCCAAGGCATATAGGTAACACTAAAGGAAATAAGAGGGAAACATTGAGAATTTTAAAGATTAACCAAGGATAGAGTACAAAGGTGTGTGGGAGGTCGGACAGGGTGTGGAAAGAGGTGGATGGGATCAAAAGGAAATCACACACACACACACACACACACACACACACACACACACACACACACACACACACACCACATACAACATACACACACACACGCACACACACACACACACACACACAAACCGAAATAACCGTATCGTGTGATAAAGTGATAAATAGGGGCTATGGTGTCTTAACTTTCTTTCCTTATTGTTTCACCTTTTTCGTTGTTGTCCCATGTTGCAGGCGACTTAGATCATAAATGATATTGACAACCTTAAGTGATATTCGGTGGTGATGGAATTGTTGGTTTATTTGTTAGTTTGTTTGTTTGCTTGTTTATTTTTTTTTCTGTTATTTATGTTATTGTTTATTTTATTTGTTTATCTATGTTTAATTTTTATTAGTTATCTCTTTATTTGTTTTCATTATTTACATATTCATTATTCATTTATTTGTTTATTTATTTATTTATGCATTTATTCATGTGTTTGTTTCTTTGCATGTTTGCTTCTTTATTTATATATGTCTGTTCATCTGTCATTTACTATTTTAATATAAATTGGAGGCTGTGACAGACTTGGATACTCTGCTGCTGTGCACCGTACGTACCATAATAAGTGTGCCGTCGTCAAGCACGCCCAGACTGTTTCTTCATAGATACATTACGATGTTTAGCCAATTTGAAAACGTTTTTCTTCCGATGGTAGTTCTCTCAACTTAAAGCCGAATGAAGGACATGCTTTTGCGCTTCCTTTTCACTGGTTACTTCTTGATAATGATGAAATATAATTGTCAAGATGTGCCAGTTACAAAAAGTTGATGATTACACCAGGGTTACTTATAAATCTTCTATGTCCATTCTCCAATTTTCAGTTCAGAGATCATTATGCAACTGATCAGAAAGAAGAAAAAAACAAAAAGGAGATATTTTCAAAAGCGCGCCGTATACCTGCTCAGACCACATCTGATGATGAAAGAAATGGATAGATGACAATGCTCATGCTATAAATTGACCACCACCAAAGAGTTTCTTATTTATTAACCAGCTGTAAAGGTGTACCTTGCCTCTCTTTAGGGACGTCGCTAAGGTTTCAAGCATCGAGAGAGGAGTTTGCAGTTTGTTCAAAAGGAATTCATCCATTCAGACATTTCCAGTTTTTATTTCCTCTACTCAAATTTGCACAGCAATCAATCCTCTGGCAGATTCCTTGAGCCCGCGCAAAAGTTCTGTGTGCTAATAAGGTCTTGAAATGGGGAACAACCGGGGTTGGGGAGGAGAGAGGGAGAGGAATCTATGAAACACTAAGCTGACACCATTCCATCAGATTGATGGAAACATTAAGATGGACAGCGGACAGGCCAGTTCTTTTCTTCTCGTTTTTAACCCTTTGACTCCTACAACCTATCCACCAACTGCAAAAAATTAACCCTTTGACTCTCTCAGTCTATCCACAAATAAGCTTCCTGCTGGAAGCTGGTGGATAGGGTGAGGGGGACAAAAGATTAAAGTTTTTGCTTCGCTTGCATGTTTGGCAATGCAGGATGCTGATGGACAGGATGCGGGAGTCAAAGAGATTAAATAAATTTGGAGAGTGGGGATTGAGCTGAAGATGTTGGATCTCGAGTCCATGGTTCTATCAGAACCAACCAGCATGCATAACAGAAAGCAGAATTGCTTTGTCCGCTGGCACCAAATCATGCTGGCCGTTAAAGTGGACAACGTTGAGACCTTTTTCTGCCACCTCCCTCCTAAAAGATCGCTCAGGTTGTTGGGAATACTTAAGAGCTGTTTGTGACCTCCCACCACGAAATCAGTCTTAGCTAGCATTTTGGGCATTTTGAGATATACATATCACTGGAAAGTGTACATTTTGCTGATTATTTTGCTACTTGAATAAAGCTTCTACTAAAAAATGTAGAAGTTATGTATGTTTAAAGTCTTTAAGTTGTATGACGGCCATTTTGAGAAAACGGCCTCTAAAGTTTTCGTGTGCTCTCCTACACATTTTCCTTACATTTCTTTATTTGGTGGCTTTGACCCAGTTTGTTTCTAATTTTCGCTGTCATTATCTGAAAGGTGCACCAAAGAGCTTTCCGTCAGTACATTACATGTACGGGTACTGCACAGGTTACGGTTTCTAATAAGAGACAAAAATAGGTACTTTTGGTAGGAAATTGCGTTCTTTCTGCTGTGATCACTGCATTAAAATACCATTTTAAATTGATTAATAATATTTTTTCAAGAAAAAAAAATTCTGTGGGGGATAGATTATAGTCTACAGAAATCAATTTTGAGAAAAAGTCAAAACATACCAGATGCACCCTCAGTCACCTTTTCAGCTCCTAGTGCTGTTCGACTGACTGCGAGTTAAGACTGGTTTAGTTGTGGGAGGTAACATTTGGTTGATCTTTTACAGAGAAGGGCTGCTGGTCTTAAACTGGCTGATCGTTATAAAAAAAAGCGACTGCCGGTGGACAGTTTGAAACAAAGAGAACCACGTCACATGCGTTCGTTCTTAGTCCCAAGACTGGGAACGCAAAAGTTGTCAAAAGCCTTGCAATGGTTCGTTTTATGTTTGTTTATAATCGGGTGGTTGATTCTGTCTAAAATTCTGTTTGTTTGTTTGTTTTTTGTCTGTTTTCTCTGTTCGTTTGTTGAACTCCTTACCATTCTTCCTTCCACCCCTACCCCTAGTAGGAATGTCGGGGGCTGTTTCGGTATGAATAGCATATCCCCACATTCTAGAATTTCTGTGCCAGAGACTTTCTCCTCATCTGTCATTCTCTTTGTTCTCTGCCATCTGTCATCACTTCCTGATATTTTCTGCCCTGCTATTCCAGTCACCTGTGTGTGTTCCACACATCCTCACACACTTTCTGTTACGACTGATGGCTAGGAACATATATTATTGCAATATCTTAAAAGATGAATTTTTTTTTTTAAAACTGCAATATCTTGCCTCTAACGAGACGCAGAAGTTATTTTAGGTAATTCAGGCTGGTTCACTACACTTTTCAGTGTAGTTAGTTACGTTTATATATTTGCATTCAGGTATGTTTTTCAACCTCCCTGTTGATTTATTGAGTGAATAGGAAATGGTCAGCGCCAAGGACATGTTCTTAGATTATGTGCGCGATTGCCTAGACATGTGTATTTGATATTCTTTACTGTTTTTTCTTAATTATTTAAGGTTATGTGCCCTGGTCTGACTGTGCAGTTAGCTAAGCGTTAAGCATTAATGATAACAACACAAGTAATAATAATAATAATGATGTTAGAAGAAGAAAAAGAATGACGATGACGACGACGACGATGATAATAATGATATAAATTGTAGCAACAGCAGCAGCAGCAGCAAGATCAACACCATCACCTCGACTATCACCACCATCACCACCATCAAAACCACCAATAACAACAATAATAATAGTAGTAATGATGATGATGATGGTGATGATGATGATGATGATGATGATGATGATGATGATGATGATGATGATGGTGATGGTGATGATACTACTACTAACAACAACAATAATAATATTAATAATTATATTGATATCCAAAACAAGTGTGACTGCCCACGTTCAAGCAAACAGGAACCAGAAAAAATACGAAAGAAGAATAAGAACGCGTATTTAATACAAGTCAAGACAGACTCTTTATATTGATATTTATATTGATAACTGATATCAATAGTATTCAACAATCGCCTGTCTTGACATTGATTGATAGCTGTAATCATCATCATCATCATCATCATCATCATCATCATCATCATCATCATAGCCGAGCCATTACAAGGAAGATGTTTCTGTTTTCTCTCTTTGGGTTGAGAACTTCCACCTGCAGTTAAACTAAACGGATGATCATTGCGAAAACAGATAGCCAGGCAGAACTGTGCAATACTAAACAGAAAAGAAGAAAAAAAGTTTAGAATCTCTACAAACGTTTTCAAGAAAGATGTCGGTTGGTATCCTTAAATCATCCCTGACTCATTCAGTGGAATGTGTAATTCACCACTGTGCTGTGAAGAAATTCTCCTGCGCTGGCACAAGCTACATGCCCGCCCGTGTGATCAAATACTATCCGTCCCTTGATTAAAAGGAATTACGAACGTTCGGACAGAAAGGGCCACAAGTTCTAAGATCTTAAAGGGCGATAATGCAGGGAAGAGGAAGGGGCCAAAGATCACCAGCGTAATAAGAGTATCGTTATGGATTTACAGTTTGTTTTCATTAGATTTACATTTATTGTTCTTATATTTTAGTTGGTGGATTTCTTTTTTTCTTTTTCATCATCGTTTATTTAAAGAGACAAGCCATTATGAATGATCATTTTTTGTTTTGTTTTTATTTTGTTGTGTGATTATTTATTATTTTTTTCTCCATCATTGTGAAATAAAAAAAAACACCCGTTATAGATATTATTCATTGTTCTCGTTTTGCTGTTTCATTATTTCCTTTTTCTCCATCATCATGTAAAAAAAAAAACTCGTTAAGAATTTTCGTTTTAAAGTTCTTGTTTCGTTTGTTCACTTATTTTGCCCCATCCACAACCCCACCCCCACCCCACCCCCCTAAATCGTTTTTTTTTAACCCTTATCATAACGTGTATTTTGTGATTATGTACACAGACAAAAATCCTGGATGGATTTGACGTGTGAACAGTACTATGTCTAGAACATAGATAGAATGCTACCTAGTAGAGCAGATGTTCATATCTACATGTACTCAGTACCGGTAG
Source organism: Monoplex corrugatus (assembly GCA_030674185.1). Classification (NCBI taxonomy): domain Eukaryota; kingdom Metazoa; phylum Mollusca; class Gastropoda; order Littorinimorpha; family Ranellidae; genus Monoplex; species Monoplex corrugatus. The sequence continues at coordinate 17,422,048 of JAPXFY010000024.1, forward strand.
ACCCGTTTTAAAGGTCACTCTCATTCTTCAACCGTAACATGACGCTGCTCGGACAGCTGTGTTTGTTTGTATTTGGGAGAGAATGGGGGTGGGGGGTGGGGGATGGTCAAGATTTTCATTTTCATTGTCATCGTATCGTCCACAAACTCAGAATGCAAGAGGGTAAAAAAAAAATCGGTGCAGATGGAAATGTGATATGACACAGTCCTTGACACGTATGTAGTGGTTATGTTTTATCGTTTGTGTATATTACATGGTCATAAAATATAATGGATATAAATACTTAGACAGTTGTAGATTGATATGAATACTTAGTTGTAGATTGATACAATAACGGTGTTGCGATGGCATGAATTTGAAATTGATAGATTACTCGTTTCATAAGATATATATATATATTTGTGTGTGTTTGTGTGTATACATATATATGTATGCATGCATGCATACATACATACATACATACATAATACATACATATATACATATATACATACATACATGCATGCATACATACATACGTATATATATATTTCCTTTTTTCATCTATGTTTTTACCTTTTCTTTTCTTTTTTTTTTTTCTTTTTTTTTTTTTTTAATTGTCCTGTCCTTCTTTCCCTGACCTCGTAGCGATCAGTCTTTTTTTTCTTTTTTTTTTTAGTTTCCATTTCTGAGATAGATTCCAGTTGATGTCTTTGGTTTCAGTGGTTCTTGCAAGTATTCGCTCGCTTGGTCTGGCCCCGCTACGGAGCAATGATTGTCGATAGCAAAAACCTTAGTAGGCAACCGTTCGCAATAAGTCATATTGTCAACTGACCAGTGATTGTCAATAGCAAAATGTTTAGTAGGGAAGCGTTCACAATAAGTCATATTGCCAACTAAACTATGATTGTCGATAACAAAAGCCTTAGAAGACAAGCGTTCACAATAAGTTCTATCGCCAATTGAACTATGATTGTCAATAGCAAAAGCCTTAGTAGGCAAGTGTTCTCAGTAAGTGGTGTTGCCAACTGAACTATAATTGTCGATAACAAAAGCCTTAGAAGACAAGCGTTCTCAATAAGTTCTATTGCCAATTGACCATGATTGTTGATAGCAAAAGCCAGTTGAGCTATGATTGTGGATAGCAAAAGCCTTAGTAGGCAAGCGTTCTCAGTAAGTTGTATTGCCAATTGACCATGATTGTTGATAGCAAAAGCCAATTGACCTATGATTGTCAATAGCAACAACCTTAGTAGGCAAGTGTTCTCAATAAATTATATTGCCAATTGAACTATGATTGTCGATAACAAAAGCCTTAGAAGACTAGCTCTCTCAATAAATTATATTGCCAATTGAACTATGATTGTCGATAGCAAAAGCCTTAGAAGACTAGCGCTCTCAATAAGTTATATTGCCAATTGAACTATGATTGTCGATAGCAAAAGCCTTAGAAGACTAGCGCTCTCAATAAGTTATATTGCCAATTGAACTATGATTGTCGATAGCAAAAGCCTTAGAAGACTAGCGCTCTCAATAAATTATATTGCCAATTGAACTATGATTGTCGATAACAAAAGCCTTAGAAGACTAGCGCTCTCAATAAATTATATTGCCAATTGAACTATGATTGTCGATAGCAAAAGTCTTAGTAGGCAAGTGTTCTCAATAAGTTATATTGCCAATTGAACTATGATTGTCGATAGCAAAAGTCTTAGTAGGCAAGTGTTCTCAATAAGTTATATTGCCAATTGAACTATGATTGTCGATAGCAAAAGTCTTAGTAGGCAAGTGTTCTCAATAAGTTATATTGCCAATTGAACTATGATTGTCGATAGCAAAAGTCTTAGTAGGCAAGTGTTCTCAATAAATTATATTGCCAATTGAACTATGATCGTCAATAGCAAAAGCCTAAGTAGGCAAGCGTTCTCAATAAGTCATATTGCCAATTGACCTATGATTGTGGATAGCAAAAGCCTTAGCAGGCAAGCGTTCTCAGTAAGGTGTATTGCCAATTGACCTATAATTGTCGATAGCAAAAGCCAATTGACCCATAATTGTCAACAGCAAAAGCCTTAGTAGGCAAGCGTTCTCAGTAAGTTGTATTGCCAATTGACCTACACCGAAATGACCCAACGGCAGTGCAGGTTGTCCTCTGGTGAGTGGCCTCCTACGGTGACTTCACATCGCTGACCCCCATGCGCATGCTATGATTTTTCCTGAAGGTGGGGGTACCAGTTTCACTGAAAGGTCTTTGGCATCCCCACAAGGGATATGTTTTATACCCGATATACAGCACAACAAGAATAAAACACGTTCATTTTTAAAGCACTAAATCCGTCGAAAGTAGGAACACCAGTTTATCTGAAGGAATCCCTGTCATACTCACAAAAGACACTTCTGAATGTATTATTATTATTATTATTATTATTATTATTATTATTATTATTATTATTATTATTATTATTATTATTATTATTATTATCATCATCATCATTATTATTATTATTATTATTTATTATTATTATTATTATTATTATTATTATCATTATTACTATTATCATCGTCATCATTACTATTCGTGATGCTGTTGTTTGTAGTTGCAGTATGTATCTTCTTGATATTACTCTTCGAGTTCTTCGTTTTACAAATATTTTTAATATTAAACAGAGAAATGGCTGCAAAAAGCGTAAATTAAAAAAAAAAAAAGAAAAAAAGAAAGAAAAAACTTACGAGTGATCCCAATTTTAGCATCAGTAGAACTGCAAATAAACATGGGTTCTCTCCCTTCGTCGTTCAAAAAAGAGATTATTGTAACACATAACTGTCATTTATTCATTTATTTATTAATTAATTTATTCATTTATTTATTTATTTATTTGTATATTTATTTATTTTTGCTATGAGTTGTTTGAAATGCGTATTCCATAGACTTGTTGTAATTTAAATGAAATTAGTGAAACCGGGGCGACTTCAACAGGGTCAAACATTTTTTCTTTTTTTTTTTTATAATGGATGTAATAGTCATTGTTGGAGTAATTGCAATTGTAATCTTAGTAGGAACGGTAATAGTAATACCAGTAATAGTATAGAAGTGGTAGTAGAAAAGATAGTAGCAGCGGCAGTAGTGCTAGTAGTAATAATAGTACTAGTAGTAGTAGTAGTCAGAGGCATCTAAGTTGCTTCCTTAACACATTCACTTAACGCAACGCAAGGATGATTTGGGCGAAGCATGCTCGCTAACTGGTCTTTTTATTTTTCAACCCTTTGAAATCCGCACCCTATCCACCCAACTGTAAAAAAAAAACTTAACTCTTTGATTCCCTCACCCTTTGCATCAGCTTCCTCCAGCAGGAAGCTGGTGGAAAAGGTGAGGGAATCAAAGGGTTAAGTTTTTTGCTTTACTAGCATGGCTGGCAATGCAGGACGCTGATGGATAGGATGCGGGAGTCAAACAGTTAATGTGTAAAACAAAAGCAGTCAGGTGGGGGTTTTTTGTTTTTGTTTTTTGTTTTTTTAGTTAATCGCGAGCTAAGTGTGTAAGTGTAGAGGCATCTGTGTAGGCTATCTATGATGGCAGTTTGATGGCTGGCCTTTCTGTTTTTTGTTTTTTTTTAAACCAGATCCAGAATTTAATGTCAGGATTACAGGAATGTGTGATTGATAGTGCGTGTCTGTTTGTCTGGTATATCAATTATTTTTGTCATTCGTTTTCGTTTTTGTTGTTGTTGTTGTTGTGGGTGGGTGGATGTGTTCTCTCTTTCTCTCTCTCTCTCTCTCTCTCTCTCTCTCTCTCTCTCTCTCTCTCTCTCTCTCTCTCTCTCTCTCTCTCTTTCTTTCTCTTTCTTTCTCTCTCTCCTGTCTCCCTCTGCTGGTCTTGATAGCTAAATTGGTCAAAGTCTGGATTTATATGCTAAAGGTTGTGGGTTCGAATCCCTGGTGCCCTACATTAAGCTGGCAATCTGTCTCTCTCTCTCTCTCTCTCTCTCTCTCTCTCTCTCTCTCTCTCTCTCTCTCACTCACTTTTTTTTAGCGTTTCTTTAGCTCAATTATTGAAGCGCTATTCATATGCAGTGTTTGTTGGTTCGGTCCCCCCCTTCAGGCCACATAATTATACGTGGGATTATTTTTTTTTTCTGTTCCAGTACATTTGATATAGCATGTGGACTCAAGATCTGATATTTCCAGTTAAATTCCAGCCCACAACCTAAAAAAAATAGACCTTTCCGGCGAAAGCATTCTTACCAATGAATGCACATCAATTAACATCAGGAAGAGAGTTATTGAATGTTATATAGAACCATTACTGTTGTACGGTTGCGAGGCGTGGACAGTCAACAAGCAAAGCCAGAACAAGATTGAGGCAGCCGAGATGTGGTTTCTAAGAAGGATGTTAATAGTTCCATGGACAGCAAAGAAAACAAACGAGACAGTCTTGATGGAGGCAGACACAAGTAGATCATTCATAAGGAAGATTAGGAAAAGGCAGGCAACATTCCTAGGCCATTTTATGAGGAAAGGGGAATTGGAACACCTGGTCACAACGGGAAAGCTGGAGGGAAGGAGAGCACCGGGGAGACCCAGGGAGAAGATACTAGACGGACTTGCGGAGTGGCTGAAGACAGGGAGGGTGGAAGAGATGCTTGAGACAACAAGACATAGAGACAGATGGAAGTCCATAATCGCCAAAGCCATGCGGCAAGGCACCTGATGATGATGATGAGGCTTTTGCGCAGATGGCTGCTGGCAGACCAGACTTGGATGGGGCGTATATGGGACTGTCCGAGTGCGATGGTGAATTTCCTCTGGAACAAACTCCAGCCCCCAAACTCAACTGTTTTTGACCCATCCAAGCACTGTTGGAGTATGTCTGGGACTCCTAGAGGTTTTTTGCAGAAGGATCCACTGCACTGGAACGATTCCATATGCGCTCCACCCACATCTCCCAACAGTTATCCGACAGACTTCTAGAGCTTGCTCAAAATCTTCAGCGCTGGAATGGTTTTGAAATGGGGAAGGCATGTAAGGGAGGGGGGAGGGGGAGGGGCGTGGTTGAGGGGGAGGGGTGGGGGTGAAGATCCATTGAAACGCTAAGCCGATATTATCAAAACGATTGAAGTATTAACCATTTGACTCCTGCAACTTTGCCCACACCAGCATCCCACATTGCCAACCATGCTAGCAAAGCAAAACCATAACCCTTTGACTCCTTTACCCTTGTCCACCAGCTTACTGCAGCAAACTGGTGGACAGAGTGAGGGGTTCAAAGGGTTAAGGGTTTTTCTTTTTTGCAGGAAGATGGTGGATAGGGTGAAGGAGCCGAAGGTTGTTTTTTTTTTGTTTTGTTTTGTTTTTTTGCAGGAAGCCGGTGGATAGGGTGAAGGAGTCAAAGGGTTAATTTTTTGCCGTTGGTGGATAGGGCTGCGGGAGTCAAAGGGGTTAATGAAGGTAGGAAGCGAAGAGGCCATTCCACTGAAACGCTAAGGTGATCCCATGAAAACGATCGAAGCATTAAGATAGGCAGCGAAGAGGCCAGTTTTATATCGCGGGCTTGGGCTGAACTTAGAAGTATCAGATCTGCTGAAGCCAACACTCTTGCGAGAAAAACCGAGCCTGTCAGCGACGAGCCGTACAGGACTAAGGGAAATGACTCGTCCCCAGTTTTTTTACAAGAAATGCTGATAATTACTTCCCTTCCAGCTCACTGCCCTATCTCCCTCAGATTACTCCACCCCCACACTCCAAACTCTTTTTCTTTGTATTCTTTACCGTTTTGACTGGATAAAAATAAACAAACGAAACATAAAACAAACAAAAACACAGCATAAAAAACAAATAAAAATAAAAAACAAGTAGAAAATTCCGGGATATTAGTTGTTTTATTATTGTTATTATTATTGCTATTATTATTAATATTATTATTATTATTATTATTATTATTATTATTATTATTATTATTATTGTTATATTATCATCATCATTATTATTATATTATTATTATTATTATTATTATTATTATTCTTGTTGTTGTTGTTGTAATTATTGTTACTATTGTTATTATTATTTCGTTGTTGTTGTCGATTTAGTGTGGGAATGATGAGCTGATCTCTGATATATCATGTTTGGTTTTTATTTCGTTTTGTTCTCTTTTTTTTCTGCGCAAATTTATTTATAACATAACATAGAATACCTTTCGGTCCAAGGGAAAACTCAAAATCTGTAAAAATAGGGAACGAAGAAATACAGAAAGAAACAGAACAACTGGTCAGTTATGACAGTATCATAAAAGTCAAACAACATAAAGCTTGTAGGTTGTAAGACTGAGAAATATAATGCTAAGAGAAACCTTTGTATCATTATTGCTACTAACAAATTCTTGAAAAAAACGAATTGCAAAGATGCGTGTATGTGCGTGCGTGCGTATGTGTCTGTTTAGCGCTTAGATTTGATTTCTATCAAGATTTTGCGCTATATAAATATTGTAAATACATTAATTATTATTATTATTATATAAGAATCATAACTGATTAAATTGCAATAGAGGAATCAATACTTGCAAAATAATTCATCTAATCTGCTTGAAATTCGATCCTATTGCCTTGATTTTTGCGTTATGTTCTTCAGCATTTCTATGTTATTTCGTTTCTCCCATCGCCCCCCCCCCCCCCCCCCCCGCTTTTTTCTCTTTTTTAAGTAGTATTGTTTGCTGGCATATTATCTGAATTACATACATTATAAGCATGCGTTTTAGCAAATAGCATCATCAAGTCAAGAACTGCATATCTCTTGAATTCAGTGTCTGCTCCAAATAAATCCAAGCGTTCATTGAGTTTCGAGTCAAACGACAAAGACATCTTTCATCCATCGATTTTTCTCAGTGTTGCGAAAATTGCATTTTACGATTGCACTTTATGATGATGACACCTCCATAAAAAAAATGTTCTATGTTCTTTTTATGTTCCCCTACAGAAACTACTTAGTTTATCGTTGACCTCTCCATTTTTTTGCTGTTCGTGCGTTTCTTCTCTCTGTCTGTCTGTCTGT
>JAPXFY010000024.1:17434067-17456567 GCA_030674185.1 Monoplex corrugatus
AAAAAAAAAAACGAGTCGGACCTGTGTGCCTTCTAACCTGCTCACGCTAAAGATCCCACGGCAGTTGAAAATCACGAAGAGTAAGGCATTCGCCTGCACCTGGCTGCCCTGGTCTAAAACATTGGAGAGATAAGTTGATTTTCCGGGTCGCTCCCTTTAAATGCCAATAAACTTTCTTGACTCTGAAGTCTTGGTAAAAAAAAAGGAAAAAAAAATAAAACAGGTAGTGCGGCACTGCGGTGACGCACTTTCAAGGGGAATAGCAGCCCCCAGTTTCACATGGTAAAACCACTGTGACAAAAGAAATGAATATGAATATTAATATATGAATATGAAAATGAATATGAATATGAATAATATGAATATGAATATGAATATGAATATGAATATGAATAAACACTTGTAGGTAGTATAAAATCCAAATCAAGTGTGACTGCCAGCGTTCAGGCAAACAGGAACCAGAAAAAAATAAAACCACGAAAGAAGAATAAGAACGCATATTTAATGTCTTGTCTTGTTGTATTAAATACGCGTTCTTGTTCTTTCGTGTTTTTTTTTTCTTCTGGTACCTGTAGGCAGGTAGAAAAACTGTTAAATGTGACCTCCCACCACGAAATTAGTCTTAACTACCATTTTGGGTATTTTGAGATATACATATCACTGGAAAGTGTACATTCTGCTGATTTATTTTGGTACTTAAATAAAGCTTGTACTCAAAAAAAAATGTAGAAGTTATGTATGTTTAAAGTCATAAAGTTGTATGACGACCATTTTGAGAAAACGGCCTCTAAAATTTTTGTGTGCTCTCCTACAAATTTTCCTTAAATTTCTTTATTTGGTGGCTTTGACCCAGTTTGTTTCTAATTTTCGCTGTCATTATCTGAAAGGTGCACCAAAGAGCTTTCCATCAGTACATTACATGTGCGGGTACTGTACAGGTTATGGTTCATAATAAGAGACAAAAAGAGGTACTTTTGGTAAGAAATTGCGTTCTTTCTACTGCGGTCAGTGCATTAATTAAAAATACCATTTCAAATTGATTAATAATATTTTTTCAAGAAAAAAATTCTATGGGGGATAGATTATAGTCTACAAAAATCAATTTGAGAAAAAGTCAAAACACCCCAGATAGACCCTCAGTCATCTTTTCAGCTCCAAGTGCTATTCGACTGACTGCGAGTTAAGACTGATTTCGTGGTGGGAGGTCACAAATGTTCTCCATTGATGAGAGGGAAGATTGTTGTATTTTGTAATTAAAAGCCAACATAGTCGTGCACCACGCAGTGACAGTATAATAATAAACAGGCCCAGCAATCACAACATAGACTTATCAAACATACGCACGTCGTTACCATATTCCAGACTGGTACTAAATATGTTATAGCCAATGACTAATAGATAATCAGAATTTGCTGAGCAGGATCTCTTGAAGGGGCAATTTCAACATTTGCTGAATATGTCTCTTCTTATTATCAACGATCGCACTGTTTGGTTAATAGCCCTTTTACTTCCGTACCCTGTCCACCAGCATCCTGTATTGTCGACCATTCTAGCAGAGCAAAACATAAGCCCTTTAATTCCCTTACCCTATCCACCAGCTTCCTCCAAGAAGCTGGTGGATAGGGTGAGGGAATTAAAGGGTTAACTTTTTGCAGTTGGCAGATAGGGTGCGGGAGTCAAAAGGTTAAAAGCAACAAAACAGATTTTTTTTTTTTTTTTTTTTTTTTTAGCGCAGTAATAAATGTTTAAAGATATTTTAATTAAACGTAGCACTTGTAAATTTAAGTTTTTAGTGGGGATTAACAGAGAATGAAATATTTATATCTCTGTGTGTTGTGTTCCTTTATGTGTAGCATAAATAAGGATGAAAACGGTGGAAGCAGCGTGTGTGCAACATGGTTACATCTTGGGAAAAAAAAGTCATCAGTTGTAGTCTGACATGATAATTTTGTGTCTTTTACATGCGTTGTATCATCTCTTTCTGCCTTGTGTCTCCTTGTCTCTGTCTTCTTCATTCCTGTCTTTGTCTTTCTTGTTTGTTCTCATTGTGTCAATGTCGTTATAGCATGCAGAGATATGTTGTGTATGTGTGTGTGTGTGTGTGTGTGTGTGTGTGTGTGTGTGTGTGTGTGTATGTGTGTGTGTGTGTGTGTGTGTGTGTGTGTGTGTGTGTGTCTTTTTATGTGTTTGTCTGTAATGAAGGTGTATCTGCAGTGTTTTTCGAACTGTTTGGGGGGTCTTTCTTTTTTCAAATTGTAAGTAGTCGGCAGTGCATAAATACCCGACTTGAACAGTGCTGTAGTCCAACCTTGGTGGTAATAATATCTGTGAGAAAGATTTCATTCAAAATATCTTGGCTGTTTACAAGCGGAATTCTACTTTAAAAAAAACACGATACTGTTGTAGTAAAAACAAAGAAACACACAAACTCTGGGGAGAGCTGGACAGGAGAAAGTCATCAAAGGAGAAGCCCCCTTCATACACCCCAACCCCTCAAGCCAGCGATCCTACCCGAAACTCCTTACACTCTAAGGGTACCGGGCAACATCCAAGTTATGACTCCCAGAAACCCTTCTGTTGTCGCTTAAAAAAAAAAAAGAAAGAAAAAAAAGATTTTTTTTTTTACGGAAATCAGTACAAAATTCTTACCGCCGAGTTTTACAAAATCCAAAACAAGTGTGACTGCCCGCGTTCAAAAGCAAACAGGAACCAGAAAAAAAAACACGAAAGAAGAATAAGAACGCGTATTTAATACAACAAGACAAGACAGGCAAAAAATTTCGACCATCTGGCCTTTGTCAAGCGTAAGATTTACAAACAAACAAACACCAGATACAAAAATTAGGAGAAAAAGACTGAAAGTTTCCTGCTGCTCGGCCCAGTGTCAGAACAGGAATCAAGTTTTATTAAGACTTCCAAATACAAAGGCCACAACTCTGTAAAGCGTGTTCAAGCATCAGCAAGGAGTTCTTTGATAATTAGCAATATTTTTTTTATCAGACTTCGACAGCATATGTCCAACATATGCATGGAATCAGTTGAAAAAATGTCTAAAGTCTTGACAGACATGGTCCAGTGACTAGAACAAACACTAAAGTTAAATCTATGGCATAAAAAAATGATTAACTGATGAAATAATTAGGTATCGGTTATTTATGATCCGATTTGAATCACATCTAGGTCATATTTTGTGTTTGTTTGTTTGTTTGTTTGTTTGTTTGTTTGTTTGTTTGTTTGTTTTTGCAGGGGGAGAGGGGAATCAATTGCTAAAACATTCTTAAAGACGTTTTACGATGGAAGAGGAATATGGATGGGGATGGGGATGGGTTGTAGGTAAATATTGCATGAAACGAGTTGAAAATGTGCGAGAAACGCAATTATTAAATTGGCTTGACAGTCCATCTCTTGTTGTTTGTTTGTTTGTTTGTTTGTTTGTTTGTTTGTTTGACTGTTTAATTCTTTGTCTGTTTGTTTGTTTATTTGTTTGTTTGTGTGTGTGTGTTTGTTTGCTTGTCCGTTCGTTTGTTTGTTTGTTATTTGTTTGTTTGTTTGTTTGTTTGTTTGTTTGTTTGTTTGTTTGTTTGTTCTTTTTCTTCGTCTTTGCATCACGCACATATTTCATGCACTTGATACAGCGCGGTAATGTATGCAGATTGTTGAATCTTACCGGTAGAATAAAGTTTGCAATTCAGTATTTCTGAGCCTTGGTGTTTTCTATGTATTATTGCTAAGAGAATCAACATGCGAATGAACGTTTCAAGTATGTATGAGCGTGAGGTGTGTGCATGTACGCGTACGCGTGTGTGCATTTATGTGTAGATATGTTTGTAAGTGTGTGTGTGTGTGTGTGTGTGTGAGTTGTTTATGTGGTTGTCTATGCATGCGTGTATTTGTATGTATTTGAACGTGTGTGGTGTGTGTGTGTGTGTGTGTGTGTGTGTGTGTGTGTGTGTGTGTGTGTGTGTGTGTGTGTGCGTGTGTATATGTTTGTGTGTGTGTGAATGTGTGTGTGCGTACGTGTGTGTGTATGTGTACGTGTATGTGTGTGTGTGTGTGTGTGTGTGTGTGTGTGTGTGTGTGTGTGTGTGTGTTCAATCCATTTTAAGAATCTCCCCTTTATACCAAGAAGAAGAAGAAGAAGAAGAACAAGACAAGGAAGAAGACGAAGACGAAGAAGAAGAAGAAGAAGAAGAAAAAGACGAAGACGAAGAAGAAGAAGAAGAAGAAGAAGAAGAAGAAGAAGAAGAAGAAGAATGCGAAGAAGAATGCGAAGAATGCGAAAGAAGAATGCGAAGAATGCGAAGAAGAAGAAGAAGAAGAAGAAGAAGAAGAAGAAGAAAGAAGAAGAAGAAGAAGAAGAAGAAGAAGAAGAAGAAGAAGAGAAGAAGAAGCGAAGAAGAAGAAAGAAGAAGAATGCGAAGAAGAATGCGAAGAAGAAGAAGAAGAAGAAGAAGAAGAAGAAGAAGAAGAAGAAGAAGAAGAAGAAGAAGAAGAAGAATGCGAAGAAGAAGAAGAAGAAGAATGCGAAGAAGAATGCGAAGAAGAATGCGAAGAATGCGAAGAAGAAGAAGAAGAAGAATGCGAAGAAGAAGAATGCGAAGAAGAAGAATGCGAAGAAGAAGAATGCGAAGAAGAAGAAAGAAGAAGAAGAAGAAGAAGGAGAAGAAGAAGGAGAAGAAGGAGAAGAAGAAGAAGAAGAAGAAGAAGAAGAAGAAGAAGAAGAAGAAGAAGAAGAAGAAGAAAGAAGAAGAAGAAGAAGAAGAAGAAGAAGAAGAAGAAGAAGAAGAAGAAGAAGAAGAAGAATGCGAAGAATGCGAAGAAGAATGCGAAGAAGAATGCGATGCGAAGAAGAATGCGAAGAAGAATGCGAAGAAGAATGCGAAGAAGAATAAGAACAAGAAGAAGAAGAAGAAGAAGAAGAAGAAGAAGAAGAATGCGAAGAATGCGAAGAAGAAGAAGAAGAAGAAGAAGAAGAGAAGAAGAAGAAGAGAAGAAGAGAGAAAAGAAGAAGAAGAAGAATGCGAAGAATGCGAAGAAGAAGAATGCGAAGAAGAAGAATGAACGAGAAGAAGAGAAGAAATGCGAAGAAGAAGAATGCGAAGAAGAAAGAATGCGAAAGAAGAAGAATGCGAAGAAGAAGAATGCGAAGAAGAAGAATGCGAAGAAGAATGCGAAGAAGAATGCGAAGAAGAATGCGAAGAAGAATGCGAAGAAGAATGCGAAGAAGAATGCGAAGAAGAAGGAAGAAGAAGAAGAAGAAGAATGCGAAGAAGAAGAAGAAGAATGCGAAGAAGAAGAAGAAAATGGAAGAAGAAGAAGAAGAATGCGAAGAAGAAGAAGAAGAATGCGAAGAAGAAGAATGCGAAGAAAAGAATGCGAAGAAGAAGAATGCGAAGAAGAAGAATGCGAAGAAGAAGAATGCGAAGAAGAAGAATGCGAAGAAGAATGCGAAGAAGAATGCGAAGAAGAATAAGAAGAAGAAGAATAAGAAGAATGCGAAGAAGAATGCGAAGAAGAATGCGAAGAAGAATGCGAAGAAGAATGCGAAGAAGAATGCGAAGAAGAATGCGAAGAAGAAGAAGAATGCGAAGAAGAATGCGAAGAAGAATGCGAAGAAAAAGAAGAAGAATGCGAAGAAAAAGAAGAAGAAGAAGAAGAAGAAGAAGAAGAAGAAGAATGCGAAGAAGAATGCGAAGAAGAAGAAGAAGAAGAAGAAGAAGAAGAAGAAGAAGAAGAAGATGATGATGATGATGATGATGATGATGATGATGATGATGATGATGATGATGATGATGATGAAAAAGAAGAAAAAGAAGAAGAGAATGAAGTAGAAGAAAAAGAAGGAGGAGGAGGGAGAAGAGGAGGAGGAGAAGAAGGAAAAGAAGAACAAGAACAAGAAGAACACGAAGAAAAAGAAGTAGTAGTAGTAGTAGTAGCAGTACTAGTATTAATAGTAGCAGTACTAATAGTAGTAGTAGTGGTAGTAGTAGTAGAAGAAGAAGAACAACAACAACTGCACAAAATACAGACCGTGTACTTATCAAGATCCGTATGACCTTGAAGAAGAATTAGCGGAAATCAAAATGGACGCGAGGTGGGGACAATGGCACACTGCCACAAACAATATCAACATAACATACACCTGTCATAAACAATATCAATATTACATAAAACTGCTTCAAACAATATCAATATAACAAAACTGTCACAATATCAACATAACATAAATCTGCCACAAACAATATCAATACAACATAAATCTGTCACAAACAATATCAACATAACATAAATCTGTCACAAACAATATCAATACAACATAAATCTGTCACAAATAATATCAATATAACATAAATCTGTCACAAACAATATCAACATAACATAAATCTGTCACAAACAATATCAATACAACATAAATCTGTCACAAACAATATCAACATAACATAAATCTGTCACAAACAATATCAACATAACATAAATCTGTCACAAACAATATCAATACAACATAAATCTGTCACAAACAATATCAACATAACATAAATCTGTCACAAACAATATCAATACAACATAAATCTGTCACAAACAATATCAACATAACATAAATCTGTCACAAACAATATCAATACAACATAAATCTGTCACAAACAATATCAATACAACATAAATCTGTCACAAATAATATCAATACAACATAAATCTGTCACAAACAATATCAATATAACATAAATCTGTCACAAACAATATCAACATAACATAAATCTGTCACAAACAATATCAATACAACATAAATCTGTCACAAACAATATCAATACAACATAAATCTGTCACAAACAATATCAATACAACATAAATCTGTCACAAACAATATCAATACAACATAAATCTGTCACAAACAATATCAATACAACATAAATCTGTCACAAACAATATCAACATAACATAAATCTGTCACAAACAATATCAATACAACATAAATCTGTCACAAACAATATCAACATATAAATCTGTCACAAGCAATATGAATACAACATAAATCTGTCACAAACAATATCAACATATAAATCTGTCACAAGCAATATGAATACAACATAAATCTGTCACAAACAATATCAATATAACATAAATAACATAAATTTGTCACAAATAATATTGATACAACATTAATCTGCCACAAAAAAAATATCAATATACCATAAATCTGCCACAAACAATATCAATATAACATAAATCTGCCACAAACAATATCAATATAACATAAATCTGCCACAAACAATATCAATATAACATAAATAACATAAATCTGTCACAAATAGTATTGATACAACATTCATCATCATCATCATCAGGTGCCCTGCCGCATGGCGTTGGCGATCATGGACTTCCAACCATCTCTATCTCTCGTTGGCCCAAGCATCTCCCCCACCCTCTTCATCCCCAGCCACTCTGCATGTCCGTCCAGCATTCTCTCCCTGGGTCTACCTGGTGCTCTCTTTCCCTCCAGCTTTCCCGTTGTGACCAGGTGCTCCAAATCCCCCTTCCTCATAAAATGGCCTATAAATGTTGCTTGTTTTTTTCCTAATCTTCCTTATGAGTGATCTACTTGTGTCTGCCTCCATCAAGACTGTCTCGTTTGTTTTCTTTGCTGTCCATGGAACTCTCAACATTCTTCTGAGAAACCACATCTCGGATGCCTCGATCCTGCTCTGGCTTTGCTTGCCGACTGTCCACGCCTCGCATCCGTACAACAGTATTGGTTCTATATAACATTCAAGGACTCTCTTTTTGATGTTAATTGATAGGCATTTGTTGGTAAGAATGCTTGTCATCTTCTTGAATGCTGTTTTGGCTTGGCCGATTCTGCCAGCTATTTCCGATGTGCATCTGCCGTCTGATGAAATGACCGTTCCCAGGTATTTGAACTTATTAACCTGTGTCAAGGTTGTGCCATTTGCTGTTATTTTGCAGGAGGGGATTTCATGTTTTTTACTGATCACCATGACTTCAGTATTCCTGCTGTTTAGTTCCAACCCCTTACCTTTGCTTTCTGTTTCTAGTGTATACAACATTAATCTGCCACAAACAATATCAGTATAACATAAATCTGTCGCAAACAATATCAATATAACATAAATCTGCGACACACAATATCAAAATATCATAAATCTATCACAAACAATATCAAAACATCATAAATCTGTCACAAACAATACCAATGTAAGATATATCTGCCACAATGTAAACATGACATAAATCTGTCACAAACAATATTAATATAACATAACAAATCTGTCACAAACAATATCAATACACCATAAATCTGCCACAAACAATATCAATATGACATTAATCTCCCACGCACATCAAAACATCATAAATGTGCCACAAACAATATCAATATAAATGAATCTGCCACAAACAATATCAATACAACATAAATCTGCCACAAACAATATCAATGTAACATAAATCTGTCACAAACAATATCAATGTAACATAAATTTGCCACAAACAATATCAATGTAACATAAATCTGTCACAAACAATATCAATACAACATAAATCTGCCACAAACAATATCAATGTAACATAAATCTGTCACAAACAATATCAATACAACATAAATCTGTCACAAACAATATCAATACAACATAAATCTGCCAAAAACAATATCAATACAACATAAATCTGCCAAAAACAATATCAATACAACATAAATCTGTCACAAACAATATCAATACAACATAAATCTGTCACAAACAATATCAATACAACATAAATCTGTCACAAACAATATCAATACAACATAAATCTGCCAAAAACAATATCAATACAACATAAATCTGCCAAAAACAATATCAATACAACATAAATCTGCCACAAACAATATCAATACAACATAAAACTGTCACAAACAATATCAATACAACATAAATCTGTCACAAACAATATCAATACAACATAAATCTGTCACAAACAATATCAATACAACATAAATCTGTCACAAACAATATCAATGTAACATAAATCTGTCACAAACAATATCAACATAACATAAATCTGTCACAAACAATATCAATACAACATAAATATGCCACAAACAATATCAATACAACATAAATCTGTCACAAACAATATCAATACAACATAAATCTGTCACAAACAATATCAATGTAACATAAATCTGTCACAAACAATATCAATATAACATAAATATGCCACAAACAATATCAATACAACATAAATATGCCACAAACAATATCAATGTAACATAAATCTGTCAAAAACAATATCAATACAACATAAATCTGTCACAAACAATATCAATACAACATAAATCTGTCACAAACAATATCAATGTAACATAAATCTGTCACAAACAATATCAATACAACATAAATATGCCACAAACAATATCAATACAACATAAATATGCCACAAACAATATCAATACAACATAAATATGCCAAAACAATATCAATACAACATAAATCTGTCACAAACAATATCAATACAACATAAATATGCCACAAACAATATCAATATAACATTAATATTGACAGAAGTTCCTTAGAACGTGCTGACAGTTCTTTATCAAAGGGTGCTGATTTTCTGCACTACTCTTTCTCCATGGATTGTCTGTTTGTTTGTTTGTTTACTTGTTTGATTGATTGTTTGTTTGTTTTGTTTTGCTTTGTTCTGATTTTGATTTTGTTTTGGTACATATGACTTGGACCTTCTTGTCAAGACTGTCGCAAAGGCGACTACATTTCCATCACACACACCGGTGGGCGCGCGCTCTCACACACGCATACACACACACATACACACACACACACACACACACACACACACACACACACACACACACACACACACAGAGAGAGAGACATAGACGCGCACACACACACACACACACACACATGTATACATATATATATATATATATATATATATATATATATATATATATATATATGTATATGTGTGTGTGTGTGTGTGTGTGTGTGTGTGTGTGTGTGTGTGTGTGTGTGTGTGTGTGTGTGTGTGTGTGTGTATACATATATATATGTATGTAATATGTATATACATACATAGAAATATAGATACATAGAAACATAGATGCATACATACATATATACATACGTACATAGATAAATAGATAGATTGATATATAGACAGATAGACATATAGAGAGATAGAGGTAGATAGATATAGATAGATAGATACATAGATAGATAGATAGATACATACATACATACATACATACATACATACATACATACATACATACATACATACATACATAGCCAGATAGATAGATAGATAGATTCATGAATACATACACACATACACCATACAGACATACATACATGCTTACATACATACATACATACATACATAAATACATACATACATGCATACTTACGTACATACATACATACATACGTACATACATACATACATACATACATACATACACACACATACATACATACATACATACATACATACATACATACATATTAACACTAACACACACATACATGCATACATACATACATACATTCATACATACATACATACATACATACATAGCCAGATAGATAGATAGATTCATGAATACATACACACATACACACATACACCATACAGACATACATACATGCTTACATACATACATACATACATAAATACATACATGCATACATACTTACGTACATACATACATACATACGTACATACATACATTCATACATACGTACATGCATACGTACACACATACATATATACGTACATACATGCATGCATACATGCATACATACATACACCCATACATTCTTACATACGTACATACATACATGCATATGTAATACGTACATACATGCATACATATATACGTACATACGTGCATGCATACATGCATACATACATGCATACATACATGCATGCATACATACATACATACATACATGCATTCATACATACATACATACATACATACATATATACATATATGCATACATACATACATACATACATACATGTACATACATACATACATACATACATACATACGTACGTACGTACATACATACGTACATACGTACGTACGTACGTACGTACGTACGTACGTACGTACATACATACAGACAGACAGACAGACAGTTCTGAATCTTTTTTAGTAAATATTTAGGTGC
This sequence comes from Monoplex corrugatus, assembly GCA_030674185.1. NCBI lineage: Eukaryota > Metazoa > Mollusca > Gastropoda > Littorinimorpha > Ranellidae > Monoplex > Monoplex corrugatus. The sequence continues at coordinate 17,445,263 of JAPXFY010000024.1, forward strand.
ATTGAAAAAAATTTCTTGCGCGTAGGATAATTTAGACCTGACCAGCGCTGTTGCCAGATGAATCAGTATATTTGTATCCATTCCCCAGGGTAATTTGCTTATTATCTTTAGAAAATTTAAGGTTTTTCGTGCTTTTGTTAAAATATAATCAAAATGGATATTCCAGCTTAATTTCGACGTGATGTAAACTCCCAGAAATTTTACGACCTGTTTGTAATTTAACACTTCACCAAGCAATTTGAAAGTAGGTAAGTTATTTGAGTTACCACCAGGATCAAACAGCATCATGTTAGTTTTTTCTGCCGACAGTGACAGACCATTTTCTAACATATAGTTTCCAAGGTTATCAAGATCAATTTGATACAACTTCCTGATGTAATTCCGTGTTCTCTGTGGAGTTGTCTTTTTTAAAGTGATATTCATCCAAGTACATATATCATCAGCATACTGTACTAAAACAACACGATTTGAAAGAGCTTTAGGAAGATCCTGTATAAGGATATTAAACAAAATAGGTGCTATCACTGAACCTTGTGGAATCCCCATGTCAAGGCATCGTGAAGTAGAATAACTAGCTCCCACTCTAGCCCGTATTGTTCTATTAGCTAAAAAAGATTTAATGTAATTGTACATATTACCAGATAAACCAACAGATTTTAGCTTGAACAATAGACGTTTATGCCAAACTTGATCGTAAGCTTTTTTTACATCAAAGAAAGTAGCTAAAACACTTTTTCTGCGGGCAAACTGTTGTTTGATCTGAGTTGTAAGTTTAACCAGGTGTTCAACTGCAGATCTCCCTTTTCTAAAACCCGCCTGGTTTACCGGAATAACATTATTTTTATCACAGTAGTGTAAAAGTCTGTTTAAGATCAATCTTTCCATTAGTTTGCTCGTGTGGGACGTCAAAGCAATGGGTCTGTAACTGTTTTTATCAGTTTTCGATTTTCCTGCTTTTAATATCGGTATAACTATAGACTTTTGCCAGATTTGTGGTACAGTTCCGTTAACCCAGCATTTCTGCAGAATTTTGTGTAGGAAAATAAGATAGTTTTCAGGGAGATGTTTAATCATTTCAGTCGAAACTGCATCAACACCTACCGAACTCGTTTTGTTGTGTAGAGACAGTATTGTGTTTTTTAGCTCTTCTAAGGTGATTGGAGAATTAAACCACAGATCATTCTGAGGTATTGGATCAGTGTAGATTGGGTTGTTATCTTCCATTTCTCTGTGATGTTTGCAGTCTGAAGATAAACCTTCAACTTTACTTGGACTGCAAAAGTCTTAAAATTGCACTAGGTGTACCAACTCATGCTTCTACTCTGGTAACGTACAAAGCTGCTGGAATTCTACCTCTAAACAACCATCGTGAGCTAGCTACAGCAAAGTTTGCAATTAGAACTACTTCACAAGCGAATAATTTTGTGAGCAAAGAAATTAAAATCAGGTCTGATATTGACTTTCCAAAACGAGCAAAAAACATTTCATCACAAATTACAACCGCAACTTACATATCTGACCTGATCAAACAATCCAGCATAACTATGGATGAAATAGCCAAAAAACCAATGTTAACGCCTATCCCTACATGGGAAATGCTAAAGGCCACGTTTGATCTCGATTATGCAGACGTTAAAAAAGATGATAATGTCAACATTACGCTATCCACAGTTTGTGAACACATCGATGAAAAGTACCGTACCCACCTCCACATTTTTACCGATGGGTCAGTCTTAGCAAATCAGAGCGCTGGAGCAGCGTTTTATGTTCCAGAATTTAACATTAAAAAGTCTTTTTTCATTGGGACAAATGTATCTATATATACAGCAGAACTGGTCGCTGTTGTTCAAGCGTTGCATTATTTAATAAGCCTTCGGCCTGTGTCTTTCAAAGTAGTTCTCTTTGTTGATTCAAAATCTGTATTATATGCCTTACAGTCTTTTGATACAGACACAAGACCTGATTTAATAATTGAGGCAAATCATCTAATACACTGTTTAAAGATAAATGGCTCGGAAATCAGTTTATGCTGGGTGCCTTCTCACGTTGGTCTTCAAGGCAACAACGTAGTTGACAGAGCAGCTAAATCCGGTGCACTCAATTCTGAAAATTCCATAGAATTACATGTTAACACCTCGGTAAATGAAGCTTACAACTCGCTAGAATTAGCATCATGGATTCGATTTCATGAACATTTAAATGAAAAATTTGTGTCCCAAAAAAGAATCAAACTTTCAGTTCAAAATATCTGTAAAAAAATTCAGTATTCTTCGTTATATCATTTGAGATCAATTGTTACCACATATTTTCGTATTCAAATGAACGCTTTGAAAACTAAATATTGTAAAAAACGTTTTATGTATTTGCGGTGAACAATTCACATTGTATCACTGTTTGTTTTACTGCAGAAAGCTTCGTTATTTCTTACCAAAGATGTTTACACAAGGAAACTATCTTGAAAAGCATTTTAAAGAAGTAATATCAGATCAAGTTCTGTTAGTTAAAATTTCAGAATCATTGGTTCACAGTCCTGTTAATGCGTTACTTTAAGGTTATTATTTTAATTCTTATTATTTTATTTTGTTTTGTTTCGTTTTTTATGACGATGTTTTCTTTTACATTTAATGTTAGCGTTGTTCTAGTTTCATTTCTCTGTTCATCCATATCCTTTTTCTAAAAACCTTGCCGATTCCTTTTAATTTTTTTTTTTTTTCCCGTCTCTTACTCTGTTCCCCTCTGTCCCTCTCCCTCCCCTCCCCCCCCCCCCCCCCCCCCAAAAAAAAAAAAAAAAATCATCCTCCATGCCATTTTTACCCGTCTAATATCACTTATAGTGAAAAGACGTTAAATCAAGGAACGAACGAACAGACAGACAGACAGACAGACAGACATACAGACATACAGACATACAGACATACATACATACATACATACATACATACAGACATACAGACATACAGACATACATACAGACATACATACATACAGACATACATACATACATACATACATACATACATACATACAGACAGACATACATACATACATACATACATACATACATACATGTACATACATACATACATACATACATACATACATACATACATACATACATACATACAGACATACATACATACATACATACATGTACATACTATCACGGCAGTTTTGTTTTTTTTTTATTTTTTCATTTTTTTTCTCGTTTTGGGGACAGGGTTGTTTGGTTGGGTCAGTGTGTGTGGGGGGTCTTGGCCAACTGGGTCAAAACTCACCTATCCCATTACGGTTTACCTGTGCCTCTGTGTGTGTTTTTACGTGATTTTTGTACCTTGGGTGTGAATCGATGTTTTGCCCATCGTGTTTTCATGGCCTAAGTTATGGTGTTCGTGGGTCTGGTGTTTGTAAATTTGTGTGTGTTTTTAGTGCTGGTTTTTGTGTTGTCTGTTGAGGAAAAGAGTTGGCAGTTGGTGTCTGCCCCCCCCCCCCTTTCTGCAACAGTCGGTTTGCAGTTATGAAGGGTGAGGTCTGGTCAGCGGGTTTCCATTTGTAGTTAGACTTTATGTCTTAGAAGTGGAAGAGCTTTGCGTCTATGAAGATGTGAAGAATCAGTTGGTGTCTGGCCCCCCCTTCTGCAACAGTCGGTTTGCATTTAAGGGGGGGGGGGGGTTGGTCAGCAGGCTTCCGCTTGTAGCTAGACTTTATGTCTTAGAAGTGGAAGAGCTTTGCGTCTGTGAAGATGTGAAGAGTCAGTTGGTGTTTGTGCCCCTCTGCTACAGACGGTCTGCAGTTGGGTGGATAGGGCCAGTTGCTGGTCAGTCACCACTTGTAGATGAATTCCATGTCCTAGAAGTGGGTAGAGGTCTATGTCTGTTGGTATGTGACCAGGAGTGAATCGACGCCTGTTTTTTCCTCTGCTACAGTCGGTATCTAGTGGTACAGTGGTGAGTCATTTCAAATTTTGTCAACGTGGTTATTATGAGGTCTAGAGTAGCTGTGTCTTTGTTGGCATGTAACCAGGAGTGAAGCGACGCCTCTTTTTTTCCTCTGCTACGGTCGGTATGCGGTGGGTGCAGTGGTCAGTCATTCAATTTTTGTCAACATTATCATATGGAAGTCTAGAGTGTAGGTGTCACTGTCAGGCATGTAATCAGCAGTGAATAGTTGTCTGCTCTCCTTTGCTGTAGTTGATATGTGGTTTGGTGGATAGGTTGGGTATTGGTAGCTTGGTTCGTCAATATATTTACAAGTGGAAAAGTTTTTCTGTCATGTCTAATCAAAGCTGTTTATATATCTACGGGTCAGTAGGGGAGGATGTGTTCGTAGTTTCGCCAGCGTGAAGGAAGATTACCAGTGTCCTGCGCCAGTCGTCGCTGCTGTCCATGTCACAACAGGAAAGCTGGGGGGAAAGAGAGCACCATGTAGACCCAGGAAGGAAATCTTAGATGGACTTGCAGAGTGGCTGATGACAGAGGGGTGGGAGATGTACTTGCAGCGACAAGGGAGAGATTTATATCAAAGGCCGTGCGGCAGGGCACATAATGATGATGACCTCTTCAAAAAGCAAATGTGGAAAGAGCGAAGTTCAAGAACTGATGCCGCACACCACAGTTGAGACTGCAGGCAGGCTGGCTGGGATGGCAATGTCACAGAAGGGATGATGGACACAGAAACTCATCATCATCATCAAGTGCCCATCCACATGGCGTTGGCGATCATGGCCCTCCATATGTATATATCCCTTGTTGCCCCAAGCACATCTTCCATCTCTCTGTCCTCAGCCACTCTGCAAGTCCGTCCAATATCTTCTCCCTGGGTCTACCCGGTGCTCTCTTTCCCTCCAGCTTTCCTGTTGTGACCAGGTGCTCTAATTCCTCTTTCCTCTTAAAATGTCCTATAAACGTTGCCTGTCTTTTCCTAATCTTCCTTATGAATGATCTTCTTGTGTCTGTCTCCATCAAGACTGTCTCGTTTGCTGTCCATGGAACTCTCGACACTCTTTTTAGAAACCACATCTCAGTTGCCTCAGTCCTGTTCTGGCTTTGCACAGAAACTAATAGAAAGAAGTTCCCAAACAGGGAAATGGTTCTCCATGTCTTGTCGGCCAATCATTTCTCCTGGCTGACTGACTCCTGACTGGCTGACTGACTCCTGACTGGCTGACTGACTTCTGGCTGGCTGAATGACTCTCAGCTGGCTGACTGACTGGCTCCTTCTGGCAGATTCCTCCAGGCTGGCTGACTGGCTTTTCCTGAGTTGGCAGATCCTGGCTGGTTGAGTCACTTCTGGTAGCTGGCTTCTCGTGGCTGGTTCAGTCTGAGTTTATAGATAACCTCACCACTACGAGGTCGTCTGAAGGATCCAGACAGACAGGACATTCTGGGACCAGTCTGGGGAATGCTCTGTGTGTGTATGTGTGTGCGTGTGTGCGTGTGTGCGTGTGTGTGTGTGGTGTGTATGTGTGTGTGTGTGTGTGTGTATGTGTACACTATGTGTGTTTGTAGTGTGTATGTGTGTCATGCTTTTTGGTACACATGTTCACGCACTCAAACACATGCAAAAAGCATTCGTCCGTCACGCAACAGCACGCACTCCTTCCAGCCAATGGCACTAAACAAACTACGATATATTTTCTTTTCTACATTTATTATTACAAACTTTCACACATCACTCATACAAAATACAACATACACAACCACGCACCTTCATACTCTTTCTCTCCTCCTTCGTTTTCTCCTCCCTCTTCGTCTCCTATTCCTCGTTTCCTTCTTATTCTCCTTCTTTTCTTCTCTTCTTCCTCGTCTCCTTCTTCCTCGCTCTCTTTTCCTCTCTCCCTCTTCTCCTCTTCTCTCCTTCCTCGCTCTTTTTCCTCGTCTCCTTCTTCGTCTCCTTCTTCCTCGTCTCCTTTTCCTCATCTCCTCTTCGTCTCCTTCCTCGTCTCCTTCTTCCTCGTCTCCTTCTTCCTCGTCTCTTTCTTCCTCGTCTCCCTCTTCGTCTCCTTCTTCCTCGTCTCCTTTTTCCTCGTCTCCCTCTTCGTCTCCTTCTTTCTCGTCTCCTTCTTCCTCGTCTCCTTTTCCTCCTTATCCTTATTTTTCACCTTTTTTTTATTTTATTTTTCTTCTTTTTTTCTTCTTCTTTTTCTCCTGTTTCTTTCTCACTGTTTTCTTCTCCTTCCTCTTCTTCTTCTTCTCCTTCTCCTTTATCTAATTCTTTCTTTCTTCTCTTTTTCTTTGTTTCGCCTTCTTTTCTTCACAACTTTTTCGCTTTCTTCTTGTTCTTTTTCTTCTCCTCCTTTCTCTAGGCGGTTGTTTTTGGAGACTGACTAGCAAAACCTATTCCGCCTTTAGTTTTCAACTTGGGTGAGCTGTTTTCCGAAAACTCAATCTTACCACACATGCACACCAAAATTTCCTTCCGGACGCAACATAAAAACTTATGCATACACCACTCCACGCACACGACACAAAATCAAGAGCACGCACCACCCTGCGCACATGACAATATGTGTGTGTGTATGTGTGGTGTGTTGTGTGTGTGTGTGTTTGTGTGTGTGTGTGTGTGTGTCTATAGGTTTTTGTTAGTTTGTTTTGTTTTTCATTTATTGATTTGTTGCTGTTGTGCGCACTTTTGTTAATTTGCGTATATGGTAAGAGAGAGAGAGAGAGAGAGAGAGAGAGAGAGAGAGAGAGAGAGAGAGAGAGAGAGAGACAGAGAGAGAGAGAGAGACAGACAGACAGACAGACAGACAGAGAGAGAGAGAGAGAGAGAGTCAGTGTCTGAGTATGTATCACTGTCAGACTGACTGTCTCTCTGACTGTTTGTCTGTCTGTGTCTGTCTGTGTCTGTGTCTCTGTCTGTGTGCGTGTGCACGCATGCGCTTAACATTTACAAAACCGAAAGAATCGGCATACTATTTGAAGGGAGATAACCATGACAGTGCAGAAAGTTCACAATGTTGTTGTTTCCCTTGCGTTACTGTCGCAGTCTCGTCGTAAATTTGCCTTGTTTTGTTTTGTTTTGCTTTGTCTTTTCAGATTATCTTTGTAGATAAATACATTTCTTGTATAATGTATAATCAACAGAGTAAAATTCCTCTGTGACATTTTTAGGCGGGTGGGGGATTTTGTGTGTGTGTATTGTTTTGTGAAAATAGACAATAGTTAGCTAGCATTATTTTTCATTTTCTTCAAACCATAAATATGCACAGTAAAAAAAAAACAACCACAGTTATCCAGAATTATGGTACAAGCACTCTGTTTCTGAGACTCATGTTTGTATCACAAAATACAGTATCTGTTCAACCCTGTGCATTTCTTTCTGTCTCTTTCTATCTCTATCTCTCTCTGCCTGCCTCTCTCTCTCTCTCTCTCTCTCTCTCTCCTCTCTCTCTCTCTCTCTCTCTCTCTCTCTCTCTCTCTCTCCTTCTTTCCCGTCCTCTCTCCCCCTTCAGTATTTCACACATCCCTTCTAAAGACAGAAGTCTGATCTCTCTCTCTTCTCTCTCTCTCTCCTCTCTCTCTCTCTCACTCACTCCTCCTCTCTCTCTCTCTGTCTCTGTCTGTCTGTCTGTCTCTCTGTCTCTCTCTCTCTCTCTCTCTCTCTCTCTCTCTCGGTAAAGCATAAGGCCAGGCTCCTGACAAACAAAATCCATATACATTTTTATGATCAAGGCAATTGCGTTAAACCTGAAAATTGATATCACGTGAACAAAAGAATAAGCAAAACTTCACACACAACAAATCCATATGGCATGTTATTGCGCGGACGTGTCAGTATGCTCCTCGCGGTTTGCGCCAGTTTTTCTCCACAACAACTTCATAGCAGCAATGATGCGATTCATGTCTAAAATGATGGGACAGATAGCGACCAGGATGAGGAACACTACACCTAAGATACCAGTAGCTTCGGCAGAGGGTCTGTCATCCGGCGCACTCGTTTTCATCCGAATAGTGGTACTGAGAGTGTCTCTCTTCACCGTCAGTTCTGATTTGATCTTGTCAACGATCTCAGTCACCTGCGCATCGGTCACATTCATCACTGTAGTGTTCGTTCTCTTGATACAGTTACATGAACAGTTTCTTTTAAAGGTGGCCGATGCTGGCTTTGAAGAAGAAGAAGAAGAAGAAGAAGATGTGGTCGTTTGTGTTGGCTGCTCTGAGCTCCCTGAGGAAGTTGTTGTTGATGACGAGGTTCCGGAAGAGTCTGCGAGTGGTGATGTTGACGATGTTTCCGTTGAGGTCGTCTCCGTAGATGATGACATCTCCGGAGATGTTGTCTGTGCGGACGTTGTTGTCTCTCCTCCATCAGTTGTGGCGTCTGGGCTGGTTTGTGACCTGGTTGTCGTGTCGACCGTCGCGACGTCAGGGGTCGTTTGTGACGTGGTGGTCGTCTCGACCGTCGTGACGTCAGGGGTCGTTTGTGACGTGGTGGTCGTCTCGACCGTAGTGACGTCAGGGGTCGTTTGTGACGTGGTGGTCGTCTCGACCATCGTGACGTCAGGCGTCGTTTGTGACGTGGTGGTCGTCTCGACCGTCGTGACATCAGGCGTCGTTTGTGACGTGGTGGTCGTGTCCACCGTCGTGACGTCAGAGGTTGTTTGTGGCGTGGTGGTCGTCTCGACCGTAGTGACGTCAGGGGTCGTTTGTGACGTGGTGGTTGTCGGAGGAGCTGGAGTTGTGGTGTCAACGTGACCGGAGCGTATGGCATCTGGGGAAAGAAAAAACACTCCTGTCACGAGGCAAGGTCAGTTCAGCTTCATCATCATCAGGTGCCTTGCCGTATGGCGTTGGAGATTATGGACATCCATCTGTCTCTATCTCTTCTTGCCTCAAGCATCTCTTCCACCCTCCCTGTCTTCAGCCACTCTGCAAGTCCGTCTAGTATCTTCTCCCTGGGTCTACCCGGTGCTCTCCTTCTCTCCAGCTTTCCCATTGTGACCAGGTGATCCAATTCCCCTTTCCTCATAAAATGGCCTATGAATGTTGCTACCTTTTCCTAATCTTTCTTATGAATGATCTACTTGTGTCTGCCTCCATCAAGACTGTCTCGTTTGTTTTCTTTGCTGTCCGTGGAACTCTCAACATCCTTCTTAGAAACCACATCTTGGCTGCCTCAATCTTGTTCTGGCTTTGCTTGTTGACTCTCCACGCCTTGCAACCGTACAACAGTATTGGTTCTATATAACATTCCAGAACTCTCAGCTTAAGAGTCATAATACCTTTACGACCACGTCAGTCTTTATACGCCATTTCTTACTCTGCGTACAGCTTCAGATACTCTTTCCCTTCAGGTTCCTATATTCAAGCAAATGGAGAGCATTCTTACCAACAAATACCTATCAATTAACATAAGGAAGAGAGTTCTTGAATGTTATATAGAACCAATACTATTGCACGGTTGCGAGGCGTGGACAGTCAACAAGCAAAGCCAGAACAAGATTGAGGCAGCCGAGATGTGGTTTCTAAGAAGGATTTTGAGAGTTCCATGGACAGCAAAGAAAACAAACGAGACAGTCTTGGTGAAGGCAGACACAAGAAGATCATTCATAAGGAAGATTTAAGAAAAGACAGGTAACATTTATAGGCCATTTTATGATGAAAAGGGAATTGGAGCACCAGGAAAGCTGGAAGGAAAGAGAACATCAGTCAGACCCAGGGAAAAAATATTGGATGGACTTGCAGGGCGGCTGAAGACAGAAAGGGGGGAAGATGTGCTTGCGGCAACAAGGGATAGATACATATGGAGGGCCATGGTCGCCAACGCCAAGTGGCAAGGCACTCGATGATGATGATGATCTGGCAGGGCATGTAAATGAAATTACAAGCATTAATAGACATGGCCATTTAGAGAGAAGATTTCTCATCCCAGCGTCACTGGATCACAACAACCCCAAAGCAGTTTCAGTTCTAGTTTTCTCAAGACGACGTCTCCAAGCTTGGTTTGAATTTCATATGCACTGACATCACAGGTGCCATGTGATTGTTGATCGTGGCAACAAGCCTCAAACCTGAACACAAACCCATGAGCTGGCCAGGTCCTGAGGTCATACCTAGCCTGTGTTTTACCTAGCCAACATTTTTTTTACTAGTATTGTATTAGTCTATTATTGGAACTATCTTGGTTACATGATAATGAGATGTGTATCTGTGTATCTTATCTTCAAAGAAAAGAACAGATAAATAAAGTAAATCACACAAGAGACGCTCCCCCCCCCCCCCCAAAGTCAATGCACAAAGCCTCCTGTATTTATTAACTGATGAAAACAATATTTCCCAGTGGAACACATCTGTGAACTGCTATTCTGCTGCCTCAACACCATCTACTTCACCTTTGAAGGACACTTCTACCAACAGACCGAGGGTGCAGCCATGGGCTCCCCCATGAGTCCCATTGTCGCCAACCTCTTTATGGAAAATTTCGAGGAGAAAGCTTTGGCGTCGTTCCACACTCCTCCACACTACTGGGGCCGCTACGTGGACGACACTATGACTGTACTGAAAAGGTCGGTGGTCGAAGACTTCACAAACCATCTCAACAACCAACACTCTGCCATCAAGCTCTCCTATGAGGTAGAGGAGAATGGCAGAATCGTGGTGTTGGATACCCACATCACCCGGACGGAGACAGGCCTCGCCTTCTCCGTTTATAGAAAGCCGACCCACATGGACCAGTACTTACAATTCGACAGTCACCAGCCACTGGAACACAAGCTTGGAGTAATCCGCACCCTCACCCACCGAGCAAAGACCATCTGCTCTATCGACACCGCTAGAGAAGAAGAGGTGCAGTACATCAAGAAAGTACTCAGTGTGTCGGGATACCAGAAGTGGGCCTGGGATATTCCAGGGGGCAAGAAAACCATACCCCACCCATCCACTGAACGGCAAACCCCTTCGAGAGGGCACGTCTCCATGCCATACGTCAGCGGCGTCATTGAGGCTCTCAGCAGGAAGATCAGGAAGTTGGGAGTCAGTGTCCACGCCAAGCCCACCAACTCCATCAGAAGTCAGTTAATCCACCCCAAAGACAAAACAGACAAGTTGGACACATCAGGGGTGATATACAAGATAGACTGCCAGGACTGTGACCAGTTATATTGGCGAAACTGAGCGCAACTTGCACAAAAGATTAAAAGGACACAAACGTGAGTCATCTCCAGTGGGGGAGCATCTGACCCACATCCAACACCACTTTGAAAAGGACAGTGTGCAAGTTCTCAACAAAGAAGCAAGATGGTTCCAGAGGGGAGTAAAGGAGGCAGTTTACATCGCCGCAAGGAACCCCACCCTCAACCGTCACAGGGGCC
>JAPXFY010000024.1:17461567-17464067 GCA_030674185.1 Monoplex corrugatus
TGTGTAAAGGTGACCTGGGAGGTCACTATACATATTTATCAGAGGTGGAAAGCAGTGTTGTTGATTATTTCATATTTTCAAATGATCTCCTTGCATTGTTATATGACTTCTGCGATTTATCCATTGTTGAACGAGTGGAATCTGATCATTTACCTGTGACAGTTCGTGTTGTTTTTCCATGTAAAAACAAAGCTTATAAGGATAAAGGAAATCATGATCAATTCATTGAAAAATTTATCTGGAATAATACATATGTACATGTATATAATGATTCATTATGTCGGGAAGAATGTCGTAGAACGATAGATTATGCTATGAGTTTGATAGATGTTGATGTGAACGAGGCACTAAATGCGTTTAATGTTTGTATTAGAGAAAGTGCTGAATGCATGAAGAAACGTGTATTTCTGAAAGATAGATATCTACTTGGGGATTGGTTTGATCATGAATGTGTAATTAGTAAAAGGAATGCTAGAAGACTGCTTAGAATATGTCGACGCTCGAAGAAAACCGAGGACCAACACAATTATTCAGTTGCTAGGCGTGAATATAAAAATTTACTTAAGAGAAAGAAAAGGCAGTATAATGATACAAAACTGACTAAGCTTGTAAACTCTATAAAGAGCCAAAAAGAATTTTGGAATGAAATTCATAAAGTTTCTTTCAAAAGAAAACAACCTAGAAGTGACATCACTATTGATAAATGGTACGAGCATTTTAAAGCCTTGTTAGATGCAGACATGGACAGTACATTAAGTGAAGACTTGCCATTTGATGAGGGTGATGATTATATGAATCGTCCAATATCTATTAAAGAAATACATCTTGCACTCAAAAAACTTAAGAATGGTAAGGCTGCTGGACCTGATGGAATTATAGGTGAACTCTTTAAAAATTCATGTGAACAAGTTGTACAGTTTCTTTTAAAATTGTTCAACACTCTTTTTGATAAGGGTCAATTTCCAAGGAACTGGACTGAATCTGTTATTTTGCCACTCTATAAAAAAGGAGATATCAATAATCCAAACAACTATAGAGGAATTTCCCTTAGCGACATAAGTAGTAAACTATTCAGCATAATCATGAATAACAGATTGCAGGAGTGGGTACAATTAAATGACATAACAGGTGACCATCAAGCCGGGTTTAAAAGGGGATATTCAACAGTAGACCATATGTTTACTTTATTAGCTATGGTACAGAAACAATTTTGTGGTAATCGTAAATTATATGTTGCATTCATAGATTTTGAGAAAGCATTCGATTCTATTAACAGACATTTACTTTGGCCTATATTGCTTAAAAATGGTATTAGTTGTTTCGGTGTATTAGAAGTATGTATGACATGGTGAAATCCAAAGTTAGATGTGGTGACCAAATGACTGAATTAATTAATTGCTCAGCGGGACTAAAACAAGGTGATGCATGCAGCCCTGTACTTTTCTCTCTTTTTATAAACGAATTAGCGATTGAAGTAATTAAAAATGGAAGGCATGGTGCACTTTTTACACGGGATGCTTACGAATTGTTTACACCTTTGCTTGCTGATGATGTTGTCTTGATGTCAGAAACAATCATTGGATTACAGACACAGTTGAATAGTTTACAACGTGCATCAGCAGCACTTCAGTTAAAGGTTAATTTATCTAAAAGTAATGTTATAGTATTCAGGAAAGGTGGATATTTGGGTGTGAGAGAAAAGTGGACGTATGATGGCAATGTAATGCCCGTGGTAAATGTGTATAAATATTTGGGAATAATGTTCTCAACACGTTTGAGCTTTGCTGGTGCATGTAAAGATCTAGCTAGCAGAGCCAAAAATGCCTTATTAAGTATAATGCGACGTTTGTATTTTCTTAATAACAATTCTTTTGATTTATTTGTTAAATTGTTTGATTCTCAGATTCAACCTATTGTACAATACGGGTCTGAATTATGGGGTTTAGATAAAGCTGCTGCTCACTGTGAATCAGTTCACACATTTGCCTTGAAGAAATTTTTGGGAGTGGATATGCATACTCCTAATGATTTTGTGTATGGAGAGACAAACAGATATCCATTATATGTAAACTCTGCCGTTAGATGCATCCACTACTGGTTTAAATTAATACAGATGGAAAATTATAGAATACCTCGCAAAGCGTATAATATGCTGTGTGATTTAGATGCCAAAGGTAAACACACCTGGGTGTCGAATGTACGTGCTTGTTTGTTTGAATATGGATATGGTGTCGTATGGATTAATCAAGGTGTTGGCAATTTAAATAAATTCATACGGGAGTTTCGTCAGCGCTTGATTGACTGTGGATGGCAGAAATGGAACGATCACGTTCAAAGCAGTGACAGATTTAATATTTACAGAACTTTTTGTAATACTCGTGAAGTGAAATCATATATAACATTGAATATGAACAGACATTTTAAATATGCGACAGCAAGATTTAGATTTGGCATATCAGAAATTAATGCCCATTATTTTAGATATAGATCTCACAGAGAG
>JAPXFY010000024.1:17476567-17481567 GCA_030674185.1 Monoplex corrugatus
ACGCACACACACACATACACACACACATACACACACACCAACGCCACCCACAAGCACACACGCACACACACACACACACACGCTCACACACAAACACACAAACACACACACATACACACACACACATCCACACACACGCATTCAAGATGGCGGAGACTCATAACTTCTAACATTTCAGCAGTCAGAGATATTGTGGAATTGTCCAATATGACCAGGACGAGAAGAGTCCGCCTTGTTGAACAGAAACAACAAGTTACGTCAGCGGGAACGGCCGATCTGGAGAAGCCAACGGAGAAGCCAACGACCAACAACGAGGGAGAAATGACCGAAAAGGCAGAGACTGTCTCCACAAATGGCGCGTCGACCGCGGTTACCACGGGCACGCAGAGTGAGACAACTCACACCACACCTGTACTCAGCTCTGCGAAACTCGTGAGTACAATTGTTGACCTCAGAAACATCGTGCTAGATCTGCGCCAGCAAGTTAATACCTTAGAAAGGTCTGTGCTTGCGCAGAACGAGGCCCGGTCGACAGCAACCGCCACCATCAAGACCACCAGGAACAGTCAGACACAGACAGATCTCCATGACACAAATCCCACGTACGCAGACGTTCTTAAACAAAAACACACACACAGGCAGGACGATCAACAGCCACAAAAATCAAACGAAACAAAATGTAGCAGGAATAACTCAAAGCAAGCGAAAACAGTGCCCGAAAAGAAAACCAAAGACGGGAAAGAACATCATGACATCAAAAAGCTAAAGACGTCACCTCACAGGGCAAACATGCAACGTCACACCCTCCGCAGATATCAGAACAACGTAATAAGAACCACGACCTTCCGTATGTTCTGACTGTCCACGATTCGGTGTTGAGAGATGTAAACTCAAGAAGACTGGGACGATCTTACGGTTTCGAAGGAGACTCGTGTGCTGTGAATAACATTAATGACATAAAAGGCTCTTTAGACAAGACTCTATCTCAATTTGACATTCCTGCGGACTGTATCGTTTTCCATTGTGGTGTTCACGAACTAAATAAAGATATCGCAACAACTCAACATCTTACTACTTGCATCAAATATGTAGCACAAAAATACCCAAACACAAAGATAGTCATCAGCAAGGTCGCCCCTGTACGATATGCACGTATGGAGGTTCAGCGGAATTTATACAACGCTTTCTTATCTGCTGAGCTTGTTGACATCAAAAACGTATCTTTTGTCTCCCACGAAAACCTTCGCACCAACCAGCAGTTTCTTCACGACAATATACACCCCACTGCCAGAGGAAGCAGCGTGATAGCGGGGAACCTGGGAAGACACGTTCGGGATCTTTTTTGGGAGACCCCTAGGAGAACAACACGATCACGTTCTTCACGGCTACACTCCTCTAGATTCCCCCGAGGAAGGTTCCACCATTTTAACAACTTCGAACCGTGGTGGCTGCAATATGATATGTTTTAGTATATCTACAGTTATCAACGATTCTTGTCACAGGACTTTTTCCTCATCATCTCTGACAATTCCCTTGATGAAAGTATACAAACGCTAGAATTTACTTAGTCAGACTATCAAGACTCGGTCAGACTATAATCTCCGTAAATTTGACGGCGTGTATACCATTGTTTTATTTATTTGTTATTTGTTTCTGTTCATAATCTACCTATTTTCTCTATTAGAAGGACTTTTTCCCATAGTTTTAACTACATTTTCCCCCCTACCTTTTATTAGTAGTCTAAGTAGTTAATGTTTTCTTTCTGGCCATTTTTTCTCGTACGCAGAAAACCAAAGTCTTTGTGATTATCAAACAAATAACCTTTAATTTAACATAGGAGATTAGCCAACAATGAAACTGCGCCAACAATCACAAATCAAATTTTTGCAGTGGAATTGTAGATCTATTTCCACCAATTCCGCATACCTGGAACATTTTCTCTCATCAAATCAGTGTGAAGTTTTAATTTTGCAGTCCCTTAATGTTATCCCAACCAAACTTCCCAACCTCCAAAATTATTATTATCCTCCAATATATGACTAAGGAAATCCCGGGAAGAAGGTAGCTACTGCGATATATATACTTAAAGAGTTGCAGTATCACATATTTAACTCCCCAGTTTTAACATCCACTGAAGACTTACACGCTTGTGCCGCCACGGTACAATTCAGTAATTCTTTCATCCTGAACGTTTTGTCAGTCTACATGCCAACAGGTCCAAATGACCACAATACAGAATGGCTGCGTACGATTCCGGATCTGCAGCACGGTAGATGGCTAATAGGTGGAGACTTTAATTCCCACTCCCCGTTTTGGGAAAAAGATTGTTGTACTGTTACAAGCAATCGTTTAGTAGAAAACATAGTTGACAGTGCGCTTTATCTTTTGAATGATGGGAGTATCACCAGAATTCCTGATGTTTCCAAACACCGGGCAACAGCCATCGATCTGTCATTAATATCACCAGAATTAGTACCATGCTGTACCTGGGACACTCACAGAGATACTTTGGGAAGTGATCACTTACCTATCATCATAACAATAACAAATGACAACATCAGGATGAAAGACAGCACTCTTGACATTATACCAAAATATAATTACATGCGTGCTGATTGGACCATGTTTCAGACTGCTCTTGCTAAACAAGAATATAAGCATTATGAAAGTGAAAATGTAGACGTTATGTTTTCTAAGTTCCAGGAGTCAGTTCTAGCTGCTGCAGACCTGTCCATTCCGAAACTCAAAACTTTTAAGTCTAATAATCGTTTGGGTAATGTTTGGTGGACAGAGGCATGCGAGAAAGCAGTTCAGTATAAAAAAGATAAATTCAAAATCTACATCAAAAGCAGAAAACCGGACGATCACATGGAAATGAAAAAAGCCAACACCCAGTGTAATAAAATCATCGCTGAAGCAAAGAAAGATTATTGGGCATCATACTGCACCAAAGAAATTTCAGATTTTAAGGATTTTCATAAAGTCTGGACAAAAATGAATCAAATGAAAAACGGAGCCAACTTACCTAGATTTCCAGTAATGATTGATACATGTCACAAATTTCCTTCCGACATGGACAAAGCTGAAACTTTTGTAGAACTCTTTGCTGAAAATAGTAAAGTAGATGGGTTGTCTCCTAACTGCAAACACTACAGAGAAACGGCAGCTAACAACCCTATCTTCACTGATCCAATAACTCAGACTGATTGCTGGTTTAATTCTCTGATCACCCTAGAAGAGCTGAAAAACACTATCTTGTCTCTACACAACAAAAGGAGTTCGGTAGGTGTCGATGCAGTTTCAATTGAAATGATTAAGCATCTTCCAGAAAATTATATTATATTCTTACACAAAATTTTTCAGAAATGCTGGGTGAGTGGAACTGTACCACAGGTATGGCAAAAGTCTGTTGTTATACCCATATTAAAAGCAGGAAAGCCTAAAAACAATAAAAACAGTTACAGACCTATTGCGTTGACGTCCCATACGAGCAAACTAATGGAAAGATTGGTCTTGAACAGACTTATACATTACTGTGATAAAAATAACGTTATTCCGGTAAACCAGGCAGGTTTCAGAAAAGGGAGATCCACAGTTGAGCACCTGGTTAAACTTACAACTCAGATAAAACAACAATTTGCCCGTAGAAAAAGTCTTTTAGCAACCTTTTTTGATGTGAAAAAAGCTTATGGTCAAGTTTGGCATACACGATTATTGTACAAGCTGAAATCTATTGGTCTGTCTGGCAATATGTATAATTATATCAAGTCCTATTTAGCCAATAGAACAATTCAGGCAAGAGTGGGAACAAGTTATTCTACTTCACGATGTCTTGATATGGGAATTCCTCAAGGTTCAGTGACAGCACCTATATTATTTAATATCCTTATACATGATCTTCCTAATGTACTCTCAAATCGTGTTGTTTTGGTACAGTACGCTGATGATATATGCATATGGATGAATATTACTTTAAAAAAGACAACTCCCCAGAGAGCACAGAATTACATCAGGAAGGTGTATCAATCTGATCTTGATAGTCTTGGAAACTACATGTTAGAAAATGGTCTATCGTTATCAACTGAAAAAACTAACATGATGCTATTTGATCCTGGTGGTATTTTAAATAACTTGCCTACTTTCAGACTGCATGGTGAAGTGATACATTACAAACAGGTGGTAAAATTTCTGGGAGTTTTTATAACATCGAAATTAAACTGGAATGTCCATTTTGATTATGTTTTAACAAAAGCAAGAAAAGCCTTAAATTTTCTAAAGATAATAAGCAGATTACCCTGGGGAATGGATACAAACATACTACTTCATCTATCAACAGCACTTGTAAGATCTAAATTATCCTATGCACAAGAGGTGTTCTTCAGTGCACCAAAATATTTACTAAAGAAGATTCAAAGCTTAGACTGCAAAAGTCTTAAAATTGCACTAGGTGTACCAGTCCATGCTTCTTGCCTGGAAACGTACAAAGTTGCTGGAATTCTGCCTCTGAACAACTATCGTGAGCTAGCGACAGCAAAGTTTGCAGTCAGAACTACTTCACAAACGGACAATTTTGTGAGCAAGGAAATTAAACTAAGGTCTGATGTTGACTTTCCAAAACGAGCAAGCAACATTTCATCACAAATGACTGTTGCAACTTATGTCTCTGACTTAGTCAAACAGTCTAACATAAATTTGGATGAAATAGCTGAGACACCATCCACAACGCCTATCCCTACATGGGAAATGCTTAAAGCCACTTTTGATATTGATTATACAGATGCTAAGAAATATGAAAATATTAACATTTCGATATGCACAGCGAGAGAACACGTCGATGAAAATTACCGTACCCACCTCCATATTTTTACCGATGGCTCAGTATTAGAAAATAAATCTGCTGGAGCAGCGTTTTATGTTCCAAAATTTAGAATACAAAAGTCATTTTTCATTGGGCCAAATATATCTATATTTACAACGGAATTAGTCGCTATTATACAAAC
>JAPXFY010000024.1:17494067-17501567 GCA_030674185.1 Monoplex corrugatus
CTTCTTCGTCATTGAACAAAGACAACGAAAACAACGAGTATTGCCTGCCAAAGAGGTGTAATTCTCCTCTTTAACATTGAACAAAGATAACAAAAACAACGTGGACTGCATGACAAAAAGGTGTAACTCTCTTCTCTATCAATGAACAAAGACAACAAGAACATGGTGTAACTCTTTTATTTGTCATTGAATAAAGACAACAAAACAACAAAGATTACGTTCCAGAAAGATGTAACTCTCTTCTTTGTCATTGAATAAAAATAACAACAAAACAACTACGTTTGCCTGCCAAAAAGGTGCAACTCTCTTCTTTATCACTTAAACAAAGACAACAACAAAAAAACAGCCAGGATTATGTGCCAAAAAGGTGTAACTCTTCTGTTTATCAATGAACAAAGACAACAACAAAAAACAGCCAGGCTTATATGCCAAAAAGGTGTAGCACTCCTCTTTATCATTGAACAAAGACAACAAAAAAACAATGAGGATTACCTGCCAAGAAGGTGTAACACCCTTCTTTATCATTGAACAAAGACAACAAGAACACATGATCGATGAAATTACCTGCCAGATAAAAGGTGTATCTCTTATTTATCATTGAACAAAGACAACAAAAACAACTATGGATTATCTGCCAGAAAGGTGTAACTCTCTTCTTTATCATTGAACAAAGACAACAAAAAACAACCAGGATTACCTGCCAGAAAGGTGCAACTCTCTTCTTTATCACTTAACAAAACAAAAAACAGCCATGATTATGTGCTAAAAAGGTGTAACTCTCTTCTTTATCATGAACAAAGACAACATAAACAAACAAGGATTACCTGCCAAAAAGGTGTTACTTTTTACTTTATCATTGAACAAAGACAACGAAAACAAAGAAAGATTATCTGCCAGAAAGGTGTAACTCTCTTTTTTTATATCTTTTGTGATGCGCCATTTTGGCAGGCAAATCTCCGATTAGATAAACGAATAAATAAGAGTTAAATGTGTGTGTCCTCGTGGTTCACGCATCTAGTCTAAGACGCGAGAAATCCAGGTTCAAATCACGGATTTATCAAGGACTGTTCTCTCCTACCCCCATCCCACTCCTCTCCCATACATTGCATGTGTTGGTCTGCATGCTAGCCTTTCGAATGACTTGAAAAACCGAGGTTTTGTATGCAGAATGCACGTACTCAGCGCACCGGCAACAGAGGAGTCGTTTCTGGCAAAATTCTCATCATCATCATCATCATGTGCCCTGCCGCATGGCGATGGCGATCATGGCCCTCCATACGAATCTATCCCTTGTCGCTGCAAGTACATCTCCCATCCTCTTTGTCCTCAGCCACCCTGCGAGTCCCTCCAATATTTTCTCCCTGGGTCTACATATACCTGCTGTTCTCTTTCCTTCCTGCTTTCGTGTTGTGACCATGTGTTCTATTTTTGTTTTGGCTGGCCATGATAAACTTGGGAATATACGATGGTGGTTTCCAGTTGCCTTCCATCGGATTTTGTACGGACTCTCCGCTAGCCTTTGTCGTTCCTGCGACAACCAACAAGGCAGAAGGGGTGATTTTTCTGTCAGGGTTTACTCCCTTAATATTATTCTCTCCCGAGATAACCACAAGGCAGTGGTGTGTTGTTGTTGTTTTTTTCCTGTCAGGGTTTACTCCCTTAGCTTTAGTTTCAAAATTCTGCTGAATGAAAAGTTCACTTTCCCATGGTAAACAAAAATGCACACGTAGTTATATTCAAGAAAAAAAAGAAATAAAAAGGCCTGTGGTCTGAACTGTGGCTATACGTTTCCCCAGAAAAAGCCGCCCGTATTTCGTACGGTCAATCCACTTTAACACAAATAAAAAAAAAAATAAATACAAATGAAATTACAAAGAAACACAGAGAAAGGTAAAATGGCATAAAGTAAAAATGATTAACCCTTATGAAATCAGTAACATAAGCATCAACTCACCGGTTATAAAAGCGCAGAGGCAATGTATTCCGTCAGTTGAAGAAACAACAGACACATGCAGCATGCCAGCAAAACTAGTTAGATCTATCCTGTCTGTCAGTGTCGGAGAAGTGCTCTGTGTGTGTGTGGGGGGGGGGGGGGGGGGGGGGCGTGTGTGTGTGCGTGTTTGTGGCAACCACTGTGTGTTGTCAGTCTGGTGGCCAGCTGTATGTAGACTATTCGTTCCTGACACTTCTGCTGCGTCTCTAGCCATCTACATCGCTACTGGCATGGCTCACTGCGCCTGTTCTCTGTTCTGTCTCTGTCTCTATCTCTCTGTCTCTCTGTCTCTGCTCTCTGTCTCTGTCTCTGTCTCTGTCTCTGTCTCTGTCTCTCTCTCTCCTCTCTCTCTCTCTCTCTCTCTCTCTCTCTCTCTCTCTCGCACGCACATACACACACACACGGGCGCGCACGCACACACAGTCTCTCTGTCCCTCTGTCTCTGTCTCTCTGTCTCTCTCTTTGTCTTTCTCTCTGTCTCTCTGTCTGTTTCTCTCTCTATGTCTCTCTCTCTCTGTCTCTCTCTGTCTCTTTGTCTGTCTGTCAGTCTCTCTGTCTTTCTCTCTGTCTCTGTCTCTTTGTCTGTCTCTCTCTGTCTGTCTCTCTCTCTTTCTCTCTCTCTCTCTTTCTCTCTGTCTCTCTCTCTCTTTGTCTGTCTCTCTCTCTTTCTCTCTCTATTTCTCTTCTCGCTCTCTCTCTCTATCTCTCTCTCTCTCTCTGTGTCTGTCTCTCTCTTCTCTCTCTCTCTCTCTCTCTCTCTCTTTCTCTCTCTCTGTCCCTGTCTTTCTCTGTTTCTCTGACTCTCTGTTTCACTCTCTCTTTCTCCAACAGATTCATCGTTTAACATACATCAAATAAACTAGATAGATAGAGAGATAGACAGACAGATAGACAGATAGATAGACAGATAGATAGATAGATATATAGATAGATAGATAGATAGAATAGAGAGATAGAGAGATAGAGAGATAGATAGAGAGATAGATAGATAGATAGATTGATATATATAGATAGATAGATAGATAGATAGATAGATAGATAGATAGATAGATAGATAGATAGATAGATACTACAAAAAAAGGTACATTTGAAATGGTCTTATGTAGTAGGATCCTAAACTGATCACAAAGTAAGTGTGGAATTTCAGAAAATTTGGCAGATTTTGCTAGTTACAAACTGAAAATATTTATTTAAAAGAGGTATATATGTAAAATAGGCTTGACTCGATATTCATGGAATTTATGATATTTAAAAAAATCATCAGACACTTATCGCCTGAGACACTGATATCATAAGACTTACATGCTCAGCTTTTTTTTTTCTTTTTAAAGATAGTTCATTTTCGACTACCTTACTGAATCTAAAGCTGGTGACAAATGGATCGATATTTAGTCAAAAGGAAAACATGTATACCCGGTAACTCAGTGATACTTTACACACAACACACACACACACACACACACACACACACACACACACACACACACACACACACACACCACAAATTCACTCACGCAAGCACGCACGCGCACACACACACACCACACACACACACACCACACACACACACACACACACACACACAACACACACACACACATACATAAACTCATGCACACACAAACGCACGCATTCGCTCGCCCACACACACACACACACACACACATGTTGTTTTCTTCAGCTTTCAGTCTCTTTTCTTTTCGCTCTTCAAAAACATCATTGAACTTTTAACTTAACATCGGATAACAGTGGTATTATTGGTTTTGAAGAGATGCTTTGACTGTACGAATTTATGAAGTAAAATAATCCATAATAAAAAAGACAATTACACTGACACAAGAATTAAACTTTTATAAACTTCATAGATGTGGACTGGGGGTGCAACCCTTATTTCTATCGTGTGTGTGTGTGTGTGTGTGTGCAAAGCCATATTTTCTCACTTTGTGTATGATCATAGCATTTTTAGGTTATTGATGAACCTGTTCTGTCTGCCATATAGACTGGTACCAGAGTTGTCAGCTGTCTTGAGGAATCTCTGTCTGCTATGTAGGTTGGTGCAGGATTGTCAGTTACTCAAGAAGCATCTCGTCTCCATTCCTGTAGATATCTGCAAGTATACCATAATCTAAGAAGGATGTTGAGAGTTCCATGGACAGCAAAGAAAACAAACAGGACAGTCTTGATGGAGGCAGACACAAGTAGATCACTCATAAGGAAGATTAGGAAAAGGCAGGCAACATTCATAGGCCATTTCATGAGGAAAGGGAAATAGGAACACCTGGTCACAGCGGGAAAGCTGGAGGGAGGGAGAGCACCGGGTAGACCCAGGGAGAAGATACTAGACGGACTTGCAGAGTGGCTGAAGACAGGGAAGGTGGAAGAGATGCTTGAGGCAACAAGAGATAGAGACAGATGGAAGTCCATAATCGCCAACACCATGCGGCAAGGCACCTGATGATGATGATGATACCATGATCTTCTGATGCCTACACAGACGTGATTTGTCTCAGGGCTTTGGAAATCACTGCACTGCGGGGTGGATCTGCCAGAGATTCCTTTACTGGCCGTTGGGGGAGAGCTGCAATGGTCTCTTTACCTGTTGACAAAAGAATATTAAAGAGATAGGGTTATTTCCTAGCCCCCCCCCCCCCCCCCCTCTTTTTGAATCCCAGTTAACCTTCTTGCCCTTCCGTAGAGAGACAGAGACAGAGAAAGAGACAGACAGACAGACGATAGACAGACAGACAGAGAAGCAGAGAGAGACAGAGAGAAGTGTGTATGTGTGTATGCGTATGTGTGTGTGTGTGTGTGTGTGTGCGTGCGAGCGTGTGTGTGTGTGTGTGTGTGTGTGTGTGTGGTGTGTGTGTGTGTGTGTGTGTGTGTGTGTGTGTGTGTGTGTGTGGTGTGTGTGTGTGTGTGTTCGTTCGTTATTTCTTTTAACGTCTATTCACATATGTGCTTTTAGACGGGGAAAAAAAAAAAGAATGAATCTATGTAATCATGAAGGCATTGTATCAATTAAGGTAACAATTAATGTAACATCAAACAAATTAACGAACAAAAGAAAAACAATCAGAACATTATATCAGTCAGGCTTCATCGGATTTCTCGGGGCTGTGTGGGAGTTACAGGTATAAAACAATTGGGCTGAATCAAAGGAAACGACCTACAGAACTGTGCAGTAAACGTCTAGCAATGTGTAAATACAGAGTGAAATCAGTATGTTCTTTTTAAGTTTGTAAATGACGCAGGGAAATAAGGTCGCATTCGCTGACAACACAAAAGGTGATCAACTGTTATAAAATCACCACAGATACATTTGATGGTTTTACTAAATTTAGTTCGAAGTGAATTGAGAGTTAATCTGTAAGCTAAAGTTATCTGTCTTGTAAAACCCTGGTAATTTACCGAGAAGGGGCGAAGGTCACATTGCGCTTTTACTTTGTTTTCTAATATAGCATTCATTTCATGTTCAGATAGTGGTAAATCAAGTTTAGTACTGCCAGCCCTATTCATTGCTGCATTTTTTGCTATTCTGTCGACCCGATCGTTAAAAAGGATACCACAGTGTGATGGGATCCAACAAAAAGTAACCTGCGTATTATTTGTTATTAAACAATGAATTAGAAATTTTATCTCAAATATTAACGAACTATTTACTTTATGTTCGCAACATTTTAAGGATTGTAATGCAGATTTCGAATCTACACATAATAGGATACTAAACAAAGTTATGGGTAGATCTACTATATATTTCAGTGCCATTAGGATGGCAACTAATTCAGAAGTGAAGATTGAATGTCCCTGTCCTAAAGAGTAAGCCTTTTCTACTTTAAATTTAGGATAAGAGAGTGAAAGGGTTCAGTTTTTTGCTTTGCTAGCATGGTTGACACAGCAGGATGCTGGTGGACAGGGTGCGGGAGTCAGGGGGTTTAAGTGTTCAGCCCAGATGTCAGGTTTTCTTCGTGTGTGTGTGTGTGTTACAGAGAAAATGGCAAGTTGGATCAAGGGTCATTTGCCAAACAAGTTTAAGTGTAATCTAGCTCAGCATCTTCTCTCTCTCTCTCTCTCTCTCTCTCTCCTCTCTCTCTCTCTCTCTCTCTCTCTCTCTCTCTCCTCAGCATCCTCTCTCTCTCTCTCTCTCTCTCTCTCTCTCTCTCTCTCTTTCTCTCTCTCTCTGTGATAGAGAGAGACAGACATACAGACAGACAACTAGAGACAGAGGGAGGATGACGGCTTGTGTCACGGGTTACACACCTTACTCCCCTCCTGTCCCCCCCCCCCCCCCACCCCCACAAGCATACATGTTTGCGAGTGCCTTGGGCCCTGGAGGTTTCGTCGTTGTTGATGATTGCTTTGGTGAATGATGAGAATGCACGCTTTGATCTGATTCTTGAATAATTAATTGCACCTGATTAGCAGTAGTAGTAGTAGTAATGGTAGTAGTAGTAGTAATTGTAGTAGTAGTAGTAGTAGTCTTAATCATCATCATTATCAGTAGCAGTAGTAGTAATAGTAAGAGTAGCAGTAGTATTACTAGTATTATATTCATCATCATTGTTGTTCTTGTTGTTGTTGTTATTATTATCATTGTTATTGCATTATTATTATTATTATTATTATATTATTATTATTATTATTATTATTTTATTGTCACTTATCTCTATTATTATTATCGTTATCATTATCATTATTATTATTTATTATTATATTATTATTATTATTATTATTATTATTATTATTATTATTATTATTATTATTATTATTATTATTGTTATTTATTATTATTATTATTATTATTATTGTTCCTGTTGTCGCTGTTGTTGTTGTTAATATTATTATTATCATGATGACTTCCTGGTCAGCTATGTCCTAACCCTTTGACTCCCGCACCCTATCCTTAACTGCAAGAACTTAACCCTTTGATTCCCGCACCCTATCCTTAACTGCAAGAACTTAACCCTTTGATTCCCGCACCCTATCCTTAACTGCAAGAACTTAACCCTTTGACTCCCACACCCTATCCTTAACTGCAAGAACTTAACCCTTTGATTCTCTCACCCTACCCACCAGCTTCCTGCGGGAAGCTGTTGGATAGGGTAAGAGAGTGAAAGGGTTCAGTTTGTTTGCTTTGCTAGCATGGTTGACACAGCAGGATGCTGGTGGAAAGTGTGCGGGAGTCAAAAGGTTTAAGTGTTCAGCCCAGATGTCAGGTTTTCTTCGTCAGCGGAATGGAGCCCTCAGAAATACGGACTGGTGTTGATCCAGAAGCCTTTTGGTCCATACACACAGCTCGTAGATCTCCGTGCAATGACTTTCTGTCCTTGGCGTCAGTCACAAGCATAGATCTCCATGCCATGACTTTCTGTCCTTGGCGTCAGTCACAAGCATAGATTCCCATGCAATGATTTCGCGTCTTTGGCGTCATCACAAGCAGAGATCTCCATGCAATGACTTTATGTCTTTGGCGTCAGTCACAAACATAGATCTCCATGCTATGACTTTGT
>JAPXFY010000024.1:17509067-17511567 GCA_030674185.1 Monoplex corrugatus
ATGTACTATATGTTTTCATTTTCGCGAGAACATTTTTTAATTAATTAATTTTTGTCAACTTTACATAACTCACAAACGCCAACAAAGATATTCAATTCAAAGAATACTGTCTGAGGTATCTTCTTGCCAAATATCATGGTGATTGGTTAATTAGAACTGAAACACTGAACATCACAATCTTGGTACCCAAATCTGGGTAGGTTTGCCCCCTTAAGATAAGGGGAGTTAGGTTTACACTTGACTTAAAATGTGTATCTATGAATTATTCTGATTCCCCGTAGGGACCCTTCAGTATAAACAGTATCCCCACTTCTCGAAATTCTGTGCTAGAAATTTCTTCTTTTCTGTCACTCTGTTTTGTTCTTCCTCCTTTGCTTTCTGTCATTTTTTTCCTATCATTGTCTGCCTTGCTGGTCCATTCGCCTGTTTGTGTTCGATAAGGTGTTACATGCTTTCTCTTAGGGTTGATAATTGGGTACATTTCTTAAGTGCATTTTTCGCTCTAGGTATATAATAATAATAATAATAATAACGAAGATTTGTTGAGCGCCTTTTCTCGACTGAGCTCTAAGCGCTTTACATCGATACAAATTATGATAATGACTAGAGCAAATCAAACAATCACTAAATCAAACAAGCAAATGAATCAACAAATGAATAAAACTCAAAAAGACATGCTCGCAATGCCCCTCCCCCCCTCCCCCGCACACACACACACCCCACCCCACCTGCACATACTGGCGTGCCGCACGCGCGCACGCGCATGCATGCACACACACACACCCACCCACCCACAAACACACACACACACACACACACACACACACACACACACACACACAACACACACACACACACACACACACCGCTCCAAAGACACATGGAAAATATAAACACTAGAGGTAAAGTGGATTGGGGGCAGCGGAAGGGGGGGGGGGCACTGAGGGGATTCCAGAGGAGAGTGGGAGGCGGCGTAAGATAGAACCGGGATCAGTGTTGCTTAAATAAACAGGAGAGATGCAGTGGATTGGGGGCAGCGGGAGGGGGGCGGGGCACTGATGGGATTCTAGGGGGGGGGGGGGGGGGAGGGAGGCGGCGTAAGATAGGGCCGGGTCAGTATTGCTTAAACAGATTGGTCTTCAGAGAGGACTTGAAAGAGGCTGTAGAAGTAGAATGTCTATTGGTGAGGGGGAGGGTATTCCAGATGGTTGGACCCTGATAGGAGAAACAACGCTGACCAAAGGATTTTGTTCTAACAGTAGGGAGACAGAGAATGCGATCATCAGATGAGGAACGGAGATTTCGAGAAGGGACGTAGAGGCGAAGAATGTCAGACAGATAATCAGGGCCTGTGCCAGAGACAGATGAGAAACAGATTGAAGAAAGTTTATATGAGATTCTAGATTGTACAGGTAGCCAGTGCAAGGATTTCAGAAGAGGTGTGATATGTTCATGTTTGGGTGACTTGAGAATCAGCCTTGCAGCATTGTTTTGTACTTTTTGGAGCTTTTGAAGCAGATACTTTGGCACGCCTGCAAGAAGAGCATTACCATAATCAAGCCTGGATAAAACAAAGGAACAAACCAGAGTTTTGGTTGCATCTACAGACAGATAGTGGCGGATGGTGCTTATTCTCCTAAGTTCCAGGTATGCTATCCTGCAGACATTTGATATGTGAGATTTAAAAGAAAGGGTCTGATCAAAAATGACACCAAGGTTACGAACATGGGGAGAAATCTGAATGTCAGCACCATCAATACAAATCGCGTCTGGAAGTGAGGGATGTTTTTCAAATTTTGGAGGAATAGTTAACAAAACTTCTGTTTTTTCTTCATTGAACTGCAGTTTGTTGAGTGTCATCCAAGCCTTTAAATCATATATGCAGTTTTGAGTACTTTCAATCACTTGATGGATTTGAGTAATTGGGCTGGACTGATAGAGCTGTGTGTCGTCAGCAAAGCTTTCATGTGATAGAGAGTGACGGTTAACTATCCCAGAGATAGGTATATGAGATATGCGGAAGCAATTCTAGGTAACTAAGGCCCGTTTTTAATACGGTTTAGTGTCCTTCTGTTTAAATTTATATTCAGGTATTTTTGAATACCCAGTGTGATACATTGGACGGAGTGATCAACGCCAGGGGCATCTCCTTAGATTACGTGCGCAAATGCATTGATATGTGTACTTAATTTTCTTTTCCTCTTTTTCCTGTTGAAGTATTGTGTATGTTTCGAAGTGGTTTTATCCCTGATATGGCTCTACGCAGTCGGATGGACTTTAAACAACAATAGCAATGACAATGAATTACTCTGATTTTTCCCTGAGGTCAATGCACTGTTTAGAATTTGGTTGAAAGGAAACATTACAACTCTTGGACGAATAGCTTACTAAAATGTCTGATTATACATAAACTTGTGCATTTATGTATGTTGCTACCTGATACACATGACTTTTTTGTTTAAGAACAACAAATTCTATTTCATCAATTTGTGTGGAATGG
>JAPXFY010000024.1:17521567-17524067 GCA_030674185.1 Monoplex corrugatus
AAAATCATTGTGGGATTTTTCGGCTCTGACCGGCTCCTACCCAGAGTTGGGCGTGCTATGGGCTCATTGGGAAGACTGGGAACACACTCGAGTCTCATCCACTTCACGGATGCATCTTTGAGGGTGTTGCTCAAATCTTCTGACCAGCACCGTAGGTGTCTGTTTCTCTCGAGCCTGGTTGGCGCCAGGATATATCATGATAGTAAGCGTAGAGAACAGCCCTGTCATGCAGTTTCAATCCTAGATGAAACTCCTTAGCATCAT
This sequence comes from Monoplex corrugatus, assembly GCA_030674185.1. Lineage (NCBI taxonomy): Eukaryota > Metazoa > Mollusca > Gastropoda > Littorinimorpha > Ranellidae > Monoplex > Monoplex corrugatus. Next base: position 17,521,832 of record JAPXFY010000024.1, read on the forward strand.
AATTATCATCCTCATTGACATCATCATCATTGCATCACTCTGCAATTCTCTGTTCTCTTGACATTCCTCCTCCTTCCCGTACCATGCGCACAGTGACTCGACGCAATCTCAAATCTATCGACCTCTCCTCATTTTCATCTGATGCCTTCCGTCTCCTTTCTGAAAAGTCACATAACCTTGCCGATGAATTCTACACTACTCTCCACCATCTTCTGGACACTCATGCTCCAGCCACAACCCGTCTTTTACCTGACCGCCCCCCTACCCCCTGGCTCACTCATGAGATTGACTGTGCAAGACGTGCCCGCCGCAGAACAGAGCGCCAGCAAATCCAAACTCACTGTACATAGGCAACTTTTCCAAGCCTCTAAAACAAAAGTATCCACCCTCATTGCATCTGCAAAAACAAACTATTTCCAAACCAAAATGCTGAATGCCTCTTCTTCAAAAGAACTCTTTACAACCATGAATCATCTCCTTGGCACACGAAAAGATTTACCTCTCCCAACAAAACACACAAATGAAGAACTCCCATCTGTATTCTCCAAGTATTTCACGACCAAAATACAAACTCTTCGTGACAGGCTCGACAGGACACCCTGTCAACCATGCCCACCTGACCCTTCCTTCTCTGGCACACCTCTTACTACTCTTACCCCAGTCTCACAAGAAGAAATTCTCAACACAATCAGATCCATGTCGTTCAAAACCTGCGAACTGGATCCTCTTCCAGGTTCTCTCTACTCTGACTGTCTCCCTACTCTCCTCCCATTCATCACTGACATCATCAACACTTCTCTCCAAACTGGAACTGTCCCAGATTCTTTCAAGTCTGCTATTGTTCACCCTCTCCTCAAGAAATACAATTTAGACCCAAATGAACTGAAAAATTAACGGCCTATCTCTAATCTCTCTTTCTTGTCAAAACTGCTTGAAAAAGTTGTCCTCAACCAACTGAACTCTCACCTGTCTGCCAACAATCTCCTCAATCCTTTCCAGTCAGCCTACCGCCAGTGCCATAGCACTCTTCTTATCTATCAAACAGAAAACAAACTGTTCTCATCAATGGCACTTACTCTCAACCTGCATACCTGACCTGTGGTGTTCCACAAGGATCTGTCCTTGGCCCTATTCTTTTCACTCTTTACACCTCCCCCCTGTCCACCATCATCAACTCCCACTCTATAAAACACCACTTCTATGCTGATGACACCCAACTTCAAGACAGTGACTCACCTGACAATATACAGCGCCTCCTGACTCGCACCACTGAGTGTTACTCGGACATCAAAAATTGGATGACATACAACAAACTTCAGCTAAATGATGACAAGACAGAAGCTTCCTCATTGGCACCCGTCAGAAACTTTCTCAGCTGCCTCCTCTTTCTCTCCCATTGTGTAACACATCAGTCCAATTTCTGATTCAGCTAAAAACCTTGGTGTCTGCATTGACTCTACCCTCTCCATGAACAACTTTGTTTCTCAAACTGCCAGATCTTGCTACTATCACCTCCATCGTATAAGCCTGATCAGGAAGTATATCTCTGTGGAAACAACTGCAAAACTCGTTCTCTCTCCTTCATAATGTCTCGCATTGACTATTTCAATTCACTCCTGTCCGGTCTTCCTGCCTGCACCATTCACATCCTACAGCGCATTCAAAACAATGCTGCACGCCTTGTACTCAAAAAGAAAAAAGCTGACGACATATCTCCTCTCCTGGCACAACTTCACTGGCTCCCTGTATCAAAGCGCATACAGTACAAACTAGACACCATGTGCTACAAAAGTCTCAATAACGCAGCCCCCGATTACCTGTCAAGCCTACTTGAGATCTATGTTCCTCACGTACCCTCCGCTCTGCCTCCGATCCTCTGACTTTTCGCTTTCCACGCACAAAGCTCAATACCTATGGTCCACGAGCCTTCTCTGTTTCTGGTCCATTCTCCTGGAACAAACTTCCTCTCTCAGTCCGTCAGCAACCTACTTTTGTCTCCTTAAGTCCGCTCTCAAAACTCACTCAATCCCCTCTGCAGCCTGTCTCCACTCGGAGGGGAATCACATTGCAATATATAATTGTATATAATATGCTCTCTATAATTTTCCATTGTTTTTATTCTTTCTCCCCATTTATAGCCGTGTGTGTGTGTGTGTGTGTGTGTGTGTGTGTGTGTGTGTGTGTGTGTTGCGTGGGTACGTGTGTGTGCGTGCGTGCGTGCGTGTGTGTGCGTGCG
>JAPXFY010000024.1:17531567-17549067 GCA_030674185.1 Monoplex corrugatus
CAGGGACTAGTTATTTTCCACGGTGGTCCTCATCGCATGATTGATGAGAAGCACCTTTGTATTTGCTACCGTAGAATGAAAGATAATCTTTGCTTTTATCTTTAGCCTTTTATTAGATGGACAAAGATGAGGCATGCAGTTTTCTTTCTCTCCCTCTGTCTGCCTGTCTCTGTCTGTCTGCCTGTCTGTCTGTCTCTGTATGTCTGTCTCTGTTTGTATCTGTCTGTCTGTCTCTGTCTGTCTGTCTCTCTCTTTCTCTCTCTCTCTCTTTCGTTCTGTCTCTCTGTCTGTCTGTATCTCTCTCTCTCTCTATCTCTCTCTGTCCCGCTCTCCTCTCTCTCTCTCTCTCTCTCTCTCTCTCTCTCTCTCTCTCTCTCTTTCTCTCTCTCTCTGTGTTTTGTTATTGTTGTTGTTTTCTTTCTCGTTTCTTTGGTGCTGTGCTCGCGGTCATTTTTTTTTTCTATTTGTTTTTATGGGGTTTGTTCTCTTCTGGTCAACTGCTTTGTGTATCTAATGTTTGGTTTGACGTTGTCATGTACACTTGCCATGTTTATAGAATGTAGTTCTGGGCTTTGGTTACCTTGGGTCTGTCTTCGACTTACTGTGCGTATGTCATGATCGAGGTGGGGTACGTCATCATCAGGTGCCCTGCCGCATGGCGTTGGCGATCATGGACTTCCATCTGTCTCTATCTCTCATTGCCCCTAGCATCTCCCCCACCCTCCTCGTCCCCAGCCACTCTGCAAGTCCGTCCAGCATTCTCTCCCTGAGTCTACCTGGTGCTCTTTTCCTCCAGCTTTCCCGTTGTGACCAGGTGCTCCAAATCCCCCTTCCTCATAAAATGGCCTATAAATGTTGCCTGTCTTTTCCTAACCTTCCTTATGAGTGATCTACTTGTGTCTGCCTCCATCAAGACAGTCTCGTTTTTTTTTCTTTGCTGTCCATGGAACTCTCAACATTCTTCTTAGAAACCACATCTCGGCTGCCTCAATCTTGTTCTGGCTTTTGACTTGTTGACTGTCCACGCCTCACATCCGTACAACAGTATTGGTTTCTATATAACATTCAAGAACTCTCTTCCTGATGTTAATTGATAGGCATTTGTTGGTAAGAATGCTTGTCATCTTCTTGAATGCTGTTTTGGCTTGGCCGATTCTGCCGGCTATTTCTGATGTGCATCTGCCGTCTGATGAAATGATCGTTCCCAGGTATTTAAATTTATCAACCTGTGTCAAGGTTGTGCCATTTGCTGTTATTTTGCATGAGGGGATTTCATGTTTTTTACTGATCACCATGACTTCAGGTGGGGTATATGAAACAGTTTCCTCAGACACTTAAGGGCCTTAAGATCTTAAGGACCTGGATTCTCTTCTCCCTGAATCACTACTCAGGTCAACAACCACGACATTTTTTTTGTAACGCCAGCGAGGCTACGGCAAAAATTAAAGGAAATACACTTGGAGCTGGAAACGAGATTTTTCCAAGTAAGAACCAGAAGAACAAGCAAACCAAAAAGGACGCGTATTCAGCACAACAAGACAAGATAAGCGCAAATTTTCGGTCAACCGGCCTTTGTCAAACACGAATGCACAATCACGAACAAACACCAACCAACGGATAATAAGAAAAGGACTAAAAACTTCCCTGCAGCCTCGTCTAGTGGATAAAAAGGAATTAAATTAGTGTTGGTGTCTGTTCGTGATCGTGCATTCGCGCTTGACAAAGGCCGTTTGGCCGAAAATTTGCGGTTATCTTGTCTTGTTGTGTTGAATACGCGTCCTTTTTGGTTTGCTTGTTCTTCTGGTTCCTGTTTGCTTGGACGCTGGCAGTCGCACTTGTTTTGGATCTTTTCCAAGTAGGTTTTCGTACAGGATTTGGGGAGGGCCATCTAACTTCTTTAATGCTGTCGTATCGTAAAAGTGCACAAAGTTTATACAACACTACGACATTGGTTTATTGTCTCATCCTAAAAATAATGACAAATGATATTTCATGGTTTATTGTCTCATCCTAAAGAAACGACAATGATATTTCATGGTTTGTTGTCTCATCCTAAAAATAATGACAATGATATTTCATGGTTTGTTGTCTCATCCTAAAAGAAATGACAATGATATTTCATGGTTTGTTGTCTCATCCTAAAAGTAATGACAATGATATTTCATGATTTATTGTCTCATCCTAAAAGAAATGACATGATATTTCATTGTTTTGTTGTCTCATCCTAAAAGAAATGTCAATGATATTTCATTGTTTTGTTGTCTCACCCTAAAAATAATGACAAATGATATTTCATGGTTTGTTGTCTCATCCTAAAACAAAATGACAAATGATACTTCATGGTTTATTGTCTCATCCTAAAAGAAATGACAATGATATTTCATGGTTTATTGTCTCATCCCAAAAATAATGACAAATGATATTTCATTGTTATTGTCTCATCCTAAAAGTAATGACAGTGATATTTCATGGTTTATTGTCTCATCCTAAAAGTAATGACAATTATATTTCAAGGTTTATTGTCTCATCCTAAAAATATTGTCAATGATATTTCTTGGTTTATTTTGTCTCATCCTAAAAGTAATGACAAATGATATTTCTTGGTTTATTGTATCATCCTAAAAACAATGACAAATGATATTTCATGGTTTATTGTCTCATCCTAAAAGTAATGACAGTGATATTTCATGGTTTATTGTCTCATCCTAAAAGTAATGACAATTATATTTCAAGGTTTATTGTCTCATCCTAAAAGAAATGACAAATGATATTTCATGGTTTGTTGTCTCATCCTAAAAGAAATGTCAATGATATTTCATGGTTTCTTGTCTCATCCTAAAATAATGACAATGATATTTCATGGTTTGTTGTCTCATCTTAAAAATAATGACAAATGATATTTCATGGTTTGTTGTCTCATCCTAAAGAAAATGACAAATGATATTTCATGGTTTATTGTCTCATCCTAAAAGAAATGACAATGATATTTCATGGTTTATTGTCTCATCCTAAAAGAAATGTCAACGATATTTCATGGTTTGTTGTCTCATCCTAAAATAATGACAATGATATTTCATGGTTTGTTGTCTCATCCTAAAAGTAATGACAAATGATATTTCATGGTTTGTTGTCTCATCTTAAAAATAATGACAAATGATATTTCATGGTTTGTTGTCTCATCCTAAAAATAATGACAAATGATATTTCATGGTTTGTTGTCTCATCTTAAAAATAATGACAAATGATATTTCATGGTTTGTTGTCTCATCCTAAAAGAAATGTCAATGATCTTTCATGGTTTATTGTCTCATCCTAAAAGAAATGTCAATGATATTTCATGGTTTGTTGTCTCATCCTAAAAGTAATGACAATGATATTTTATGGTTTATTGTCTCATCCTGAAAGTAATGACAAATGATATTTCATGGTTTATTGTCTCATCCTAAAAGTAATGACAATGATATTTCATGGTTTATTGTCTCATCCTAAAAATAATGACAATGATATTTCTTGGTTTATTGTCTCATCATACAAGTAAAGACAATGATATTTCGAGGGTTGACAGCCAGAACCCAGTATCTCACTTTTTTGTCAATTTTCACTTTTTTATACTGAACTGTTGCTTTTGATGTGATCTTTCACTAGGTGGACTTTGTTTTTGCCATGATACTGATTTTTGATCGGTTTTCAATAAAACCAAAACCAGTATCTCAAAATGTAGATATAGTCTCTCCACAAAAACCCAGTTAAAATTCGTCGCCTGTAAACTATCAGAAAATCGAGATACTTGGTTCTGGTTGTCAACCCTCGTTTTTCATGCTTTATCGTCTCATCCTAAAAGTAATGACAATGATATTCCATGGTTTATCGTCTCATCTAAAAGTAATGACAATATTTCATTTCCACTGATAGACGTTACCAGCGAATTTTTTTTTTTTACAAACCCGTCCTGGTTTGCATGCTGTGTGTTTTCATGTGTCCATGAAACCAACCGCTGACATAACTTACAGCAACTTTGCCCCTTTGACTCCAGCACCCTGTCCACCAGCATCCTGCATTGTCAACCATGTTCATCATCATCATCATCATCAGGTGCCCTGCCGCATGGCGTTGGCGATCATGGAATTTCAATCATCTCTATCTCTCATTGACCCTAGCATCTCACCCACCCTCCTCATCCCCAGCCACTCTGCTAGTCCGTCCAGCATTCTCTCCTGGGTCTACCTGGTGCTCTCTTTCCCTCCAGCTTTCCCGTTGTGACCAGGTGCTCCAAATCCCCCTTCCTCATAAAATGGCCTATAAATGTTGCCTGTCTTTTCCTAATCTTCCTTATGAGTGATCTACTTGTGTCTGCCTCCATCAAAACTGTCTCGTTTGTTTTCTTTGCTGTCCATGGAACTCTCAAAATTCTTCTGAGAAACCACATCTCGGCTGTCTCAATCTTGCTCTGGCAGGTCTACACCCAGGAGAACAGAAATACCTGCACACTATAATCATCAGGTGGATGTGTCTGGGTGGATCGAACACAGGAGCTTCCGATTAAAGTCCGAGGTTTATTCACGTGGTTACTGCGCCCACCACGAAAGACTAGCACCCAGACCACTATCTCTCACAAAGATCCAGTGGAAGGAGGTGGGGGGGGGGGGGGGTCGTGGAAGAGAAAAATCACTGATCCGTGATTCAAACCTGGCTTTTTCGTATCCAAGGCTTTAAATCATTAGGCCACACATACATTTATTTTATTTTATTTTATTTTATATTTTATTTTATTTTATTTTATTTTATTTTATTTTATTTTATTATTTTATTTTATTTTATTTTATTTTATTTCATTTTATTATTCTATTTCATGTTATTTTATTTCATGTTATATTTATTATTTTTTATTTTATTTCATTTTATTTTATTTTATTTTATTTCATTTTTATATTTTATTATATTTTATATTTTATTTTATTATATTTTATTATATGTTATTATATTTTATTATGTTGCTTGTTGCTTTTTGCTGCTTGTTGCTGCTTGCTGCTTGTTGGCGGCTGCTTGTTGGCGGCTTGGCGGCTGCTTGTTGGCGGCTTGTTGGCTGCTTGTTGGCGGCTGTTTGTTGGCTGCTTGTTGGCGGCTTTTTGGCTGGCTGCTTGTTGGGGGCTTTTTGGCTGGCTGCTTGTTGGCGGCTTGTTGGCGGCGGCTTCTTGGCGGCTTCTTGGCTGGCTGCTTGTTGGCGGCTTGTTGGCGGCTTGTTTGCTGGCGGCTTGTTGGCTGCTTGTTGGTGGCTTGTTGGCTGGCTGCTTGTTGGCGGCTTGTTGGCTGGCTGCTTGTTGGCGGCTTGTTGGCGGCTTGTTGGCTGGCTGCTTGTTGGCTGCTTGTTGGCTGCTTGTTGGCGGCTTGTTGGCTGGCTGCTTGTTGGCGGCTTGTTGGCTGCTTGTTGGCTGCTTGTTGGCGGCTTGTTGGCGGCTTGTTGGCGGCTTGTTGGCTGCTTGTTGGCGGCTTGTTGGCGGCTTGTTGGCTGGCTGCTTGTTGGCGGCTTGTTGGCTGGCTGCTTGTTGGCGGCTTGTTGGCTGGCTGCTTGTTGGCGGCTTGTTGGGCTGTGGCTGCTTGTTGGCGGCTTGTTGGCTGGCTGCTTGTTGGCGGCTTGTTTGGCTGGCTGTTGCTTGTTTGGCGGCTTGTTGGCTGGCTGCTTGTTGGCGTTGCGGCTTGTTGGCGGCTCTTGTTTGCTGGCTGCTTGTTGGCTGGCTGCTTGTTGGCTTGGCTGCTTGTTTGGCGCTTGTTGGTGCTTGTTGGCGGCTTGTTGGCTGGCTGCTTGTTGGCGGCTGCTTGTTGGCGGCTTGTTGGCGGCTTGTTGGCGCTTGTTGGCTGCTTGTTGGCGGCTTGTTGGCTGCTTGTTGGCGGCTTGTGCTGGCTGCTTGTTGGCGGCTTGTTGGCTGCTTGTTGGCGGCTTGTTGGCTGCTTGTTGGCGGCTGCTTGTTGGCGGCTTGTTGGCTGGCTGCTTGTTGGCGGCTTGTTGGCTGGCTGCTTGTTGGCGGCTTGTTGGGCTGGCTGCTTGTTGGCGGCTTGTTGGCTGGCTGCTTGTTGTGGCTTGTTGGCTGGCTGGCTTGTTGGCGGCTGCTTGTTGGCGGCTTGTTGGCTGGCTGCTTGTTGGCGGCTTGTTGCGGCTGGCTTTTTGCTGCTTGTTGGCTGCTTGCTGGCTGCTTGTTGGCATCGGCCGCTTGTTGGCTGGCTGCTTGTTGGCTGCTTGTTGGCAAGTCGCCGGCTTGTTGGCGGCTGCTTTTGGCTGCTTGTTGGCGGCTGCTTGTTGGCTGCTTGTTGGCGGCTGTTGTTGGCTGCTTGTGCTGCTTGTTGGCAAGTCGCCGGCTTGTTGGGCTTGTTGGCGGCTTGTTGGCGGCTTGTTGGCTGCTTGTTGGCGGCTTGTTGGCTGCTTGTTGGCGGCTTGTTGGCTGCTTGTTGGCGGCTTGTTGGCTGCTTGTTGGCGGCTGCTTGTTGGCTGCTTGTTGGCGGCTGCTTGTTGGCGGCTTGTTGGCTGGCTGCTTGTTGGCGGCTTGTTGGCTGGCTGCTTGTTGGCGGCTTGTTGGCTGGCTGCTTGTTGGCGGCTTGTTGGCTGGCTGCTTGTTGGCGGCTTTTGCTGCTGCTGTGGCGGCCTTGTTGGCGGCTTGTTGGCGTGCTTGTTGGCGGCTTGTTGGCGGCTTTTTAGCTGCTTGTTGGCTGCTTGCTGGCTGCTTGTTGGCAAGTCGCCGGCTTGTTGGCTGGCTGCTTGTTGGCTGCTTGTTGGCAAGTCGCCGGCTTGTTGGCGGCTGCTTGTTGGCTGCTTGTTGGCGGCTGCTTGTTGGCTGCTTGTTGGCGGCTGCTTGTTGGCTGCTTGTTGGCTGCTTGTTGGCAAGTCGCCGGCTTGTTGGCGGCTGCTTGTTGGCTGCTTGTTGGCGGCTGCTTGTTGGCTGCTTGTTGGCGGCTGCTTGTTGGCTGCTTGTTGGCGGCTGCTTGTTGGCTGCTTGTTGGCTGCTTGTTGGCAAGTCGCCGGCTTGTTGGCGGCTGCTTGTTGGCTGCTTGTTGGCGGCTGCTTGTTGGCTGCTTGTTGGCGGCTGCTTGTTGGCTGCTTGTTGGCGGCTGCTTGTTGGCTGCTTGTTGGCGACTGCTTGTTGGCGGCTGCTTGTTGGCTGCTTGTTGGCGACTGCTTGTTGGCGGCTGCTTGTTGGCTGCTTGTTGGCGGCTGCTTGTTGGCTGCTTGTTGGCGGCTTGTTGGCGGCTTGTTGGCGGCTTGTTGGCGGCTGCTTGTTGGCTGCTTGTTGCCTGCTTGTTGGCTGCTTGTTGACTGTTTGTTGGCGGCTGCTTGTTGGCTGCTTGTTGGCGGTGCTTGTTGGCTGCTTGTTGGCGGCTGCTTGTTGGCGGCTTTGCGGCTTGTTGGCGGCTGCTTGTTGGCTGGCCCTTTTTGGCCTGCTTGTTGGCTGCTTGTTGGCCTGCTTGTTGCTGCTTGTTGGCTGTTTGTTGGCGGCTTGTTGGCGCTGTGTTGCGGCTTGTGGCGGCTGCTTGTTGGCGGCTGCTTGTTGCCTGCTTGTTGGCGGCTGCTTGTTGCGACTGCTTGTTGGCGGCTGTTTGTTGGCTGCTTGTTGGCGGCTGCTTGTTGGCGGCTGCTTGTTGGCTGCTTGTTGGCGCTTGTTGGCGGCTGCTTGTTGGCGGCTGCTTGTTGGCGGCTGCTTGTTGGCGGCTGCTTGTTGGCTACTTGTTGGCGGCTGCTTGTTGACTGCTTGTTGGCGGCTGCTTGTTGGCGGCTGCTTAAAATTTTGAATATTTTACCAGATAATCTGATTTAAGGTTTTTGTACCTACTTTTCATCATTTTGGTTCGGCCGCTCAGGTCGGACATTTTATTCTGTGAGCTGTGTTTTACATCTTGGCCTACTGTGTTCGCCCAACGCTACAGCTTTGTGTTCTCTGGATTTAAGTGTTGTATCAGTTTGTTGCTTTGAAATCCTGACACACGGCTGCTTGTTGCCTGCTTGTTGGCGGCTGCTTGTTGGCGATTGCTTGTTGTCTGCTTGTTGGCGGCTGCTTGTTGCCTGCTTGTTGGCGGCTGCTTGTTGCCTGCTTGTTGGCGGCTGCTTGTTGGCGGCTGCTTGTTGGCGGCTGCTTGTTGGCTGCTTGTTGGCGGCTTGTTGGCGGCTGCTTGTTGGCTGCCGCGGCTGCTTGTTGGCGACTGCTTGTTGGCGACTGCTTGTTGGCGGCTGCTTGTTGGCGACTGCTTGTTGGCGACTGCTTGTTGGCGGCTGCTTATTGGCGACTGCTTGTTGGAGGCTGCTTGTTGGCTACTTGTTGGTGGCTGCTTGTTGACTGCTTGTTGGCGGCTGCTTGTTGACTGCTTGTTGGCGGCTGCTTGTTGGCTACTTGTTGGCGGCTGCTTGTTGACTGCTTGTTGGCGGCTGCTTGTTGGCTACTTGTTGGCGGCTGCTTGTTGGCTACTTGTTGGCGGCTGCTTGTTGGCTACTTGTTGGCGGCTGCTTGTTGACTGCTTGTTAGCGGCTTGTTGGCGGCTGCTTGTTGGCTACTTGTTGGCGGCTGCTTGTTGGCTACTTGTTGGCGGCTGCTTGTTGACTGCTTGTTGGTGGCTGCTTGTTGGCTACTTGTTGGCGGCTGCTTGTTGCCTGCTTGTTGGCGGCTGCTTGTTGGCTACTTGTTGGCGGCTTGTTGGCTACTTGTTGGCGGCTGCTTGTTGCCTGCTTGTTGGCGGCTGCTTGTTGGCTACTTGTTGGCGGCTGCTTGTTGGCTACTTGTTGGCGGCTGCTTGTTGGCTACTTGTTGGCGGCTGCTTGTTGGCTACTTGTTGGCGGCTGCTTGTTGGCTACTTGTTGGCGGCTGCTTGTTGACTGCTTGTTAGCGGCTTGTTGGCAGCTGCTTGTTGGCTACTTGTTGGCGGCTGCTTGTTGGCTACTTGTTGGCGGCTGCTTGTTGACTGCTTGTTGGCGGCTGCTTGTTGGCTACTTGTTGGCGGCTGCTTGTTGCCTGCTTGTTGGCGGCTGCTTGTTGGCTACTTGTTAGCGGCTTGTTGGCTACTTGTTGGCGGCTGCTTGTTGCCTGCTTGTTGGCGGCTGCTTGTTGGCTACTTGTTGGAGGCTGCTTGTTGGCTACTTGTTGGCGGCTGCTTGTTGGCTACTTGTTGGCGGCTGCTTGTTGGCTACTTGTTGGCGGCTGCTTGTTGGCTACTTGTTGGCGGCTGCTTGTTGACTGCTTGTTAGCAGCTTGTTGGCGGCTGCTTGTTGGCTGCTTGTTGGCTGCTTGTTGGCTGCTTGTTGGCTGCTTGTTGGCTGCTTGTTGGCTGCTTGTTGGCGGCTTGTTGGCGGCTTGTTGGCTGCTTGTTGGCTGCTTGTTGCCTGCTTGTTGGCTGCTGCTTGTTGCCTGCTTGTTGCCTGCTTGTTGGCTGCTTGTTGCCTGCTTGTTGGCGGCTGCTTGTTGCCTGCTCGTTGCCTGCTTGTTGGCGGCTGCTTGTTAGCGGCTTGTTGGCTGCTGCTTGTTGCCTGCTTGTTGCCTGCTTGTTGGCGGCTGCTTGTTGGCGGCTTGTTGGCTGCTTGTTGGCTGCTTGTTGGCTGCTTGTTGCCTGCTTGTTGGCTGCTTGTTGGCTGCTTGTTGGCTGCTTGTTGGCTGCTTGTTGGCTGCTTGTTGGCTGCTTGTTGGCTGCTTGTTGGCGGCTTGTTGGCTGCTTGGCGGCTGCTTGTTGGCGGCTTGTTGGCTGCTTGTTGGCGGCTTGTTGGCTGCTTGGCGGCTGCTTGTTGGCTGCTTGTTGGCTGCTTGTTGGCTGCTTGTTGGCGGCTGCTTGTTGGCGGCTTGTTGGCTGCTTGTTGGCGGCTGCTTGTTGGCTGCTTGTTGGCGGCTGCTTGTTGGCTGCTTGTTGGCGGCTGCTTGTTGGCTGCTTGTTGGCTGCTTGTTGGCTGCTTGTTGCCTGCTTGTTAGCGGCTTGTTGGCGGCTGCTTGTTGGCTGCTTGTTGGCGGCTGCTTGTTAGCGGCTTGTTGGCTGCTTGTTGCCTGCTTGTTAGCGGCTTGTTGGCGGCTGCTTGTTGCCTGCTTGTTGGCGGCTGCTTGTTGCCTGCTTGTTGGCGGCTGCTTGTTGCCTGCTTGTTGGCGGCTGCTTGTTGGCGGCTGCTTGTTGGCGGCTGCTTGTTGGCTGCTTGTTGGCGGCTGCTTGATGGCGGCTGCTTGTTGGCGGCTTGTTGGCTGCTTGTTGGCGGCTGCTTGTTGGCGGCTGCTTGTTGGCTGCTTGTTGGCGGCTGCTTGTTGGCTGCTTGTTGGCGGCTGCTTGTTGGCTGCTTGTTGGCGGCTGCTTGCTGCTTTTGCTTTTGCTTTTGCTTTTGCTTTGTTTATTTTATTCATGTATTTATTTTTATTTTTTTATTTTATTTTAAGACTGAGACTTTCACTTTCGTATTAGCGACTCTTCAACGGCCCACAACTTTGGGCAAAGTCTGGTAAAGGTCTACCGGGGAGATGGCCGTGAGCATCCTGCTAACACATTTTGGTAACAAATACATACACACACACACACACACACACACACACACACACACACACACACACACACACACACACACACACACACACACACACGTACACACACACACACACGCACACACACACACCTTAAGGTTAAGAAGAGATAATTTCCCTTTTTAAAGAATCCCTGGTGTCTTCACAGGGGATTTGGGTCTGGACGAATCCTCCCTGCTTTTTGTTTGTTCGTTTAAGTTAAAAAGGGATTGTTTTATTAGGTTTTCCGCCAAAGGTAGAACTCATCAAGGATTCCAAAACAAGTGTGACTGTACGCATTCAAGCAAACAGAAACCACGCAAACACGAAAATAGAAAGGAAGCATAAAGAATATAACGAGACAAGACAGGCTGCTAATTTTGTGGCCGATACGCTTTCGAATTGTATTTTCATGTTTTTCCGATTCCCGTCAAGGATCCCTTTTGGTTCCTTTTTATCCACTGGACGAGGTGGCGGGGAAGTTTTTAGTCCTCTTCTTATTATCCGTTGTTTGGTGTTGTTTGTGGTCTGTTTGTGACCGTGCATTCGCGCTTGACAAAGGCCGGTTGGCCGAAATTTTGCGCTTGTCTTGTCTTGTTGTGTTTAATACGTGTTCACTTTGGTTTACTTGTTCTTCTGGTTCCTGTTTGCTTGTGCGCGGGCAGTCGCACTTGTAAAGGATCCTTTGTTATCTTTCACGGTCATCATTGTCATTCTGACATGCTTTAAGCTCTGACATAGCCTCTGTCATCGTCTGGGCTGTAAACAACATGAACTTAACCGAATTAACGAAGTGGGTCAACCAGATTTTCTTTCCAATTTTTTTGCCGTTTGTGGATACACGGAATGAAATTACGACAAAACAGGAAGATTTCACGTAATGTGACACACCAAACGGTCGATCTTCAACACCTTTTACCCCCGTCTTTACCGAGATGGTTTTTACGTCGACAGTACAACATTGGAATGCGTATTACCGCGAATTCACACTGTGCTAAGTGTGAATTGCTTAAAGCTACAATTCCCTTATAAATAATTATACGTTTCATTTTATTTTTCAGATTAAAACAGATCAGTGAGACGATATAATAAATATAATAAAATAAGTTTCTTCAATTAACAAATTGTGAAAAATAGACCTGTATACTAATAATCATAGCAGACACAAGTAGATCATTCATAAGGAAGATTAGGAAAAGACAGACAACATTTGTAGGCCATTTTATGAGGAAGGGGGATTTGGAGCACCTGGTCACAACGGGAAAGCTGGAAGGAAAAAGAGCACCAGGTAAACCCAGAGAGAAAATGTTGGACGGACTTGCAGAGTGGCTGGGGACGGGGAGGGTGGGGGGGGGATGCTTGGGGCAACGAGAGATAGAGACATATGGAAGTCCATGATCGCCAACGCCATACGGCAGGGCACCTGATGATGATGACTAATAATCATGATCGAGTTTTTTTCTTTTAATCAGTGGATATTTTAGAAGCAAACTTTTAGTGACGTTCAACTGCCGCATTGAGAAACAAGGGCTATAATACAAACGTCCACACAGAATAAAATTAACAAAAAACCCTATTCAACCTTTTGTCATAAAAGCTTGGAATATTACACTTTAGGTACAGTACTGCCTGTGTTTAAAATTCCATACACATTCATGTACGATACCAAGGAAATCAAGCACTGAAGTTAGAAAATGTTTGCACTCTATTTTCTAAAATCAAACGTTCAGTGGGATATCATGTGTAAATTTCCGTGACTCGATTACTGAAGGTCAGATTTTAAAATGATTAACACCAAGGAAAAGAACAGAAGAAATGCTAAAAAAAAAAAAGCAGAGAAAAAAAAAAAAGAAACTTGAAATTTCATATCCGAGAACATGAGACTCATTCTGTGCTGGAGAATCACTATGTTTGAATGGATATTATCTTCTGTCTGTCTGTCTGTCTGTCTGTCTGCTCTCTCTCTCTCTCTCTCTCTCTCTCTCCTCTCTCTCTCTCTCCCCCCGCTCTCTCTGTCTGTCTGTTCTCTCTGCCTCGGTCTCTCTTGCCACCAGATGTCCATATACACGAAAACAAACAAAAAACAAAAAAAAAGGGTTTTTTTTCGGTGGAGTACTTTCATCGTAAACAGTTCATACGCAGCACATATACACACGTGTGGTAATACTGGATAATTATGGTGTCATGGGAAGAACAGGATGGCTTTTCTACCCTCTCCCGTCTTACTGATTAGGAAGATTTTTAGCGAAAATGTGCATCCCCATTAAGAAAATCAACCAACCAACCAAACAAACAAAAGCAAAAGATCAAAACAAACAAAAATACTCAACACAAGAAAAATATCATTCCATATAATCAAACGATTTGAGATGTTTGAAATTTTTATTTCGTTTATTATGATACAGAGTTAGTCTACTTACTAATATTGTGTTCACGTCAGAAAAGAATATATCAGCAAATGTGAATTGAATAATAAGGAAGCGGTGGACAGTAGCCAGAATGTGACATACATGACAGATAACATTTCACTTCACTCTGTCTTTGGCAATAGTATTTATTTTATATACATCCATTGGAAGAAAACACAAATCAAATATTCACAACATTAAGACATTGCAATAGTTCGTCAATCAGACAGACAACCCACTGCGGACTCTCCGTGAATGAGCGAGCTGATATCCTTGCTAAGGAGGGAACCAGAGAAGAACAACCTAACAACAGCGTCAGCTACAGTGAGAAGAGGAGCATCATCAGGGCGCTTTCCATGCCGAGACGACACAGGGATGACTACCAGCTGTTGTCTAGAGAACAGCAAGTTGCCTGGTGAGGCTGCGCACTGGTCACAATAGGCTGAACAGCCACATGTACCGCAAACTGAAGCTGGCGCCCTCCCCAACCTGTCCCTGCGGTCAAGAAGACCAAACCCCGGAGCATATACTCCAAAGATGTCCCCTTCACCAGGTGGCAAGACAGGACGTGTGGCCGACAGACACTCCGCTGACAACCAAACTCCTATGGCTGCAGACAGGAGTTGGAAAAGACGGCTGCATTCATCGCCCGAACTCAGATGATTGTGTAGCAGTGTACACCAAGAAGAAGAAGAAAGACAGACAACAAAAAAGATCTTCATACAAAAGAAAGAACAGTTCGAAAAGGACGCGTACGCCACTAACACACGAAAAGAAGTTGTACTCTCAAGTTCAAAATTAGCCCATGTATTAATCATCTTTTACTACGATTATTTCTTTAATGGGGGCTTAAAACCAGGACCAGTGAAGGACAGATAAAGCACCTTAAAATAAAGGTGGGGGGACCAAAACAAAAAAACAAACAAAAAAACACAAAGTATTCAGTGTAACTACATGCAACCGAAATCCATTTATAAAAAAAACCAGTCATCAGGGTATGACCATTAGTCAAAAAACACCCTATCACTAGTTAAAATGATGATCAGCCTATAGAGTTTTGTGCTAGAAGACAACACTTAAAATTGCTTTTTCTTTTAGTGAAATATGCCATTCTACACAAAGTAAATTTTAATTCCTCGATTTTGACACCAGAAAATGAAACTGTCCATTAAAACCCCTTGCACGCTGAAATACAGCCATTACTTTAAAACTACGACTCGTTGGTGAAGAGCCATGATCTTAAAACGTTTAAACCCGGGACCTTTTAAAATACTCGTTCCTGTCTAGTTACAAGGCAGCTTTTCTCTGTAGTTCTACATTATTAGAAGTTATATGTTCAGTTGTCATTCAGTCATAATGTGACATTGCTGTAAAATGTTCACATGGAAAAATTAATTGTCAATCACTGTAAAAGAGTATGAGCTGCATCTGTTGATGCCATTCTATACGTGGCAATTACTGCGTCTGTGGAACTACGAGCGTCAGAAGGATGGAGAAGCTAAGGACAGCAGCCAGAATATGACTTATGAGATACACAACTTCTCTCTGAACTCTGTAATTGGCTATAGTTTGTTTTTTATATATACATATATAGGAAGAAAACACATCAAATTCACAACATTTAGGACACTGCAATGGATCATCAATCACACAGACAAAAAGATAATTATTGTTTTTCATGCAAAAAATAATAAACCGTTGGAAAAGGACGCATACGCCACTAAAACACAAATAGACGTTGTATTCTCAAGTTCAAAATTAGCCCAGGTATTAATCATACTATATTACGATTCTTTCTTTAATGGGGACTCAAAAACAGGACCAGCAAAGGACATGTAAAGCACCTAAAATATAGAGGTGTGCGGGACAAAAACAAAAAATAAATAAAAAGTGAAAACCACTACGAGGTACTCAGTCGAACTGCATGCACTCAAGGTTCATTTATAAAAAAAAATATCAGGTTATGACTACCCATCAAAAAAAATCTTATAGTTGGTTAAAATACTGATCAGCCTTTAGACTTTCATGCCAGAACACAAACTACAATTTTTCTTAAAATTTAAAACCAAAAGATACAGGTTGCCAGTGAAATATGCCATCCTATCCAAAGAAAGTATTATAGTTCCAAGATCTTCACACCAGAAAATTAAACAGTTCATTAAAACCCCATGGCACGCTGAAATTGAGCCATCGCTTTAAAATTACGACACGTTGGTGAAGAGCCATGATCTTAAAACGTTTAAACCTGGGACTTTTTATAATACTCGTTCCTGTTCAATTACAAGGCAGTTTTTCTCTGCAGTTCTACATTATTAGAAGTTATACGTTTACTTCTCATTCAGTCATAATGGGACATTGCTGTAAAATGTTCACATGGAAAAATTAAGTTGTCAATCACTGTTACAGAGTATGAACTGCATCTGTTGATGCCATTCTATACGTGGCAATTACTGCGTCTGTGGAACCACGAGCGTCAGTAGGATGGAGATTAAGGAGATAATTGCATGCTCCCTTAAAAAAGTTCCCGGTACTTATCAGGTACACAAACTAAATTTCCCGGTACTTATCAGGTACACAAGGTAAACTTTCAGACTCCGAGCAAAGGCCAAAGTGTTCAAATCCGTCCTGCGGCAATTTCTGATCGTTTCGCGTTGGTTGTTTATAGGAATGAAGGCATCCAGCATATCACTGATCTTTTTGCTGTGGCCCAAACAGGAGATCAAGACCTTGGACAAATTGATATACTTGGGCAGTACAGTGAACAACGATAGCTTTCTCGATGTAGCGGCGACAATGGCATCTTAAAAGCCAGCTCTGCCTTTGAACGACTGACCAAAAGGTCGTGGTACAGTGAGCAGCAATGGTTCCATTCATTTAAAGGCGACACTGCGCATCTCTAAGGCCAGCTCTGCCTTTGAGGTCAAAGGTGTGACAAGACTATGGCATCAAGAGTGCCACAAACATTGTCGTGTATAGAACAGTTTTCCTGTGCGCCCTTATACACTGCTGCAAAACCTGGAACACCTACAGACGTTGATTCAACAATTGTAACTGTTCCACCAAAGATGTCTGTGCATGATAAGATTTTAAGACAAGGCATGACCAGACAATATGATCTTTAAGTTCCGAAGAAGTATGGCTAGCCAAACGGTGTCTACCCATCAAGTGACAACTTCGTGGGACAGAGCATTTCATCCGCCTGGAAGACAGCTGCATCCCACACATGCTCCTGTGCCAAAGCTGAAGCAAGGACACTGTGAAAGGGAAGACCACTCAAACGACACAAGGACACTCTGATGGTGAACCTCATCAACGCCAACAACTGGGAAGACATTGTTTGCAACAGAGCATGTTGATAACAGCGGTCCACGCAAGGCACACTCACATTTGACCAGCAAACAGAACAGGGGCCAGTGAAAATAGTACCCAGGCTGCAGGAATCCTTTCTATGCAGTATGTGTATCAGACACTGTTCCTCCAGAATTAATCTTTTATCCCACATGAAAACCCTCATCAAGAGCTGAAGACCACTATGCCTACTCATCCATCAGATCCATGGAAGAGGCTTTCATGTTACCATGGAATTTTCATATCAGAACTTACAAATTCGGTTTAGCATCTATTGTATTTGCTGTCTGCAGTAAAACACAGATAATATTTACATCCAGAAAGATCAATCTTTCGAAAGTTTGTGAATGAACTTGGAAAATCAATAATTACTCTGGAACATAGAAAACATTTTGTCAATCATCGCTAAAAATGTACATTTGATTGCAACTGCAACTTTTATTATCATCACCAACTCTATTACTATGACTAGCATTGTTATCGCCCTCATTATCGTTATTATTCGTGTTACTGTTAGTTTGTTGTTTGTAGTCTGTTGCAGAAAACATTTATCACACTGGCACCATTTCGTACGTGCTCTGGCACTTATCTGGCAGACTCTCCGAGCCTGCGTAAAATCCTTTGCGCTGGCAAGGTCATGAAACAAGCAGCAGGGACTAGGGACCTGTGTTACATTAAGCTAACACCAACAGAATTGTGAAAACATTTAGATAAACAGTGAACAGGACAGTTTTTTTTTAGATTAGGGGCTAGGAATGAACTTGAAATGTAAGATCTTGAGACCTCAACTTCATCACAAGAATCAACCAATCTGCGAGTTTTATTAGTGTAATTATTATCATTATCATTATTATTATCATTGTCATTGTCATCGTCACAGCCATTGCCATTCTTCTCCTTCTCCTTCTTCTTCTTTCTATTAGATTAAGTGCAAAATCATTACTTAAGAAGATAACAGGATGGAAAATTCAGACATCACTTTTGATAGAAGAAAAACACTGTACAGCTTGTTCCACCAGGACGTACAAAGCCCGCAGTTGTTCAGAGCAGAAAGGAAAACTTCACTCTTGTGGTTTCTGAAACAGTAAAATAAAATGAAACACCGAATAAACGTACAAAGAGAAGAGAGCGGAGGAAAATAGTAACAACAAAAATTAAAAGGAAAAAGAAAAGGAAAAGTATGCGAGGAAATCGAGGAAAAGAAAGATATCACAATTACGTCTCTCTCTGTCTCTGTCTCGT
>JAPXFY010000024.1:17554067-17556447 GCA_030674185.1 Monoplex corrugatus
GACGATACCTTTCCTATTGATCAGCCTGGTTCTTCCTGAACTAGAAAGTGTCTGTTTTGTTGTTGATGCTGTTGACTGTGGTACCGCGCGTGGTCGTCGTCTTCTCCCTCTTCTTTTTCTTCCACAAACACAACAGATACCTAGCACTCGTCGATATCTCTAGAAAATACAATCCTCTTGTTGAAACGTTTAGACAGAAATGTTTCTCTTTGCTTCCTGGTGAGAATATCTAACTGCGCACACACCCCCCAAATGCATTGGTCGCTGAACGATCGGTAAATTAGAGCTAAACTGACGAAGATGGACAGGAACATCTTGAGTTCATTTCAAAAGAAACAAACGCAAAATGCCTGTGACATGCATTTCTCACGTGAAATGTAGCGAAGGTATGGATCATGTGTGTGCTTGTAGTTTGTGCGTGCATGTGTGTGTGTGCGTGTGTGTGTGTGTGTGTGTGTGTGTGTGTGTGTGTGTGTGTGTGTGTGTTGTGTGTGTGTGTGTGTGTGTGTGTGTGTGTGTGTGTGTGTGTGTGTTGTGTGTGTGTGTGTGTGTTCGTTATTGTGTACGTGAACGTAGCTTTTCGTACACGCGTGTATGATTGCATGCATGTGTGTAAGAGCATGTGTGTAGGAGCATGTGTTTCTGGTTGCAAAGCTTTCTCAAATTCTCTGTGAGCTTTTAGGACATTTCCTTTTACCTCCCTTTACCAAACAAACGAACAAACGAACAAACCAGCAAACCCACAAAACAAAATAATAAAAAAGAGGGGTGGGGGTGGGAATGATTCATTTTTCATTTCGAGGAGAGATGAATGTCAGTCCATGACAAACATGTATTAACAACATTTTCTAAGCTGATGTTAGGAGGACCTCTGTTAAAGTTACAGACAAAGGTGTGGACCACTGAGGAATCACGAAGGCATACATTTGGAAGGGATGGAGTTATCTGATACAAAACGTACCTCCCAAGTCGGTTGTTGGGGGGAGAAGTATGCAAACAAAACTTTCTGAAATATTTCTCAAAAATGGTTGCTGTTTTCACGATTTAGTAGTATGCCATTTTCCTCACAATTAGCTGACTTTTATTTTAGCTGCAAAACAAATCATGGTCAGGATGAGTTTGAGAAGTCGAAAGTCTGGAATCTCCTCTGAGCAGTTAAAATTTCAAATCAAACTTTCTCTGCAGTTTGTCATATGATAAATTTGATTTTTTTTTTGAGTGACTGCACACGTATAAAGTAATTTCAACCATTGTTACACAAACGGCCAAGACATATAACTAAAGCTCCTGTTATCACAACAGTTGGCTGGGAGGAATGAGGCATAATGGGATAAAGCATCTGCCATATTTTCTTCCTGTGTCACTATAATCACGGCGCTCATTTCGTCTTGCTGTCCAAAATATCTCCAAATGCAGCTTGTGACATGCATTTCTCACGAGAAATGTAGCGACAGTACTGATCATGTGTGTGTTTGTACGTGTGTGTGTGTGTGTGTGTCTGTCTGTCTGTCTGTCTATCTGTCTGTATGTGTGTGTCTGTGTGTGTGTACGTGTCTGTGTGTGTGTGTGTGTCTGTTTGTTCGGTATTGTATACGCAAACGTAGCTTTTTGGACATGCGCGTGTATGAATGCACGTATGTGTATAGGGGCGTGTGTTTCTGGTTGCAGAGCTTTCCCAAATACCCTGTAAGTTTTTAGGACATTTCCTTTTTATCTCCCTTTACCAAAAAAACGGACAAACCAGCAAACCCAAAAAACAAAAAGGAGGAGGTAAGGGTGGGGGTGCGGAATGATTCATTTTTTTTATATCAACGAGAGATGAATGTCTGACAAGACAAACATGTGTTAACATTTTCTCAGCTGTCAGAAAGACCTCTGCTAAGTTACAGAAGAGATGTAGACCACCAGGGAATGATGAAGGCATACATTTGAAAGGGTTATTTGATACATAAAGTATCCAAGTAGGAAGCTTTTAGCAAAAATATGTATCCCCATCAAGCAACATCCATCCAACCAACCAACCAACCAACCAACCAAACAAACAAACAAAAACAATAGAAAAAAACAAACATTCAACACAAGAATAATATCATTACAAATGATCATAAAGGAATTGAAATTTTAGGAATATTTATTTCGTTTATAGTGATACAAAGTTAATCTACTTACGAATACAGTATTCACATCAGAAAAAAAAAATCCGCAGATGTGAATTTGGTAATGAGGAAGCTAAGGACAGCAGCCAGAATATGACATATGAAACACACAACTTTTCACTTAACTCTGTGTTTGGCTATAGTTTGTTTTTTATATATACATACATAGGAAGAAAACACATCAGAATATGACATATGAGACATACAACATTTCACTTCACTTA
>JAPXFY010000024.1:17556547-17561547 GCA_030674185.1 Monoplex corrugatus
GATGGAGAGCAGAAAAAAGAAGAAAAAGGGACAGGGAGAGATAAGCAAGAACAAGCCACGGATGGAAAGACAGAAGGAAGAAGAAAAAGGGACAGGAAGAGATAAGCGAAAAGAAGCCACAGATGGAGAGACAGAAGGAAGAAGAAAAAGGGACTGGGAGAGATAAGGGAAAAGAAGTCACAGATGGAGAGACAGAAGGAAGAAGAAAAAGGGGCAGGGAGAGATAATGTAGAAGAAGTCACAGATGGAGAGACAGAAGGAAGAAGAAGGGATAGGGAGAGATAGGGAGAAGAAGCCACAGATGGGGAACCATGAGGAAGAAGCAGTCACGATGGAGAGAGACAGGAAGATGAGGAAATCAGGGATTGGAAGACAGGATGGGAGTAGAAGTTAGAGATGACGACAAAAAGGAAAAGAAGAGGTCAGGGATGTGAAGAGACAGGAAGGAGAAGTCAGGGATGTGAAGAGACAGGAAGGAGAAGTCAGGATGTGAAGAGACAGGAAGGAGGAGAAGCCAGGGATGTGAAGAGACAGGAAGGAGAAGTCAGGGGTGTGAAGAGACAGGAAGGAGAAGTCAGGGATGTGAAGAGACAGGAAGGAGAAGTCAGGGATGTGAAGAGACAGGCAGGAGAAGTCAGGGATGTGAAGAGACAGGAAGGAGGAGAAGTCAGGGATGTGAAGAGACAGGAAGGCGAAGTCAGGGGTGTGAAGAGACAGGAAGGAGAAGTCAGGGATGTGAAGAGACAGGAAGGAGAAGTCAGGGATATGAAGAGACAGGAAGGAGAAGTCAGGGATGTAAAGAGACAGGAAGGAGAAGTCAGGGGTGTGAAGAGACAGGAAGGAGAAGTCAGGGTGTAAAGAGACAGGAAGGAGAAGTCAGGGGTGTGAAGAGACAGGAAGGAGAATCAGGGATGTGAAGAGACAGGAAGGCGAAGTCAGGGACGTGAAGAGACAGGAAGAAGAAGTCAGGGATGTGAAGAGACAGGAAGGAGAAGTCAGGGTGTAAAGAGACAGGAAGAAGAAGTCAGGGATGTGAAGAGACAGGAAGGAGAAGTCAGGGTGTAAAGAGACAGGAAGGAGAAGTCAGGGATGTGAAGAGACAGGAAGGAGAATCAGGGATGTGAAGAGACAGGAAGGCGAAGTCAGGGACGTGAAGAGACAGGAAGAAGAAGTCAGGGATGTGAAGAGACAGGAAGGAGAAGTCAGGGTGTGAAGAGACAGGAAGGAGAAGTCAGGGGTGTGAAGAGACAGGAAGGAGAAGTCAGGGTGTGAAGAGACAGGAAGGAGAAGTCAGGGGTGTGAAGAGACAGGAAGGAGAAGTCAGGGGTGTGAAGAGACAGGAAGGAGAAGTCAGGGATGTGAAGAGACAGGAAGGAGAAGTTAGGGGTGTGAAGAGACAGGAAGGAGAAGTCAGGGGTGTGAAGAGACAGGAAGGAGGAGAAGCCAGGGATAGGGAGAGACAGGAAGGAGAAGTCAGGGGTGTGAAGAGACAGGAAGGAGGAGAAGCCAGGGATAGGGAGAGACAGGAAGAAAAAGAAGTCAGAAACAGGGAGAGACAGGAAGAAAAAGAAGTCAGAAACAGGGAGAGACAGGAAGGAGAAGAAGTCAGACATAGGGAAAGACAGGAAGAAAAAGAAGTCAGAGACAGGGAGAGACAGGAATGAGAACAAGTCAGAGACAGGGAGAGACAGGAAGAAAAAGAAGTCAGAGACAGGGAGAGACAGGAAGAAAAAGAAGTCAGAGACAGTGAGAGACAGGAAGAAAAAGAAGTCAGAGACAGGGAGAGACAGGAAGGAGAAAAAGTCAGAGACAGAGAGAGACAGGAAAGAGAAGAAGTCAGAGACAGGGAGAGACAGGAAGGAGAAGAAGTCAGAGACACGGAGAGACAGGAAGGAGAAAACGTCAGAGACAGGGAGAGACAGGAAGGAGAAGAAGTCAGAGACAGGGAGAGACAGGAAGAAAAAGAAATCAGAGACAGGGAGAGACAGGAAGAAAAAGAAGTCAGAGACAGGGAGAGACAGGAATGAGAACAAGTCAGAGACAGGGAGAGACAGGAAGAAAAAGAAGTCAGAGACAGGGAGAGACAGGAAGAAAAAGAAGTCAGAGACAGTGAGAGACAGGAAGAAAAAGAAGTCAGAGACAGGGAGAGACAGGAAGGAGAAAAAGTCAGAGACAGAGAGAGACAGGAAAGAGAAGAAGTCAGAGACAGGGAGAGACAGGAAGGAGAAGAAGTCAGAGACACGGAGAGACAGGAAGGAGAAGAAGTCAGACATAGGGAAAGACAGGAAGAAAAAGAAGTCAGAGACAGGGAGAGACAGGAATGAGAACAAGTCAGAGACAGGGAGAGACAGGAAGAAAAAGAAGTCAGAGACAGGGAGAGACAGGAAGAAAAAGAAGTCAGAGACAGTGAGAGACAGGAAGAAAAAGAAGTCAGAGACAGGGAGAGACAGGAAGGAGAAAAAGTCAGAGACAGAGAGAGACAGGAAAGAGAAGAAGTCAGAGACAGGAGAGACAGGAAGGAGAAGAAGTCAGAGACACGGAGAGACAGGAAGGAGAAAACGTCAGAGACAGGGAGAGACAGGAAGGAGAAGAAGTCAGAGACAGGGAGAGACAGGAAGAAAAAGAAATCAGAGACAGGGAGAGACAGGAAGAAAAAGAAGTCAGAGACAGGGAGAGACAGGAATGAGAACAAGTCAGAGACAGGGAGAGACAGGAAAAAAAAGAAGTCAGAGACAGGGAGAGACAGGTAGAAAAAGAAGTCAGAGACAGGGAGAGACAGGAAGGAGAAGAAGTCAGAGACAGGGAGAGACAGGAAGAAAAAGAAGTCAGAGACAGGGAGAGACAGGAAGGAGAAGAAGTCAGAGACAGGGAGAGACAGGAAGAAAAAGAAGTCAGAGACAGGGAGAGACAGGAAGGAGAAGAAGTCAGAGACAGGGAGAGACAGGAAGGAGAAGAAGTCAGAGACAGGGAGAGACAGGAAGGAGAAGAAGTCAGGGATAGAGAGAGACAGGAAGGAGAAGAAGTCAGGGATAGAGAGAGACAGGAAGGAGAAGAAGTCAGGGATAGAGAGAGACAGGAAGCAGAAGAAGTCAGACATAGGAAGAGGCAGAAAGGAGAAATGTAAGGAATAGGGAGAGACAGGAAAGAGAGGAAGTCAGAGATAGGGAGGAAGACGAAGGAGAAAACGTCAGGGACAGAGAGAGACAGGAAGATGAAGAAGCCAGGGATGGATATAGAATGGTGGGAGAAGAAATCCAGACATTGGAAAAGACAGAAGAGAATAGAAGTTTGGGGGCATTGGGGTGGGAAGATACAGGAGCGACAAGAAGTTACACATGGGAAGATACAGGAGCGACAAGAAGTTACACATGGGAAGATACAGGAGCGACAAGAAGTTACACATGGGAAGTTACAGGAGCGACAAGAAGTTACATATGGGAAGATATAGGAGCGACCAGAAGTTACACATGGGAAGTTACAGGAGCGACAAGAAGTTACACATGGGAAGATATAGGAGCGACAAGAAGTTACACATAGGAAGATACAGGAGCGACCAGAAGTTACATATGCGAAGATACAGGAGCGACAAGAAGTTACACATGGGAAGATATAGGAGCGACAAGAAGTTACACATGGGAAGATACAGGAGCGACAAGAAGTTACACATGGGAAGATACAGGAGCGACAAGAAGTTACACATGGGAAGATACAGGAGTGACAAGAAGTTACACATGGGAAGAGACAGGAGCGACAAGAAGTTACATATGGGAAGATACAGGAGCGACAAGAAGTTACACATGGGAAGAGACAGGAGCGACAAGAAGTTACACATGGGAAGAGACAGGAGCGACAAGAAGTTACACATGGGAAGAGACAGGAGCGACAAGAAGTTACACATGGGAAGAGACAGGAGCGACAAGAAGTTACACATGGGAAGATACAGGAGCGACAAGAAGTTACACATGGGAAGATACAGGAGCGACAAGAAGTTACGCATGGGAAGATACAGGAGTGACAAGAAGTTACATATGGGAAGATACAGGAGTGACAAGAAGTTACATATGGGAAGATACAGGAGTGACAAGAAGTTACACATGGAAGATACAGGAGTGACAAGAAGTTACATATGGAAAGATACAGGAGTGACAAGAAGTTACATATGGGAAGATACAGGAGCGACAAGAAGTTACATATGGGAAGATACAGGAGCGACAAGAAGTTACACATGGGAAGAGACAGGAGCGACAAGAAGTTACACATGGGAAGATACAGGAGCGACAAGAAGTTACACATGGGAACATACAGGAGCGACAAGAAGTTACACATGGGAAGATACAGGAGCGACAAGAAGTTACACATGGGAAGATACAGGAGCGACAAGAAGTTACACATGGGAAGATACAGGAGCGACAAGAAGTTACATATGGGAAGATACAGGAGCAACAAGAAGTTACACATGGGAAGATACAGGAACGACGAGAAGTTACACATGGGAAGATACAGGAGCGACAAGAAGTTACACATGGGAAGATACAGGAGCAACAAGAAGTTACACATGGAAGAGACAGGAGCGAGAAGAAGTTACACATGGGAAGAGACAGGAGCGACAAGAAGTTACACATGGGAAGATACAGGAGCGACAAGAAGCTACACATGGGAAGAGACAGGAGCGACAAGAAGTTACACATGGGAAGAGACAGGAGTGACAAGAAGTTACACATGGGAAGATACAGGAGCAACAAGAAGTTACACATGGGAAGATACAGGAACGACGAGAAGTTACACATGGGAAGATACAGGAGCGACAAGAAGTTACACATGGGAAGAGACAGGAGCGACAAGAAGTTACACATGGGAAGAGACAGGAGCGACAAGAAGTTACACATGGGAAGATACAGGAGCGACAAGAAGTTACACATGGGAAGATACAGGAGCGACAAGAAGTTGCACATGGGAAGATACAGGAGTGACAAGAAGTTACACATGGGAAGATACAGGAG
>JAPXFY010000024.1:17569047-17594047 GCA_030674185.1 Monoplex corrugatus
AGCAACGATAACAATCTTATTTATATGCATATGGCCAGCGTTCTTGTTGGGTTTTTTCCTGCGTGTGTGTATAGCTTTGTCTACCTATGAAAGCGGATATTCCTACGGAATGTTTTGGAGACTTTTTTTGTTGTTGCTTTCTTGGAATCTCTCTGGCCACCTGTCTATCGAGCCATTTACATATCTGTACATATATCCATCTATATCCACTTAATTATTTAGATTATCAATTCATTGAGACTGCCGGCATGGGGATGCTGAGGGCTTTTTGAATGTAGGTAGTATCCCCACCTTCTGAAAATTCTGCTCTAGAAATTTCCTGTTGTCACTCTTTGTTTCTTCCTTACTCCTTTGCTTTCTGTCATTTCTTCCTATCATTTTCTGCCTTGCTGGTCCATTCACCTATATGTGTTTGATACAGTCTTACGTACCTTCTCTTAAGATTGATAATTGGATACGTGTATTAAGTGCATTTTTGGCTCTAAGGAAATGAGATATGCGAAAACAATCATAGGTAATTTAGGCCTGATATATATATATATATATATATATATATATATATATATATATATATATATATATATATATATATATATAATATATATATATATTCTAGTGTCCTTATTGTGTTTAAATTTTATTCGAGTATTGTTTAAATCCACTGTGCGATAAATTGGGCAGAGTGACCAACGCCAGGGACATTTCTGTATATTCTGTGTGCAAATGCATTGATGTGTATACTTACTTTTCTTTTTTATCTGTAGAAGTACTGTGTGTGTATTGAAATGATACTAGCATCGATATGGCTGTACGCAGTCGACTTGGCTTTAAACAAAAATAACAATAGCAATAACAATTCATTGAGATATACTGACTTCTCTATCTACTGATGCATTCATTTTTAGTCTGTGTGTGTACAATTTGGATTCACTTTGTTCCAGTGTGTCTTCAAAAGCGTTACGCTACGTACTGCACCTGAAAGGAGGAGCATCAGCATCAACAGCAGCAGCAGCAGCAGTAGTGAAAACAGAACAAGAAGAAGAAGAAGAAGCAGTAAGTCTTCTTTGGAATATGTTATAGACAACAGGAGAAAAACTCAAAAACACAAAAAGAAATAAATACAAACGAAAACAAATTAAAACATAGCAAAGAAATACACAACATGAAAAAGAATGATAAGAAGAGGAAACGAAGAAGAAAGACAAGAGGAACTAAAGAAGACAAAAAAACGAAACAAAGAAGAAAGACGATAAGAAGAAAGGAAGAAGAAAGATCAGAAGAGGAAATAGAGAAAATGCAATCAACATGAACAAAACAGAAAGAATGAGGACAACAAAAACGTAAGAGAAGACAAAAAACCAACAGCAAAAAAACCAAACAAAAACCGAAAACCAAAACCAAAAACAAAAAGCAAAACAAAACAAAAAGTCAATACAAACTACAGCAGGAACGACAAGAACAACTACAAAAAAATGGAGAAAAAAACGGTCGTCACCAGAAAGTCGACCCCCCTCCCCCCCCCCAAAAAAGCAGCAAAAAAAAAAAAAAACACACAAAAAAAAAGAAGAAAAAAAAAGAAAAGGAAACATAAAAAAAGCCAACAACAAAAAAATCACACATAAACACTAAACAGAAATTCAGTGCGAAGAAAACATGACAAAACACAAAAAAGAAAATTATGAAAAAAAAAAAAAAACAACAGTACACAGTGCACAGCAAATGCTTGTTACGCAATCAATAAGAAGAACATAAACCTGGATACACAGAAATGGAAACAAAAACAATAACGGAGAAACACCAGAAGAAATGAAGAGCAAAATGAGCAAGATTCAATGCGACAAGAAGCAATATGACAAGCAACAGAAAAAGAACGTCTGTGATGATAACATCGGCAAAAAAGTCACCAGCAAATCCCCAAGAAAAGCACAAAGAATAGTGAAAAGGGAAAATCAAGAACAACAAAACCGCCAGAAAGACTAGCAACACGAACAGGATCAAGAACGAAAACAATGGAACGAGTATAACCAGGGGAAAAAAACAACGGAAAAAAAACCTCGGCTAAAACTGCATAAAGAAGGCAAGCAACAAAACAAAGCAGAAAAGAAAAATGGGAAAAAGTGACAAACAAAAGCAAAAGAAAAAAAAAAGAAAGAGAAAATGTGAGCAATAATGACAAAACCAAAACAAAAAGCAAGAAATCAAAGAAACAAACAAAAGAGAAACAGTGAAGTCAACAAGAACAAAAGGAAGAACCAAGTGTAGAAAAGTAAAACGCACACCAGCAAGTATACAGTAACAATATCAACACATGGCAGAACCAGAACACCAAAGGCACCTAGGAACAATACAAGCAAAACTTTTCAGAAAGAACACACATAAGACAGAAGAACACCAGAAAAAAGAACAAGAGCAGTAAGCACTAACAAAGCAGCAAGAACAAGAAAAACAAAAACAAAAACCAAACAAAATTACTCTGAAGAAAAACAAGTACTGAAAGAGCAAGATAGAAACAGCTAAAACGATAACACAAAAAAACATATAAAATAAGGTCAACAAATAGCCAAAAAACAGCACCAAGATAACATGAATTACAAAATCTGAGCGGAGCAAAAGCAACAAGAAGACATAAACGCAGAACAGAATTAAAATACAACACAAAAGAGAAAACGGAAAAACAACAACAAAACGGAAATGGAAAATCACAAAGAAAAAAAAACAAGAAACAAAGCAAGAACAGTACACAAACTGTGGCAAATCCATTACTATTATTGTTCCACAATCAATAACAACAGTATCAACATGAAAAAGGATGATATCAAAATCAATAACGGCAAGAAAATCTGGAGAAATAGAAGAGTAAAAGGGACAAGAAGCAGAACAAGAAGAAGCAGAAAAGAACATCTATGCAACAAAAACGGCAAAGATATCAAGTCATCACGAAAATCACGAAGAAAAGTGGAAGGAGAAAAATCAAGAACAAAAAGTAAATCGAAGACAGCATTGCAACAAGATCAGGAATAGTAATGAAAAAAACAAACAAAAAACTAAACAAACATAACTAATGGATGAAATCAAAAGCAGCAACAAAAAACACCTGAAATGATATAAAAAAAAAAATTAAAAAAATAAAACAGAAGAAAACAAAGCAAGAACAAAAACAAAACAAAAAATAAACAAAAAGAAAGAAAAACCAAAAACTAAAGGGAAAAGGAAGAAAGATAAAAAACTTAGAACATTCATGACAAGAACAACAGAAACAAACAACAGCAACAACAACAAAATACGAACATAAACAAATGCCGCAAGAAGTCAAAGAAACACAAGAACAACAAAATCAACAGGAACAACAGGAGGAACAGGAAGAATAAGTGTACAAGAACAAAACGTACATCAGCAAGAATACGATCACAATATCAACCCATGACAGAACCAGAACACCAAAGGCACCAAAAAAAAACGAACAAACAAAAACTTCAGAGAAAACAAATACAAGATAGAAAAACTCGAGAAAAAAAAAAGAACAAAAGCAATAAGAGCAACAAGAACGGCAAGACAAAAAAAAATACAATTCTTCGGAAGAGAAAATAGAGAAAAAAACAAAAGCGAGAACAACACGAACATAAGAATAATATCAACAAAAAGCCGAACCACAACACCAAGGTCACTAACAATAACACAAATTGCAAAGTGTAGTAGACAGAGCAAAAACAAGAAGACAAAAACAGAAACGCACAACGGAAAGTGAAATAACTACTACTGTAACAACTACAAGCACACAAAAGACAACCCACCCACGCACCAACGTACCCCCCCTCCCAAAGAAAATACAACATATAAACAAAAATCTGAAATGGAGAAAAGACCCCCCCCCCCCCCCCACCCACTCCAAAAAAAAAAAAAAAGAAAAAGAAAACGAACAAAAAAAACAAACAAAAAAATCAGCACACGATAAATGGCAAATCCATAAAACTTATTACTGCGCTATCATTATAAACGGTATCGACATGAATTAGCAGATGTGAAGAGAAAAATCTATAACAGCAAGTACATCAGGAGAAATGGAAAAGTAAAAGGCACAAGAGAAAAAACAACAAAAAGAAAAAGTATATGACAA
Organism: Monoplex corrugatus; assembly: GCA_030674185.1. Classification (NCBI taxonomy): domain Eukaryota; kingdom Metazoa; phylum Mollusca; class Gastropoda; order Littorinimorpha; family Ranellidae; genus Monoplex; species Monoplex corrugatus. Next base: position 17,573,162 of record JAPXFY010000024.1, read on the forward strand.
TAACAACGGCAAAAAACACAAATCGCCAAGAAAAGCAAGACGAAGAAGACTAGAACAGAAAAAAAATCAACAACAAAAAATAAACAAAGACGAATAGCAACAGAAAAAAGAACAAGAATGAAAAAAAATAGATTAAAGACAATAACTACGGGACAAAATCAAAAGGAGAGAGAAAAGAAAAAAGAAAAAAAAACAGCTGTAAAGATATGAAGAAAGTGAGCAACAAAACAAGGAAGAACAAGAAAAAGAATGAAAAGAAAACAGCAAAATAAAGCGGTATAGGAAACAAAAGAAAAAAAATACACAAAAATAAATCAAATCCCTGCAAAACCAAAACAATTGAAGGGAAAGAAAAAAAGAGGATTAATTACAAGAATAACAAAACCAATGCGAAGAAAACAAAATCATAAGCAAATACAGCAAAATCTCTAAGAAACGAACAAAAGAACAACAACAAAGTCAAGAAGAAGGAAAAAAAGGAACAAGTACATGACAACCTAGAACACCAAAGACACCAAGGAACAGCAACAAACCAAACAACTCGGGGCGGAGCATACAACAACAAAATAAGACAAAAGAGAACAAGAACAACAAAAACAGCAAAAACAAGGAAACAAGTCGAAAAACAAAAGGGAAAGAAACAAAATAAAGTATCAAAAACAAGAGCAACAAGATTACAAACAGCAAAATCAAAAACAAAGAGAATTGAATATACAACATGTCAAACTCAAGACAAAGGAACAGAAAGAACAACAAAATCAGCAACATACACAGAAACAAGATAAACGATGTACAGAAAAGAACTAGACGATGAAAACCCACAACAGCAAGAATATAAGAACAATATCAACCAATAGCAGAACTACAATACCATGATCAATAATAATACCGGGAATAAAGAAAACCTAACAATGAAACAAAAAAAAGAGGAATACGGCAACAAAAACACACGAGCAACACAAGGAGAACCAAAAGCAGAATAAACATCCAAAGAGAGCAAAATCAAGAACAAAATCGAAGATAACTATAAATTAAAACACAGGCACATCAAGAGCTCCACTACAACAAATCCACAAAAATGCAAATAACAAAACGAACACCAAACACCAAAGTCAACTGGAAATCAAACAAGCACACTCGAATAGCAACAGAAAAGTCAAGAAGAACCCGAAGAAACAAGGACAGAAATAAGATAAAAAGAGCAAAAACAACAGCCACAACTGAAGAATATCAACCAATAATGGAATCACAACAGTATCATCAAACGTCTTGACACATGGCGTTGGCGAAAAATGGCCCTCCATATGCATCTATCCCTTGTTGCCGCAAGCACATCTTCTGCCCTTTCCGTCTTCAGCCACTCCTGCAAGTTTGTCCAATATTTTTTTTTCTGGGTCTACCTGGTGCTCTTTCCTTCCAGCTTTTCTGTTGTGACCAGGTGCTCCAGTTCCAGGAACCACAACACGAAGAGAATGAAAAAAAACACACACAAATAAGAAAACTACTGAGCAGAACAGAAACAAGGCAAAAACAAAAGCAAAACGGGAAAATAAAACAAACTACTTCCACAACTACTACAACTCAAAACAGAGACCCAAAGCACAAAAGAAAGAAAGAAAAAAAAAGCATCAACTCGAAGTCACCAAGAAAAGCACGAAAAAGTGAAAGGGAACAATATCAAGGACATGAAGTACATCAAAAACAAGAAAAATATCAACAAAAACAGGATCAACATTTAAAAAACAGACTGAACGAATATCACAAGGAAACAAAATCAAAAGCAACACATAGTGGAAAAAGAAAACACACAGCTTGTACAAAGTGAAGAACAAAGACCAACGTCAACTAGAAGTCAAACAAGCAAATGAGAACAGCAACAATAAAGTCAAAAAGAAAAGTCCAGATAAGAGCAAGAACAAAGATAAAACAAAAACGACGACAGCAAGAACAGAAGAACAATGTTAACAAATATCTGAACTACATGAGCAAGAGCACCACCAACAAAACAAATATGATAATAATCAAGAACAAAGAAAATGATATCCAGAAGTAAACAAACATATAAACAAAAATGTAACATCAGTCAAGATGAAGAAGAAGAGGAACACATCAAGTGCCTTGCCACATGGCGTTGGCGTGTCCCTTGTTGCCACAAGTACATCTTCCATCCTCTCTGTCCTCAGCCACTCTGCAAGTCCGTCCAACATTTTTCCCTGGGTCTACCTGGTGCTCTTTCCTTCCAGCTTTCCTATTGTGACCAGGTGCTCCAATTCCTCTTTCCTCATAAAACGGCCTATAAATTTTGCTTGTCTTTTCCTAATTTGCCTTATGAATGATCTTGTGTCTGCCTCCATCAAGACTGTCTCATTTTTCTTTGCTGTCCATTGAACTCTCAACATTCTTCTTGGAAACTACATCTCAGCTGCCTCAACCTTGTTCTGGCTTTGCTTGTTGACTGTCCACGCCTCACAACCGTATAACATTATCGGTTCTATATAACATTCAAGAACTCTCTTCCTGGTGTTAATTGATAAGCATTTGATGGTAAGAATGCTCTCCATCTTCTTGAATGCTGTTTTGGCTTGGCCAATTCTGCTGGCTATTTCTGGTGTGCATCTGCTGTCTGGTGAAATATTCGTTCCCAGATGATTATTTAAACTTGTCAACCTGTCTCAAAGTTGTGCCGTTTGCTGTTATTTTGTGTGAGGGGTTTTCATGTGTTTTTTTTACTGACTACCATGACTTCAGTCTTCTTGCTGTTTAGCTCAGCCCCTTACCTTTGCTTTCTATTTCTAGTATATTCACAAGGTTTTGTAGGTCCGTTTCATTTTCTGCAGTTCGCACGGTGTCATCTGTGTGTCGAATGTTGTTTACTTTTTTCCTCCAACCTTTAATCCAGGGTATTCCTCCAGGTTTCTCATGATGTTTTTGCTGTAAAGTGAAAACATCTGGTGACAAAACACAACCTTGTCTGACTCCTCTTTTGATATTTTAGAAAGAGCTTATATCGTTTTCCATTCTCATTGCAGCCTTTTGTTCCCAATACATATCTCTGATTATTTGTAGATCTTTTCCATCAGTATTGAGTCTTTCTAGTTGGTTGATCAATTCTTCACGTCTTATCCGATTGAAAGCCTTGGTGTAATCAACAATGCATAAATATATATCTTTATTCATCTCAACTGACCTCTCTATGATAGGTCGTATGATGTATATGGCATTGTTTCTTTCTCTTCCACAAATCTACATTGTTCTTCTGCTATTTCACTTTTGATTGTATTCCTTGTCCTCATCATGGTTATTCTTAATATGATCTTTGTTACATGACTCATCAAACTGATTGTGCGATGCAGTTCGCATTCTATAGCCCCTGTTTTCTTTGAAAGTGCAATGAAAAGTGATTTTGACATATCTTTGGGGATTTTTCCAGTGTCATAAATTTCACTTGGGAGGTCTGTTGTTTTTAGAGGAACACAACAAGAAGTAGAATAAGAGAGCAAGCTTTTGAAGCCCTCGATCGTGCCTGCATGTGTTAGTGCTACTTTGCTTGAGCTCGGGACATATTCCACTGTTTGCCCTGGCAGAGCGGGCACGCAAGGTCACCTGGTTTCCACCATTTCACCAGATTCGTGGGCAAGAGTTAAGCAGAACTGAGAATGAAACCGATTCTGAGAGTGGCCACCATTCCAGCTTAGACATATTGGGAGTGTACTTTACATCCAGGTTCCTCTTCTCTGTTTTATCTTTTTGGATTGCTTCCCAATTCGTTGTGGTATGTTCTCCACAACCAGACACTTCTGGAAAGCATCTTCTCTGGACTTACACAGCTTGGTATTCATTGTCTGTAAGGTGTTTAGTCAGCCTTGTAACCTTGACAGAGGATGGTTTATCCGTTTGAAGTCAGAAGTGACAGTTGTCTAAAGTAGTTGTCATTCGATTTCTGTTCTTTTGGAATATATTCTCCATCTGCCACAATCTATTGGTTTCTAATCTTCTGGTTTCTACACGATGATCATAAGTTTCTGTAGCTACTTGGGGGCACGTGGACATTTCCTCAAGCAGCATGTAAACTATTTCGTCATGGCCAGATGATGATTTCAAGTGATGCTTCGCACTAAGGACTGGAATGCTTTCCTGTGGTACTGTTCCAGAGCATTTTTGTCCATTGTGATCGTCCCTGATTTGGGTAGCTGGAACAGTTTCCCGCCAGACTGGAAGGGGTGTCTTAATTAATTTTTGGGTTGTCGTTTTGCTGCTGCTCCTCCCTGCGTATTCTGCTTTGCTGAGGGCACTGTTTCTCTTTCATATTTTTTTCCTAATCCTTTTTTCTCAAATTATGAAGCAGCTTTCATTTTGTTTATTCAGAATCCTATTTTTCCTCCGGATATCCTCGTCTAATGCTAATGTGTGGATTTCTCAGGAAGGATTTTCACCTTCGGCTGTTTTACTCCACAGGTATCCTTATATGTTGTACAGAGAGAATATCTAAACGTGGCTAGTTTGAGTTTCAGTGTGCATCAGCGTATTTAGTTTGTGGATGATTTCTTTATGCAGACTCTTAAATTCCTCTTGTGCACTTATTGACGGATAGATTGAGTTTCTGGCGTAGCATCACCAGCACAGTTTCGTCTGAACAATCACGTGGATATATTGTCACTGTAATTTGATTCGTGGTCTTGGTTTTCCGACATTGTATCTGCTGGCACAGTACGTTGCTATTGATTCATCACGGCTCTTTTCCGTCCGGTGGATCCTCATGCCGCGCTTGGTTGAGAATCCGCTTCCACAGCACTCGGGAATTCCCTTTTCTTCTACTACGTCTGGTCTGTATTGTATTTCTAGTCGGTATTAGGTTGGCGCCAATACATTCACCATTCTCTTCCTCTTTCGGTGAATCCTGGGAGCATCTTTCATTTTGGAAGAAGAGGCAAATTTAAAAAAATGCAAGGTGGGGAGTCAGCCCACAAGTCCATACAACTAGTCTTTCCCAGTGTCATCCTGTTCCTGAAAGTCAGTGGTCTAGTAACATGTTGGTATAAAGAAACAGTGTTGAAAGCCGGGCAGCAGAAGGTCCTCAGAGGAGAAACCCCCGTCAAGCAAATGTTTTGGCTCTGAACTCCTTACAGTCTAACTGGACTGGATATCATCCGGGTCCTGACAGATGGATGCTCTTCTGTTATGAATAAAGTTGGGGGGTTTTTCTTCTTTTTTTAAAAGTAGAAATTGGTCCTCTGTCTGGATTCGAATCCCCGCCTCTAAAATTAGTCAACAAGACTGCCATCAAAAGAAAGAAATAAAAGAATCATTTTTAAATTGATGGATCCATCTTACTAGACAATGGATGTTTTCGGTTGAGGAGCCAGATGGTAAACAGTATCAGCTGTGGTTGAACAAGCTGATTTCCTGTGTGGCAGTCCTCGGCACTGCTGACGCACATGAAGGTTGATAGGTGATCGCTGTTGCAGCTTTCTTTTTCATCTCTCCAACAACAGTGAAGATCGTTTCTCCTCTGCGGTGACCATGCCTGCACGTACAGACTTCACTAGGCACGGCGATGTGTAGCTGTCTCTTTGCAGGTGGACACACTGATATCAGCTGATTTCAGGTATCGTTTGCAAGATTCCCTATATAGCAGCAGTGAATGCCCTGTGTGCCAGGATCCTGCAGTAAGCTCTCCGTACAGTGTCGTCGGCCTCTTTACATCTCAGGAGATGATAGTCTGCACCAGGAGGCGTTGTGGTCAAGACGTGCACTTTCTGCTGTGGCTGTGCAGGCCGATTCTTGAGTGGCAAGCTCTGTCACATCTGCCACATACAAATTGAGTCGCTATTGTCTGGTTTCTGGAACGTGGCTTGCGAAGAGCCCTTTTCTCATCTGCGCTTTCTGCTCTCCTCCTCTCCGCATTCACAACGCCTTGCTGAACGGCTGTCCGCCACGCTGCCCTGTCTTCCGCCAGAGTCTCCCAAGAGCCTGGGTCAATCCCTGAGCTTCTGAGGTCCGTTTTGCATGCGTCTACAAAGCGTAGCTGTGGACGTCCTAGAGTTCGCTTCCGGTTTGCGAGTTCGCCGTAGAGAAAGGCTTTTGGTATGCGACCATCCTCCATTCGACGCACATGGCCAAGCCAGCGTAATCGGCGTTGGCTTAGGAGGGCAAAAGTGGTCTGTCGGCCTGCACGACGGAGGACCTCTATGTTCGTCACCTTGTCTTGCCATCGGATGCCGAGGATGCGTCGCAAGCAGCGGATATGGAAAATGTTGAGCCTCTTTTCTTGGCTGGCGTATGTGGTCCAGGCTTCACTACAGTAGAGAAGTGTGCTCAACACACATGCTCTGTACACCTGCATTTTGGTATTCGCAGTAAGACTGCTGTTGGACTTGACCCGCTTGTTCAGTTTAGCCATTATAGATGAGGCCTTTGCAATTATGGCGCTGATTTCAGCGTCCAGAGAGAGGTTGTCGCTTATGGTGGACCCCAAGTACTAAAATTTGTGGACAGTATTGAGGTCGTAGTCTTCAATGTGAGATGGTGGTTCTTCACAGCCTTGGCCTAAGATCTCAGTTTTTTTCAAGCTGATTGTGAGACCAAATTCTCTGTAAGCGTGGGCGAAGCGATCAACGAGCCTCTGGAGATCTTGTTCACTGTGGGAAGCCAGCGCAGCATCATCTGCAAAGAGAGCTTCACTGATGATCTTTCCCACCTTAGTTTAGGAACGAAGCCTGGCAGTGTTGAAGAGCTTTCCATCGGTCCTTATATGAAGATATACACCTTCAGATTTGCAGAAGGCATAGGTCAGCAGCATCGAGAAGATCCCGAACAGAGTTGGGGCCAAAACACATCCCTGTTTCACTCCGCTGCTGATCCTAAAAGGCTCTGATGTGGCACCATTATAGCACACAGTGCTATGCATGTTCTCGTGGAAAGACTGGATGACAGCTGATAGTCTTGGGGGGCAGCCGATTTTCTTCAAAAGCTTGAAAAGACCACTCCGACTGACCAGGTCGAACGCTTTCGTGAGATCCATGAAGGCGAGGCAAAGGGGCATGTGTTGCTCGCGGCACTTTTCCTGTAGTTGCCGGACAGAGAAGATCATATCAATGGTCGATCTTCCGGCCCTGAAGCCGCACTGGGACTCAGGGTAGATGCGAGCTGCCAGCCTCTGAAGACGGGTTAAGACGGCTCTGGCGAATGCTTTCCCAACAATGCTGAGGAGTGAGATTCCGCGATAATTATTACAGTCACTGTGGTCGCCCTTGTTCTTATATAGAGTTACTATCCTGGCGTCTCTCATGTCTCTTGGAATGAAGCCTTCCTTCCAGCACATGCACAAAAGTTCATGCAGCTCGTTGAGAAGAGCAGGCTTCCCGCACTTGATGACCTCTGAAGGTATTATGTCTTCACCAGGGGCTTTTCCCGTCGTCAAACCGTCAATCGCCTTGCTTAGTTCAAGACTTGGCTCAGCATCCAACTCCTCCATGACAGGCAAGTCCTCAGTGGCATTCATGGATGCATCGGTGACAGAGTTCTGCGTGGAGTACAGCTCCAGGTAGTGCTCTACCCATCTTTCCATCTGCTTTGCTGAGTCTGTGATGTTCTCTCCTGCTTTGGACTTAAGAGGAGCTGACTTGGAGGCTGCTGGACCAGTCGCTTGTTTGATGCCAGCGTACATGCTGCCATTGTTGCCTGAATCTGCTGACTGCTGAGTACTGGAGCTTAACTGTAGCCAGTAGTTGTTGGCGCATCGCCGAGCAGTTTGTTGGGCCTTGCTGCGGGCAGCTCTGTAAGCATCACGAGTAGATTGGATATTGTTGTTTTTATACGCAAGTAAAGCCTTGCGTTTCGCTTCCACCACTGGTTCCATTTCCTGCCAGTTCGCCTCAAACCAGTCGGGATTCTTTCGTTCCTTTTTCCCAAATATATACTCAGGGCGGACTGATAAATTGTGTCCTTCACGTGATTCCACTTTTCCTCAGCGTGTTGGATCTCTGAGCCACTCTTGAGCGCTTCATTCGGGATTTCTACAAACTCCCCGGCCTTGGTCAGATCGGATGTGCGACAGGCATCAATCCTTGAGCGACCTTTCTTCTTTGAGTGGTGCAGTCTTCTAGGTAGAAGCTTGATCTTGATGCGTACCAGGGTGTGGTCTGTGTCGCAATCAGCGCCGTGGAAACTCCTCGTGTTGAGGACGTTGTTAAGGTCCGACCTCCTTGTTAAGACGAGGTCGAGCTGATGCCAGTGGTGGGATCCGGGGTGGCGCCATGACACCTTGTGCTTCTCCTTATTTTTGAAGGTGTTGGTGATGGCCAGCTTGTGGTAAGAGCAAAGCTTCAGGAGTCTTTGACCGTTCTCATTTTACTTCCCAACATCATGATGTCCAATGCTGGTTGGCCAGGCCTCAAAATCAGCAGCTACGCGTGCGTTCAGGTCTCCCAATATGAAGAGACCTTCCTTGCTGGGAACTCCTCTGACAACAGCATCCAGGGCCTCATAGAACTGGTCCTTGACGTCGGGTGAGGAGCTTAATGTTGGGGCATAGGCACAGATGAAGTTGACTGTGCCTGAACTGGTCATTTTTAGAGTGAGCATCTCTCCGTACCTCCCGTGGGGAGCTCTATGGTTGCTAGGAGGGAGTTATTTACAGCAAAGCCCACACCATGAATACGTGGCTCCTCTGGGTTCTTCCCCTGCCAGAAGAACGTGTAGTTCTTCTCACGCAGTGATCAGTCCCCACGTAGTCTTGTCTCCTGTAATGCAGTGATGTCGACGCTGAGTCTCTGAAGCTCCCTGTCTATCACGGCCGTCTTCCGCGTGTCGTCTAACAGCTGTAGGTCGCTGTCAAAATCAGGACACATTGTCCTTACATTCTAGCTTGATATCGGAAGAGCTGGCATCTTCTTTTTCTGTTTTGTGCTGCCTGGTGCCTGGTATTTACAACTTGCCTGTCAAGTTTCCTCTAAGCTCCAAGCACCCATTGGAGCAAGCAGGTTGTGGCGGGGCAACACCTCACTGACTGGGCCTAAAACCGGTAACTGCTACTCTCCGTGTTGTGTCGACGCTGTGTTACCAGCGAAGCTGGAGTGACCTCTTCAGGTGCAGGCCTGGGCAAGTGAATATGGAGGACGAGCTGTTGCCCATGCAGCAAGTCTCTCCTCGCCACTAGTGGAATCCAGGGGAAAGACAGAGGCCTGTACGCCTGGTACCAGGGGCGACGCAGGAGTTGCCAGAACGAGGTTGTAGATAACGACGAACTGCCTTAGGAACTCCGACTCCGGATTTTTCCTCGAGATTTACTTCTGAAGCCTTTCCCTAGAATGGGTGTAGCCGCGAGGCAGCGGAGGTTTGAAGTAAAAGTTTTCCTTCTCCTAGACAGGCTGCTTTCCCGGGCTGACGAGTCCCATCTACCCGATGCAGTGATATCACCCCCTCACGTGGTTTGGCACGCCTGCTGAGGCGAGGTCCCGGAGTGTGGCGCTTGGAGCCAGCACGTGAGATTTAGAGGATGGATGAGGACCAGTGATGCCCGTCCACACTCCCCTACCGGGTAGAGTGCAGCAGCTAGACACCAAAGGTACTACCTCTATCCAGAGCCCCCTACACCCCACTTTTTCATCTCTCCAACAACAGTAGAGATCGTTTCTTCTCTGCGGTGACCATGCCTGCACGTACAGCCTTCACTAGACAGCGATTTGTAGCTGTCTCTTTGCAGGTGGACACACTGATATCAGCTGATTTCAGGTCTCGTTTGCAAGATTCCCTATATAGCAGCAGTGAACGCCCTGTGTGCCAGGATCCTGCAGTAAGCTCTCCGTACAGTGTATCATCAGGGATACGAGAATCCTGCATGTAGCGAACAAGGCCAAGCCAGGTATTCACCTGGCTTTTTCGAGAGAAAGGCTACAACTTTGTGAAATGTTAAGGTAAGTACCGTACCAAGAGAAGGTATTCCAGGGATTGGAAATTGACAGACGGGAGAAAACTTTGAAGGAAGGGTACCAAGGAGAGCGAACTGTGGTGGAGGGAGACCAACGGGATGGAACATAAGAGGAGGGGAGGCAACTTTGGAAAACAGAACGAGGGTATGACCTTTGGGGGAAGATTCGGAGGAGAGGGAACTTAGGTTAACGACAAAAAGAAAATGGAATTCAGAAGGGAGTGATTGGAAGAAACTTAGGGAAGATGGGGAGAGACTGGGGGAAGAGAACTTTGGGAGATGGGAAAGGGACTGAGAGGAGAGATCTTGGGGACTGGGGGGAGATGGGGATCCCCAAAGGAGTGAGGAAATTGGGGGAAGAAGGGAAGCACCAAGGGAGGGAGGGAAATTTCGGGGTCAAAGAAGGGAGATCCCAAGAGAGGGAGGGAAGAGGGAACTTTGGGGTTTGAAGAGGAAGTTAGCCACAAAGGTGGGGAGGGAGGATCTTCGGGTGTTGAAGAGGGAGGAAGAACCTATGGGAGGGTACTTCAGGGGGAGAGAACCAATGGCAGGGAACTTTGGGGGGGGGGGAGAACCAATGGAAGGATACTTGGAGGAGGGGAACCAATGGGAGGGGTATTCTAAGGGGAGAACGAATGGCAGTTCGGGTATGGGAGGGGGGAAGCGAATGGGAGGGAACTTGGAAAGGGGAACTAAAGAGAAGGGTACTTGGCCGCGGGAGAACCAAGGGGAGGGAACTTGGGGGGAGGGAACCAAGGGGAAAGGTTATATAGGTACCAAAGTTAAATTGGGAGGGGAGTGGGCGTACTAAGGGGAGGGAAATTAGGGTAGGGCGGGAGAACCACAGGAGGGAACTTGTGGGTGCGGGAGAAACAGAGTACAAAACTTGAGGGGGGGGGGTGTCCGGGGGAACCAAGGGGAGGGAACTTCGTGGGGGGAGGGAGAATTGAGGGGAGGGGACTTCTTGTGCGGGGGTGAGGGCGGGAGAACCAAGGGAAGAGAACTTGGAGTATGGGAGGACCAAGGGGGAGGGAACATCGGGGCATGGAGGGGGAGAACCAAGGGTGAGGGAACTTCGGGGGTGATGGAGGGAAAACCAAGGAGAGGTAACTTTTTGGGGGATAGGGAGAAAACCAAGGGTAAGTAGTTTCGGGGGGATAGTGAGAACCAAGAGGAGAATTCATGGGGTATGGACAACCAATGGAAGGGAACTTGGGGGTAGGAGCGCCGGGAGAACCAAGGGAGGGAACTTCGGGTGCTGTGGGAATGTAGAACCAAGAGGAAGGAACTCTTTTTGGGGGGGGGGGGGGAGAACCAATGGGAGGGAATTTCGGGGGGTGGGGAGGGCGGGATAATCAAGTGGAGTGATATTCGGGAGAGGGGGAGATCCAAGAAGTGAACTCCGGGTGGGGGGTTAGGGAGAGAACAAAAGAGAGGTAAACTTTGGGGGTAGGGAGAACCAAAGGGAGGTAATTCGGGAGGGGAGGGAGATCGAAGGGGAGGTAACATGGAGGATAGGGACAACCAAGGGGGGGTAAATTGGGGTTGGGTATGGAGAACCAAGGGGGGAGTAATTTGGGGTGTTAGGGAGCCAAGGGGAGGGAACTTGGGGGTATGGACAACCAATGGAATGGAATTTGGGGGGAGGGGGCCAGGAGAACGAAGAGGAGGGAATTTGGGGCAGGGGAAGGCGGGAAAACCAAGGGGAGTGAACTTGAGGAGAGAAGGCCGGAGAACAAAGGGGAGGGAACTTTAAAACCAAGGGGAGTGAACTTAGGGGGAGGGAGGGTGGGGAAACCAAGGCGAGGTAACTTGAGGGGGGGAGGGCGGAAGGACCAAGCGAAAGGAACTTGAGGGTGGTGGTGGTGCTGCTGGTGGCGAAAGTACCAAGGGGAGGGAACTTGGGGAAGGGCAGGAGAACCTAGGGGAGAGGGGGAGAGGGCAGAATCATAAAGGGGAGAGAACTCCGGGGTTGGGGGTTTGAGGACGAGAGAACCAAGGGGAGGAAACATCAGGGGGGAGGGGGGAGACACAAGGGGAGGGAACTTGGGGTTGGAGGGAACTTAGGGTGGAGGGTGGGATAACCAAATGGAGGGAACTGGTGGGGAGGGCGGAAGAACAAAGGGGAGGTAACGTCAGGGGTAAGGAACTTGGGGGGAGGGAGAACCAAGGGAAGGGAATTGGGGGAGGGCAGGAAATTGGGGGAGGGCAGGAACCAAGGGAAATAACTTAAGGGATGTTCCGGGAGAACCAAGGGGGAGGGAATTGGAGGGGGTGTCTGGGAGAACCAAGGGGAGGGAACTTGGGGTAGGGGGTGCTGGAGAACCAAGGGGAGGGAAATTGGGGGGCGGGGGTGCGAGAGAATCAAGGGAAGGGAACTTGAGGGAAGTTCCGGGAAAACCAAGGAGAGAGTACTTGGAAGGTGGGTGGATGGGTCTGGGAAAAACAACGGGAGGGCACTTGCGGGTCCAGGAGAACCAAAAGGAGGAAACTTGGGGGTCAGGAAACCAAAGGGAGGGAACTTGGGGATCCGGGAGAAACAAGGGAAGGGAACTTGGGAGAATGAGTCAGGGAGAACCAAGGAGAGGGAACTTGGGGGGAGGGAGTGCGGGAGAATCAATGGACGATAATTTGGGGGAGGGAGTGCGGGAGAGCAAAGGGGGAGGGAACTTGGGTAAAGGGAGCGTAAGAGAACCAAAGGGAGCTAACCTCCGGTGGGGAGAGAGGAACAACCAATGGAAGGGAACTTGGGGGAAGGGGGGAGAATCAAGAGGAAGTTAGGTGAGGAGGGAGGGAGGGAGGGAGCACCAAGGTGAGGGGACTTCAGGGTAGGAAGGATGGCGGGAAAACAAAGGGAAGTGAAGTTAAGAGAAGGAACTTAGGGGGTGGTGAGAACCGAGGGGAGGGATCTTGGTTAGAACCAAGTGGAGGGAACTTGGGGAGGGGACGGTTGGAGAACCAAGGGGACGGAACTTGAGGAGAAGGGAACTTGGGGAAAAGGGAACTTTTGGGGAGGAGTGGGGAGAACCAGGGGAGGGAACTTCGGGGGTGTGAGAGCAGGAGAACTAAGGGGATGGAGTCTCGGGGGGGGGGGGTGAGGGTGAGATAACCAAAGGGAGGGAACTTTAGGGGGGGCAGAGGGCGGGAGAACCAAGAGGAGACAACTTTGGGGAAGGGCGGAAGAACCAAGGAGAGAGAGCTTCGGGGGTAACTTGGGGGGTAGGGAGAACCAAGGGGGGGGGGGAAACTTGGGAGGTCCGGGAGAATCAATGCAAGGGGAGGAACTTGGGGGGGTAGGGAGAACCAACGGGAGGGAACTTGGGGAAGGGAGTTCGGGAGAACCGAGGGGAGGGTGCTTGGGGTTGGAGGGCGAGAGAACGAAAGGGAGGGAACTTTGGAGGGATGAGATCGGGAGAACCAAGGAGGGAACCTCAGGTTGCGGGGGAAACCATTGGGAGGAAACTTCGTTAGAACCAAGGGGAGGGGACTTGTGGGAGTAGGGAGCTTGGGGTGGGGTGGGTTGAAGAACCAAGGGGAGTGAACTTGGGGAGGGTGGGAGAACCAAGGGGAGAGAACTTAGGGGGAGGGGGAGTACCAGGGGAGAGAACATTTTTGGGGCGAGTGGAGAGAACCAAGGGGAGGGAACTTCGGGGAGGGGGGTTGAGAGCGGGAGAAGTAACACGGGATGGAATTTCGGGGGCGTGAGGGTGGTAGAACCAAGGGGAGGGAACTTCAGGAGTGAGGGCAGAAGAACCAGGGATAGGGAACGTCGGGGTTAACTTGGGGGGGGGGGGGTAAGGAAAACCAAGCAGAGGTAACTTTGGGGGTAGAGAGAACCAAGGGGAGGCAACTTGGGGAATCCGGGAGAATCAAGGGGAGGAGGAACATAGGGCGTGGTAGGGAGAATCAACGGGAGGAATTTGCCAGGGGGAGGGGGAACTTTGGGGGGGAGGGCAGGAGAACAAAGGGGTGGGAACTTGCATTAGAGGTAGGTAGAACAAAGAAGAGATAACTTGCGGGGGTAGCGAGAACCAGGGGAGGTAATATTGGGGGGTAGGGAGAACTAAGGGGAGGTAACCTCGGGTGGAGGAAGAAATCCAAGGGGATATAACTGGGTGGAGGGAGAGCCAAGGCGGGATTGGGGCTGGAAAGAACCCAAGGTGAGGGAACTTCAGGGGAGCGGGAGAACCAAACGGAGGGAACTTGGAGGGGGAGCAGTAGAACCACGGGTTGCGAACTTGGGGGTGGGGAGGCACGAAGGGGTGCGAACTTGGGTGGGTGGTGAGAACGAAGGGTGCGAACTTTAGGGGTTAGGGAGAACCAAGTGGAGGAACTTGGGGAGGGGGAGAGCAGGAGAACCAAGGAGAGGAAACTTGTGGGGAGGGCGGGAGCACCAGTGAGGAAGGAACTTCAGGGTTCGGGGGTGGTGAAGGCCCGAGAATAAAGGGGAGGGAATTTAGGGTGAGGAACTTTGGGGGGGAGGGAGGGAGAACCAAGAGCAGGGAAGTTCGGGACGGTGGGGGAGGTAGAACCAAGGGGTGGGAACTTCAGAGGGAGGGTAGGGCGGGAGAAGCAAGGGGAGCGATTTTCGGGTGGGAGGAGGTAGGGAGAACCCAGGGGAATGAACTTTGCGAGGGTGAAGGGAGGAGAACCAAGGGGAGCGAACTTCGTGTGTGTGTGTGGGGGGGGGGGGAACCAAGGGAGGGAATTGCAGGGTGGGTAGGGCGGGAGAACTAAGGGTAGCAAATTTTGGGGGGAGGGGGAGGGAAAATCAAGGGGAGGAAAATTTGAACGAAGGGTAAGGAGAACCAAGAGGAGGAACATATGGGTGGGGAGGCTAGGGAGAACCAAGGAGAGGTAACTTGGGGGTAGAGGGGAAGAAGGGAAGTTACCTTGGGGAGGGGAGGAAGAACCGACGGGAGGTAACTCAGGGGTATGGAGAAACAAGGGGGGGGGGTAACTTTGGGGCTAGGGAGAACCAAGGGCGAGGGGAATTTGGGGTAGGGAGTTCAGGATGTTGAGGGCAGGAGAACCAAGGGAAGAGAACTTGGGGGGGGGGGGGGACCAAGGGGAGGGATCTTGGTCAGAATCAAGGGGAGGGAACTTGGGGGAGGAAGAAACTTGGGGAGGGGATGGTTGGAGAACCAGGGGGAGAGAACTTGGGGTGAAGGGAGCTTGGGGGGGGGGAGAACCAAGGGGAGGGAACTTAAGGGGAGGGGGAACAAATGGGAGTGAACTTGGGGGGTGGGGGACGAATTGGAGGTTTCTTGGGGGACCGATAGGAGGGTACTTGTGGGCGGGGGCGTGAGAATCAATGAAAGATTACATGGGAAGGGAAACAATCGAAGGAAATCGGGAAGGGAGAACTAGTGGGAGGGTACTTTGGGGGGGGGGGGGGGGATCAACAGGAGGGAACTTGGGGGTGGGAGAATCAATGGGATGTTACTTGGGGAGTGAACCAGTGGGAGGGAACTTGGGGAGTGAGAACGCCTGGGAGGGAACTTGGTGGGTGGACAGGAGCCAACGGTATATATATATATGTGTGTGTGTGTGTTTGTGTGTGTGTGTGTGTGTGTGTGTGTGTGTGTGTGTGTGTGTGTGTACGTGTGAGCGTGTGTCTGTGTATGTGTGTTTGTGTGTGTGCTTGTGTGTGTGTATACACACACACACACACACACACACACACACACACACACACACACACACATATATATATATGTATACATGTGTGTGTGTGTGTGTGTGTATATGTGTGTGTGTTTTGGTGTGCGTGCGTGTGTGTGTGTGTGTGTGTGTGTGTGTGTGTGTGTGTGTGTGTGTGTGTGTGTGTGTGTGTGTGTGTGTTCGTTCGTTCGTTGCTTGATTTAACGTCTTTTCACTATAAGTGATATTAGACGGTGTGTGTGTGTGTGTGTGTGTGTGTGTGTGTGTGTGTGTGTGTGTGTGTGTGTGTGTGTGTGTGTGGTGTGTGTGTGTGTGTGTGTGAGTGTGTGTGTGCGTGTGTGTGTGTGTATGTGTGTGTGTTTATATGTGTATGTGCGCGCCCACGCACGAGTGTGTGTGTGTGTATGTGTGCGCGTGCGTGTGTGGATGAGAGCGCTTGCTTGCGTGTGTTTGTGTGAATGTTGGCTCGATAGCTCTGATCATTATCCCAGGTTAATGGCAACGATCGGCTCATGGCTATATCCTGCCCCGGGGCATAAATCCGTGCAGGTAATGATTTTGCGAAACACCGGCAGGCAGGCAACTTGATCAATGGAAGAGAGTGATGGATGGAAGGTGGTGCAGTATCGCGCTTGTCTTGTACTGTGGTTGGTAAGGGTGATGGGATGCGGACAGAAGGTGTGGATACACCTCATTAAACCCATAGAGGTTACCGCTCGTGTTTCTTGGGGGCCATCTCTATGTTGCTGTTGAGTTGCTTAACGTGGGAGTTGATGATATATAAGGAAACAACACTGACCTGTTTGTCAGAGCGAGCGCCACTCAAACGTAATTTTATATACTTGCATACAAGCGTTTCCTGGCAAAGAAGAGAGGAAGAGACATCTACAACCAAAAGCCTGATACAAAGGTCCGATACAAGTTAATAAAAGGCAAAAAGGGAAACAGACACCTGGACATAGAGGTTACTACAATAGATGATGGCCTGTATGTTTTGAGGGTATAATTCCATCTTTTCAAATCATTGACTTTGTTCAGCGCCAGTGGTAAAAGGAAGAGACATATCTACCATCAGCAACCTACTTAAAAAGTCTACTACAAGCTCACGAAAGGGAAAGGATGAAACACAACCACATTGATATAGTGGTTACCACACTCATTGATTACGTGGACGTTTTGGGGCCATCTCTATGCTGCTGTTGAGTTCCTTAAGGTTGAGTTGATGATAGTAGTGAAACAACACTGACCTGTTTGTGTTAGTGAGCGCTAATCACATGTGATTTTATGTACTTGTGTACAATCATTTTCTGGCAAAGAAGAAACCAAGAGACATATCCGCCATGAACAGCCTAATACAAGGTCAAATAAATTCTAATGAAAGGCAAAAGAGGAGTTACAGCCATCTAGACATAGAGATTACTACAATAGATAATGACTTGGATGTTTCAGAGTTTAATCCCATATTTTCAAATCACTGTCTTTGTTCAGCCCCAATGGTAAAATGAAGAGATATATCTACTATCAAAAACCTAATTTAAAATTGAGAACAAGTTCACGAAAGAGAATGGACAAAACACAGCCATCTTGATATATTGATTACCACAATCGTTGATTACTTGGAAGTTTTGTGTCATTGTCTAGGTTGCTGTTGAGTTCCTTAGCGTCGAGTGGATGATAATGATGAATTAACACTGACCTGTGTGTGTTAGTGCACGCCAATCACATGTGATTTTATGTACTTGCGTACAATCATTGTCTGGCAAAGAAGAAACGAAGAGACATATCTACCACCAATAGCTTAATACAAGGTCAAATAAAAGCTAATGAAAGGCAAAAGAGGAGTTACAGACACCTAGACATAGAGGTTACTACAGTTGATGGTGACTTCGATGTTTTGGCTTTTATTCCCATCTTTTCAAATCATTGCCTTTGCTCAGCACCAATGGTAAAGGGAAGAGACACATCTATGATTAAAAACCTAATTAAAGGTCGAGAACAAGTTCATGAAAGAGAATGGACAAAACACAGCCATCTTGACATATTGATTACCACAATCGTTGATTACTTGGACGTTTTGTGTCATTGTCTAGGTTGCTGTTGAGTTCCTTAACGTCGAGGTGATGATAATGAGGAAACAACACTGACCTGTTTGTCAGAGCCAGCGCTAATCATACGTGATTGTATACACTTGCGTACAAGCATTTCCTGGCAAAGAAGAGAGAGGAAGAGACATATCTACAATCAAAAACCTAATACAAAGGTCCAGTACAAGTTAATGAAAGGCAACGGAGAAAACAACAAAGCCATTTGGATAGAGAGGTTACCACAATAGATGGAGACTGGGACGTTTTGGTGTTTAATCCCATGTCTTCAAATCATTGTCTTTGTTCAGACCCCACGGTAAAAAGAAGAGACACATCTACTATCAAAAAACGTAGTTAAACAGTCGAGTACAAGCTCACAAAAGGGAAAGGACGAAACACAGACACCTTGATATAGTGGTTGCCACAGTCATTGATTACGTGAACGTTTTGGGGCCATCTCTATGCTGCTGTTGAGCTACTTAACTTTGAGTGGATGATAATGATGAAACAACACTGACCTGTTTGTGTTAGTGCGCGCTAATCACATGTGATTTTATGTACTTGTGTACAATCATTTTCTGGCAAAGAAGAAACGAAGAGACATATCTACCATCAATAGCCTAATACAAGGTCAAATAAAAGATAATGAAAGACAAAAGAGGAGTTACAACCACCTAGACATAGAGATTACTACAATAGATGATGACTTGGATGTTTTGGTGTTTAATCCCATATTTTCAAGTCATTGTCTCTTTCAGCCCCAGAGGTAAAAGGAAGAGACGTATCTACTATCAAAATCCTAATTAAAAAGTAGAGAACAAGTTCACGAAAGAGAATGGACAAAAACACAGTCATTTTGATATATTGATTACCACAATCGTTGATTACTTGGACGTTTTGGGTCCATCTCTAGGTTGCTGTTGAGTTCCTTAGCGTCGAGTTGATGATAATGATGAAACAACACTGACCCGTTTGTCTGAAAGCGCGCCAATACATGTGATTTTATGTACTCGCGTAAAACCGTTTCTTTGCAAAGAGGAGAGGAAGAGACAATCTACAATCAAAAGCCTGATACAAAGGTCCAGTACAAGCTAATGAAAGGCAAAAGAGGAAACAACGAAACCATTTGGATAGAGAGGTTACCACAATAGATGGTGACCTGGATGTTTTGGGGTTTAATCCGGTTTCTTCAATTCATTGTCTTTGTTCAGCCCCAACGGTAAAAGGAAGAGACATGTTTACTATCAAAAACATCATTAAAACAAGTACAAGCTGACGAAAGGGAAAGGACGAAACACAGCCTCCTTGACATGGTGGTTACCACAATCGTTGATTACTTGGACGTTTAGGGCCCGTGTGTATGATGCTGTTGAGTTCTTTAACGTCGAGTTGATAATGATGAAACGTCACTGGCGTGATTCTCTGAACGTGTGCTAATCACATGTGATTTTACATACTGGTGTACAAGCGTTACCTGGCAAGGAAGAAAGGAAGAGACATATCTACCCTCAAAAGCTTAATACAAAAGTCCCGTGCAAGCTAATGAAAGACAAAAGAGGAAACCACACAGCTAACTGGACATAGTGGTTACCGCAATAGATGACGACTGTTTGATTCTATCATTACAAATCATTGCATTTGTTCAACCCCAAACGGTCAAAGGAAGAGACATATCTACCATCAAAAAACCTAATAAAAAGCCAAGTACATGCCGAAGAAATGCAACAGAGGAAACACAGCCATCTTGATCCAGTGGTTGCCAAGCCGTTGATTACTTGGACGTTTTGGTTTTAATCCCATCATTCCAAACCATTGCATGTTTTTCAACCCCATCCAGCTTCTTTCGAGTCTGAGTGCTACGGGTTTGATTTTGAAGACTTGAATTATACACTTGAACGTTATCAGCTTTAAGGATGTCCCAGTGAAGATATTTACTTAAATTTCCTGATTTACACTTCACATGTCCATGTTTTTTAGACCTGGTTGTTGCCAAATTGGAACAATACATTGTGAGTACAAAAATGAAGCGCACACCAACCATACAGTATCAGTAGCAATGAAAGTCTCTAGCATCATCTTTATCATCATAATACTCATAACATATCATAGTATTGTGAAAAAAAGATGTGCCAGGTCATGCCATTCATGCTCTGGCCCCATGATGATTATGTGTATGCCCGCGTGCGCGCGGGGTTTGTGTGTGTGTTTTGTGTGTGTGTGTATGTGTGTGTGTGTGTGTGATTGTGTTTGTGTGTGTGTGATTGTGTTTGTGTGTTTGTTCATGAGTGCTGTGTGTGTGTGTGTGTGTGTGTGGTGTGTGTGTGTGTGTGTGTGTGTGTGTGTGTGTGTGTGTGTGTGGTGTGTGTGGTTGTGTTTGTGTGTTTGTTCGTGGGTGCTCTTTGTGTGTGTGTGTGTGTGTGTGTGTGTGTGTGTGTGTGTGTGTGTTGTGTGTGCGTGCGTGTGTGTATGTGATTGTGTCTGTGTTTGTTCGTGGGTGCTCTGTGTGTGTGTGTGTGTGTGTGTGTGTGTTTGTTGTGTGTGTGTGTGTGTGTGTGTGTGTGTGTGTGTGTGTGTGTGTGTGTGTGGTGTGCTGTGTGTGTGTTGTGTGTGTGTGTGTGTGTATATGTGTGTGTAAACTTGTGCGTCCGCGCGTGTGTGTGTGCTGTGTGTTGTGTATGCGTGTGTTCGTGCGTGCGCGTGTGTGTGTGTGTAAATCTTTTTTGTTGTTGTTGTTGTTGTTGCTTTTTTTAAGACTGTGGTTTCTTTGCTGAGAGCACAATCACTCTTTGTGTGTCTGCAGCTAAATTTATACTGTTGTAAGTTCACAGCTTAGCGGACAGTGTTTTCACAACGTTCATTAGACTAAAGCAAGAACTATTGGGCTATAAAATGATGACTAGGCACCAGTGCAAGTAATAATAATAATAATTACAATATTTATATAGCGCAAAATCTTGATAAAATCAAATCTAAGCGCTGAAGCAGACACACACGCACGCACGCACGCACACACACGCACGCACACACACACACACACACACACACACACACACACACACACACACACACACACACACACACACACACACACACACACGCATGGCTATAAATGGGGAGAAAGAATAAAAGCAATAAAAGCAATAAAAGCAAGAATAAAAGCAATGGAAAATTATAGAGCATAGCATATACAATTATATATTATAACCATGT
>JAPXFY010000024.1:17604047-17606547 GCA_030674185.1 Monoplex corrugatus
TGATGATGATGATGATGATGATGAAGATGGTGGTGGTGGTGGTGGTGATGAGACTACTACTACTACTACTACTACTACTACTACTACTACTACTACTACTACTACTACTACTACTACTACTACTACTACTACTACTACTACTACTACAACTACTACTACAACTACTACTGCTGCTTCTGCTGCTGCTGCTACTACTACTACTACAACTACCCCTACTACTACTACTACTGCTGCTACTACTACTACCACCACAACTACTACTACTATTACTACTAGTATTACTACAACTACTACTACTACTACTACTACTACTACTACTACTACTACTGATAATAATAATAATATAATAATAATAATAATAATAATAATAATAATGAAATAATAATAATAATGATGATAATGATGATAATAATGATAATAATAATAATAATAATAATAATAATAAATAATAATAATAATAATAATAATATAATAATAATAATAACATTACTATTATAATAACATTACCATTACTACTACTACTACTACTACTACTACTACTACTACTACTACTACTACTACTACTACTACTACTACTGCTGCTGCTGCTGCTGCTACTACTACTCCAAATGAATCATCTTTATCATCCTCAACATCGACACCAACATGATCGTCCTCATTACCGCTATTGTTGCTGTTGTTTCTGTTCCTATTATCCTCGTCATCATCATCATCAGCAGCAGCAGCAGCAGCAGCAGCAACAGCAGCAGCAGCAGCATTATCATATTATCATTATCACTATTATTGCTGTTGTTTTTTCCTATTGTTATTATTATGATGATGATTATTATTATTATTATTATCATTATTATCATTATTATTATTTTTATATTATTATTATCATCATTTTTATTATTATTTTATTATTATTATTATGGTTATTATTATTATTATTATTATTTTATTTTTTTTATTTTTTTTATTATTATTATTTATTATTATTATTATTATTATTATTATTATTATTATTATTATTATTATTTATTATTATTATTATTATTTATTATTATTATTATTATTATTATTATTGTCGTTGTTGTTGCTATCTAGAGTCCATCATTTGATGACAAGAGTTGCAAGCCCATTATAAAAAGGAGTTCCATGTCCAAACCTACATCCGATCGTAAGGTCTTTGCCATCCAGTTCTTCGGTTCGAACTATCAGGTCACAAGTGAGTATAATGGAAAAAAACAACAACCTATAGTTAAAAAAAACAACTCTGTGATGATTAAAGATTCCACTATAATATCATTAACCCCTAACCAATTCCTCTAGGTATTTATATGAAAAGAAAACCCTGGAGATTTGTGATTCTCGCCCACTGAGAAAGCTCAAAAACGTTCTATCTCCTGTACAAAATTATACCCATTTCATCAAGAGAATAGTGAGGAAACGAGAGTAGTCAGGAAACGGCAGTTTCCAGGGAGCTACCCACCAACGCAATCCCAGCAGATCAAGACGCCCATTATGACTTCCTCCAGCGAAAGCCAGCACGCTCAATGGGACCGGAATTGGTGGCTCCATGCAGTGGTCCTTCTGTAAAGGTCAGTCTGAAGGTCAGAGGTTCTGTTTGTCTGTCTGTCTGTCTGTCTGTCTGTTTGTCTTTACATGGTGTCCTCTCTCCTCCTCTGTGTCTCCCAGTCTCCCTCACTTTGTCTACGTGTGTCTCCATGTTCTTATCTGTCTGGGTCTGTCTGTCTGCCTGTCTGCCTGTGTCTGTCTTTCTGTATGTCTCTCTCTCTGTCCCTCTCTCTTTCCACCTCTCTCGGTCTCTCTCTGTCTGCCTGTCGGTCTGTATGTATGTCTGTCTGTCTGTCTCTGTTTATTTCTCTCAGTCTGCCTGTCTCTCCCTGTCTCTCCTTGTCTCTCCCTGTTTCTCTCTTCTCTCTCTCTCTCTCTCTCTCTCTCTCTCTCTCTCTCTCTCAGTTTCAGTTTCAGTTTCTCTCTTTCTCTCTGGCTACCTATCTGTCTGCCTGCCTCTCTGCCTGCCCGTTTGCCTGTGTGTCTATATCTGTCTGTCTGCCTGTCTCTGTCTGTCTGTCTCTCTATCTCTCTGTCTCTGTCAGTCTGTGTGTGTATGTCTCTCTCTCTCTCTCTCTCTCTCTCTCTCTCTCTCTCTCTCTCTCTCTCTCTGTAGATTTTAAGAACTTTAAGGATGGATCTGTTGCATTATTCGAATCTTCACTGTTGAACGTAAAGACCAAGCAAGCAATCAAACAAGAAAGCAAGCAAGCAAGTAAGCAAGCAATCCAACAAGTAGTCCATGAATTCTTGTTTTCGTATGTTTATTTATTTAAGGCAAGTACTGGACGTAAGAAACACATTGGTTTGTTTGATCCATTACCTCAGGTATTACCTCCATTAATAAAAAATGTCTCTCTCTCTCTCTCTGTCTCTCTGTCTCTCTCTCTCTCTCTCTCTCTCTCTCTCTCTGTCTCTGTCTGTCTCTGTCTGTCTCTCT
>JAPXFY010000024.1:17613223-17615723 GCA_030674185.1 Monoplex corrugatus
GGGATAGACAGACAGACAGACAGACAGAGGACAGATGACAGAAAGAACGGTGAGAAAGGGAGGAAAAAAAAGGGGAAAGACAGAGACAGGGAGAAGAGAAAAGAGAGAGAGAGACGACAGACAGACAGAGAAAAAATGGAGCAAGAAAAAAGAGAGAGGGGGGAAGAGAGAGAAATTTGAAAAGAGAGACATATAGCGACAGAGACAGGGAAGAGGGCAATGTTATGCTTGTTGCTGTGTTATGTATGTACAGTGTCTTACGGGACAGCAGACAGACAGAAGAGAGAGTTGTATGTGTTTTGTTTGTCTTGTTTAGGTTATATTTTAGCCCTGAATGGCTCTGCGCGGTTGCTGGGCTTTAAACAACAATGAAAAAAAAAAAAAGGATATACGTGCATACGTGCGAACGAACACGTTTTTGGTAGAAATGTTTTTTAAAAGATCTGCTCTTCAAGAGAGAGAGAGAGGGGAGAGAAGAGAGAGAGGGAGAAGAGAGAGAGAGAAGGAGAGAGTCTCAGAACTCAGAACTCAAACTCAGAACTCAGAAAATGTTTATTGTACATCGGCCTTAGGCCAAACATGATGGGGAGGGGGAGGGGAGGGGTTGGGTTTTCTTATACATTCATACAAGTTCTACATCAAACTGAGTGAACTCTGTCACATTGCCCCCTTCTATGTTTCCGTCAATAAGCTGGAAAATTCGTCTTTGCATTTACAATAGTCATTTTTTTTGTATTCATCCATATTCCTTAATGGCGAGCTAAAAATATTGCCATTAACCGCATCTTTCTTTCATCCAACTGTCAAGTTTACAATAATTGGCAATCAGACAAACAAATCATTGAGTGCACAGATCTGTCGTTTCTTGTATCCTTCAGTGATCATACAGTTGTTTCAATAAATTCAAACCACGCTACTTGACTTAATAAATAAATTTCAATTGATCGATCAACCATCCAACCAATCAATCAATCAACCAATCAAAAACCCAATCAATCAATTTAATTTACCAATTGATCAATCAAATAATCAGCCATTCAGCCCACGAATCAACCAACTAATCAACCTTCAATTGATCAGATGCATCATCCAACTGTACAATCGATATCAATTCAGTAACAATCAGTTGACGTAATCATTAAAATCAATCGATCAATCATTTCACCAGTTAATCGGTCAACCAGTGACTTAATCAACCAGATAACCTTAAATTTAACAGAGTCCGACATATCAATTGTGCAATCACTATGTCAAATAACGCAAATCAATCATCCGTACATTCAATAATTCAATCACTGATGGGATCAATAGCTAAATCCGTCAGTCTATAAATCGATGAGTCGGTGAGCCGCCCATCAATTAACAAATTAGATAATCATTCTGTTGTCAACTAATCATGAGTTCAATTTATCAATTTATTCTTCAGTGTATCTAAACCAATCAATGGAATCAACATACAAGAAAATTTAATCCAACAGACATTGTACATAAGAGCAATTCGTCCCCAAAACAGTCAGTTAATTGGCAAAAAACAGACATTAAAAAGCCAATCAGTTTATCAGACTAATCGCAGATCAGTCACTCATTTACTAAAACAATTGACATTGCGTCAATTACCAAATGAGTATACAATGCATAGTTAGAAATTCGCGCATCTTTTAGTTCAGAGATAACTCTGAACTCAATCTTCAGCAATCAGCAATAGTTCAGGCCATAGACTGAATTGAAGGTTATGTATACACACACACACCACACACCACACACCACACACACACACCCCACACACACACACACACACACACACACACACATATATTTTATATATTTTATATATATTTTATATATATATATATATATATTATTTTGTATGTATCTCTGACGACGGGCTACTTCGATCGAAGTAACAGCTGAAGCTCTCACTGAGGACTGGCTACTTCGATCATAGTAACAGACGGTCTAGGGTATATTTAAATCCCTCTACCTTTGTTATCCTAATGATTTAGTAGTTGGCAGTTGCTTTTCCCTTGTAAAGGGAACTTCCGTTGAACGTTTCAGCTACGTTTTACCGGTTTCTTTGTCTAAATTGATGGATAAGTTCACTTGCACCGGTTCTCAGTGATGTATATATATATACATACATACATAATCACTCATACATATATACACAACACAGATATGTACTGATGTATACGACAATATGCAATGTAGATACTATATCACCTGTGTATGCATATACGTACACCAACGTCAAGTGTATACACAGACACATGCACACATGTGTATCTATATGCGCACCCCCTTCACATTAAAAAAACAACAACAGTTATTTATCTTTACCCAATTGTGTAATACAGTATTGTCTGGAATTCTAGTGTAGTATCTACATAACTATTTAGTTTTCTATTCCTTTTAATAATTTTTTTCTCTATTCATAGAGTGGAAAACGTATCTGGACACGCTGTGACTTAGGTGGCTAAGAGAGAGAGAGAGAGGGGGAGAG
>JAPXFY010000024.1:17620723-17643223 GCA_030674185.1 Monoplex corrugatus
ATAAGGTCAAAATACTTAAATCTAAAAGAAAGCTGCAGGGGACCAACATTTTTGTTGGTGAAGATTTCTCGTACAGAGTGAGAGAACATGAAAGTGGCAAGGAACAATGGTAGAAAACCTACAATGGTCTTTGACCATCTTATCATTGACGGAAAGAAGTTCCTTCTTGATGAACAAGACAATTTGAAAGAGTCCCAACAAATGAAGCAACGGCCACCCTAATTTTGTGTATAGTTTTTCCCTGGGTAAATTTGGGGAAGGGAGCCAAAGTTGTCCAACGCCGGTTGTGCGTTCGCCTTTTAACGGTGTTAGTGGCACACGTGAATGTTGCTCCGATAGTGAACTAGACCGGTCAACAGGCAATCCGAGCAGCCACGTGCAAGGCAGGCTATGTATAAATTAAAAAACGTCCCTTCTGTTTCTTGCCATGGAATATCAACGGTCTGTCATCTAAACTTGATGATAAAGATTTTGTCTTATTTGCACGTGGTTTTGACTTTGTGTGTCTGACAGAAACTTTTATGGATGAATGTTACACTACTGTATTTACAGGGTTTAAACTTTTTTGTCAGCCTGCTGTCAAACTATCAAAACGAGGGAGACGATCAGGAGGGGTAGTCTGTTTGATCATCATCATCATCAGGTGCCCTGCCGCATGGCGTTGGCGACATGGACTTCCAACCATCTCTATC
Source organism: Monoplex corrugatus (assembly GCA_030674185.1). Classification (NCBI taxonomy): domain Eukaryota; kingdom Metazoa; phylum Mollusca; class Gastropoda; order Littorinimorpha; family Ranellidae; genus Monoplex; species Monoplex corrugatus. The sequence goes on from JAPXFY010000024.1 coordinate 17,621,416, forward strand.
TCTCGTTGCCCCCAGCATCTCCCCCACCCTCCTCATCCCCAGCCACTCTGCAAGTCCGTCCAGCATTCTCTTCCTGGGTCTACCTGGTGCTCTCTTTCCCTCCAGCTTTCCTGTTGTGACCAGGTGCTCCAAAACCCCCTTCCTCATAAAATGGCCTATAAATGTTGCTTGTCTTTTCCTAATCTTCCTTATGAATGATCTACTTGTGTCTGCCTCCATCAAGACTGTCTCGTTTGTTTTCTTTGCTGTCCATGGTACTCTCAACATTCTTCTGAGATACCACATCTCGGCTGCCTCGATCCTGCTCTGGCTTTGCTTGCTGACTGTCCACGCCTCGCATCCGTACAATAGTATTGGTTCTATATAACATTCAAGAACTCTCTTTCTGATGTTAATTGATAGGCATTTGTTGGTAAGAATGCTTGTCATCTTCTTGAATGCTGTTTTGGCTTGGCCGATTCTGCCAGCCATTTCCGATGTGCATCTGCCGTCTGATGAAATGACCGTTCCCAGGTATTTGAACTTCTTAACCTGTGTCAAGGTTGTGCCATTTGCTGTTATTTTGCATGAGGGGATTTCACGTTTTTTACTGATCACCATGACTTCAGTCTTCCTGCTGTTTAGTTCCAACCCCTTACTGTACCTTTGCTTTCTATTTCTAGTATATTAACAAGGTTTTGTAGGTCCCTTTCATTTTCTGCAATTAGCACGATGTCATCTGCGTACCGAATGTTGTTTATCATTTTCCCTCCAACCTTTAATCCAGGGTCTTCTAGGTTTCTCATAATGTTTTCGCTATACAGTGAAAACAGATCTGGTGAAAAAATTGGAAATGAACTATACCAATTTCTCTTTGTTTGTTATTGATAAGCAGCTTTTTGGAATAGAAAAAGATGTCTTGTATGTTTGTTCATATATTCAACCTGAAGGTTCTACATTTTATACTCACTTTGGTTATGATAATGGAATCACTGTGCTTGAAGGATGTTTGATGGACTTCTTACTAGAAAAAGACGTTCATGTTATTCTCAATGGTGACTTGAATAGTCGGACTTCCGACATTATCAAGGTTACACTGTAAACAATGTGTTTGATGTACAAAGCAAAAGTCAGTCACTTGTTACCAATCGACATTCAGAGGACACTGTCGTGAATAACTACGGCAAGTTGCTATTAAATATGTGCACTGCTCTAGGTTTGTGTATTTTAAATGGTGTGTGTAAAGGTGACCTGGAAGGTTACTATACATATATATCAGAGGCGGGAAGCAGTGTTGTTGATTATTTTATATTTTCAAATGATCTCCTTGCATTGTTGTATGACTTTTGCGATTTATACCATTGTTGAACGAGTGGAATCTGATCATTTACCTGTGACAGTTCGTGTTGTTTTTCCATGTGAAAACAAAGCTTATAAGGTGATAAGGTGAAAGGAAATCATGATCAATTCATTGAAAAATTTATGTGGAATAATACATATGTACATGTATATAATGATTCATTATGTCGGGAAGAATGTCGTAGAAAGAAAGGTTATGCTATGAGTTTGATAGATGTGGATGTGAACGAGGCACTAAATGCGTTTAATGCTTGTATTAGAGAAAGTGCTGAATGTATGAAGAAACGTGTATTTCTGAAAGGCAGATATCTTCTTGGGGATTGGTTTGATCATGAATGTGTAATTAGTAAAAGGAATGTTAGAAGATTGCTTAGAGTAAGTCGACGCTCGAAGAAAACCGAGGACCAACACAATTATTCAGTTGCTAGGCGTGAATATAAAAATTTACTTAAGAGAAAGAAAAGGCAGTATAATGATACAAAACTGACTAAGCTTGTAAACTCTATAAAGAGCCAAAAAGAATTTTGGAACGAAATTCATAAAGTTTCTTTCAAAAGAAAACAACCTAGAAGTGACATCACTATTGATAAATGGTACGAGCATTTTAAAGCCTTGTTAGATGCAGACATGGACAGTACATTAAGTGAAGACTTGCCATTTGATGAGGATGATGATTATATGAATCGTCTAATATCTATTAAAGAAATACATCTTGCACTAAAAAACCTTAAGAATGGTAAGGCTGCTGGACCTGATGGAATTATAGGTGAACTCTTTAAAAATTCATGTGACCAAGTTGTACAGTTTCTTTTAAAATTATTCAACACTCTTTTTGATAAGGGTCAATTTCCAAGGAACTGGACTGAATCTGTTATTTTGCCACTCTATAAAAAAGGAGATATCAATAATCCAAACAACTATAGAGGAATTTTCCTTAGCGACATAAGTAGTAAATTATTCAGCATAATCATTAATAACAGATTGCAGGAGTGGGTACAATTAAATGACATAACAGGTGACCATCAAGCCGGGTTTAAAAGGGGGTATTCAACAATAGACCATATGTTTACTTTATTAGCTATGGTACAGAAACAATTTTGTGGTAATCGTAAATTATATGTTGCATTCATAGATGTCGAGAAAGCATTCGATTCCATTAACAGACATTTACTTTGGCCTATATAGCTTAAAAATGGTATTAGAGGCAAATTGCATCGGTGTATTAGAAGTATGTATGACATGGTGAAATCCAAAGTTAGATGTGGTGACCAAATGCTGAATTGATTAATTGCTCAGCGGGAATAAAACAAGGTGATGCATGCAGCCCTGTGCTTTTCTCACTTTTTATAAATGAATTTAGCGATTGAAGTAATTAAAAATGGAAGGCATGGTGCACTTTTTACGCGTTATGCTTACGAATTGTTTATACTTTTGCTTGCTGATGATGTCTTGATGTCAGAAACAATCATTGGATTACAGACACAGTTGAATAGTTTACAACGTGCATCAGCAGCACTTCAGTTAAAGGTTAATTTATCTAAAAGTCATATTATAGTATTCAGGAAAGGTGGATATTTGGGTGCGAGAGAAAAGTGGACGTATGATGGCGATGTAATGCCCGTGGTAAGTGTGTATAAATATTTGGGAATAATTTTCTCAACACGTTTGAGCTTTGCTGGTGCATGTAAAGATCTCGCTAGCAGAGCCAAAAATGCCTCATTAAGTATAATGCGACGTTTGTATTTTCTTAATAACAATTCTTTTGATTCATTTGTAAAATTGTTTGATTCTCAGATTCAACCTATTGTACAATATGGCTCTGAATTATGGGGTTTAGATAAAGCTACTGCTCACTGTGAATCAGTTCACACATTTGCCTTAAAGATATTTTTAGGAGTGGATATGTGTACTCCTAATGACTTTGTGTATGGACAGACAAACATATATCCAATATATGTAAACTCTGCCGTTAGATGTATTCATTCATCATCATCATCAGGTGCCCTGCCGCATGGCGTTGGCGATCATGGACTTCCATCTGTCTCTATCTCTCGTTGCCCCTAGCATCTCCTCCACCCTCCTCGTCCCCAGCCATTCTGCAAGTCCGTCTAGCATTTTCTCACTGGGTCTACCCGGTGCTCTCTTTCCCTCCAGCTTTCCCGTTGTGACCAGGTGCTCCAAATCCCCCTTCCTCATAAAATGGCTTATAATTGGTGCCTGTCTTTTCATAATCTTCCTTATGAGTGATCTACTCCATCAAGACTGTCTCATTTGTTTTCTTTGCTGTCCATGGAACCCTCAACATTCTTCTTAGAAACCACATCTCGGCTGCCTCAATCTTGTTCTGGCTTTGTTTGTTGACTGTCCACGCCTCGCATCCGCAAAACAGTATTGGTTCTATATAACCTTCAAGAACTCTCTTCCTGATGTTAATTGATAGGCATTTGTTGGTAACAATGCTTGTCATCTTCTTGAATGCTGTTTTGGCTTGGCCGATTCTGCCGGCTATTTCTGATGTGCATCTGCCGTACTGGTTTAAATTAATACAGATAGAAAATCATAGAATACCTCGCAAAGCGTATAATATGCTATATGATTAGATGCCAAAGGTAAACACACCTGGGTGTCGAATGTACGTGCTTGTTTGTTTGAATATGGATATGGTGTCGATCGTATGGATTAATCAAGGTGTTGGCAGTTTAAATAGCTTCATGCGGAGTTTCGTCAGCGTTTGATTGACTGTGGATGGCAGAAATGGAACGATCACGTTCAAAGCAGTGACAGATTTAATATTTACAGAACTTTTTGTAATACTCGTGAAGTGAAATCATATATAGCATTGAATATGGACAGACATTTTAAATATATGACAGCAAGATTTAGATTTGGCATATCAGAAATTAATGCCCATTACTTTAGATATAGATCTCACAGAGAGAGTGACTTATTGTGTCCATTATGTAAAAATTCAAAAGAAGATGAAGTGCACTTTTTGCTTTGCTGTCCAGCACTATAAAATATTCGAGAGAAATTGATTCGACGTAAATATCATAGGCAACCTTCATTCTTTAAAATGAATTTATTGATGTTATCAAAAGCATCTGATGTTGCATATAATCTATCTTTGTTTTTTGTATAAAGCATTTAAGTTTAGAGAAAAAGCAACGTCATGATGCAATACAATTTATTCTGCCCGTTTTGATTTTCTGTCAGTGAACATGTTGCATACATACTGTGTACAAATTATTTCATAGATCTCTGTTTTTCCATAGTATTTACACATTTAAGAGACGATAATATGTTATTGTACAAATTAAACTCCACTGAAATGACTAGTGCGTATAGATTGATGTGTTAGGTTTGTTATTTATATGAGTACGTGTATTGTTTAAATGTAATTTCTGTTTTAGTCTATGTACAATGTAGCATTAACGTGATTGTCATGATGCCAAATAATAGTTTTGCTTATGTATTTGTACCCCTTCATGAGAGGCAATGGCCTGTTACATGAATAAACCATCTCTCTCTCTCTCTCTCTCTCTCTCTCTCTGTGTCTCTGTCTGTCTGTCTCTCTCTCTGTCTCTCTCTCTCTGTGTCTCTCTCTGTCTCTCTCTCTCTCTGTCTCTGTCTGTCTGTCTCTCTCTCTCTCTCTGTCTGTCTCTCTGTCTCTGTCTTTGTCTGTCTCTCTCTCTGTCTGTCTGTCTCTCTCTCTGTCTCTGTGTGTCTCTGTGTGTCTCTCTCTGTCTCTGTCTGTCTCTCTCTGTCTCTGTCTGTCTGTCTGTCTCTCTGTCTCTGTCTGTCTGTCTCTGTCTCTCTCTCTCTCTCTCTCTCTGTCTCTCTCTCTGTGTCTCTCTCTCTCTCTGTTTCTGTCTGTCTGTCTGTCTGTCTGTCTGTCTGTCTCTCTCTCTCTCTCTCTCTCTCTCTCTCTCTCTCTCTCTTTCTTCACTCCCATTTGAAGACCTTGCCAGCACACAAAATGTTTGCACAAGCTCAGAAAGCCGTCAGGTCATCACTGACAGATTCGGCTGCAGCGCATATGAAATACTTCAAGTGTGATGAACTTTACTCTGTCTGTCTGTCTGTCTCTCTCTCTCTTTCTGTCTGTCTGTCTGTTTTCTCTCTCTCTCTCCTCCCTCCCTTTCTGTCTGTCTGTCTGTCTGTCTGTCTCTCTCTCTCTTTCTGTCTGTCTGTCTGTCTCTCTCTCTCTCTTTCTCTCTCCTCCCTCCCTTTCTGTCTGTCTGTCTGCCTCTCTCTCTATCTCTATCTCCCTCTCTCTCCTCCCTCCCTCTCTGTCTGTCTGTGTCTGCCTCTCTCTCTCTCTCTTTTCCCTCCCTCTCTTTCTGTCTGTCTGTCTTCTGCCTCTCTCTCTCTCTCTCTCTCTCTCCTCCCTCCTTCTCTGTCTGTCTGTGTCTGCCTCTCTCTCTCTCTCTCTCTCTCTCTCTCTCCTCTCCTCCCTCCATCTCTGTCTGTCTGTTTGTCTGTCTGCCTCTTTCTCTCTCTCTCTCTCTCCCTCCTCCATCCCTCTCTGTCTGTCTGTCTGTCTGCCTCTTTTCTCCTCTCTCTCTCTCTCTCTCTCTCTCTCCTCCCTCTCTCTCTCTCATCCTGCCTTCTCTTCTGTCTTTGAGTCTATCTGTCTGTGTCTCTGTTTGTCTCTAAACACATTTAAGACATGTTGTTTAGTTCGTTGGTCATTGCTTTTTAGGTCTATTCGCTTACATTGTTTTTGAAAAAAAAACATGATAAATGATTACACAAGCAAACAAAAATTAACAACAACAAAACAAAACAAAAACAACAACAACAGCAAATGGGGGACGGCGAAGGGTACGCTTGGATATAAAGGCATCGAGAAAACATAAAAATATTTAATTGAAAAAGGAATGGGATTAAAAAAAAAACAGAATAACAAGTACAATATCAGTACTTACCAGTTAAGTTACGCAGTAAACTGGCTAAACACAATAAATATTACTGTTCTTCACCCTTTGACTCCAGCACCCTATCCACCAACTGCAAAAACTTAACCCTTTAATTCCCTCACTCTTTCCACCAGTTTTACTCAATCAGTCAATCAGCCAATCAATCAATCAATCAATCAGTCAGTCAGTCAGTCATCAGTCAGCCAATCAAAATTAAAATCTAGAGCCCATGGATTAGTCCTGTCCTCGTTTTTCCCCCCTCATCATCATCATTAAGTGCCTTGCCGCATGCCGTTGGCGATCATGGACTTCCATCTGTCTCTATCTCTTGTTGCCCCAAGCATCTCCTCCACCCTCCTCGTCTTCAGCCACTCTGCAAGTCCGTCCAGCATTTTCTCACTGGGTCTACCTGGTGCTCTCTTTCCCTCCACCTTTTCGTTGTGACCAGGTGCTCCAAATCCCCCTTCCTCATAAAATGGCCTATAATTGGTGCCTGTCTTTTCATAATCTTCCTTAATTATGAATGATCTTCTTCTGTCTGCCTCCATCAAGACTGTCTCGTTTGTTTTCTTTGCTGTCCATGGAACTCTCAACATTCTTCTTAGAAACCACATCTAGTCTGCCTTAATCTTGTTCTGGCTTTGCTTGTTGACTGTCCACGCTTCACATCCGTACAACAGTATTGGTTCTATATAACATTCAAGAACTCTCTTCCTGATGTTAATTGATAGGCATTTGTTGGTAAGAATGCTTGTCATCTTCTTGAATTCTGTTTTGGCTTGGCCGATTCTGCTGGCTATTTCTGATGTGCATCTGCCGTCTAACTTATCACCTGTGTCAAGGTTGTGCCATTTGCTGTTATTCTGCATGAGGGGATTTCATGTTTTTTACTGAACACCATAACTTCAGTCTTCCTGCTGTTTAGTTCCAACCCCTTACCCTTGCTTTCCATTTCTAGTATATTTACAAGGTTTTGTAGGTCCCTTTCATTTTCTGCAATTAGCACGGTGTCATCTGCATATCGAATGTCCCCCTGTACTAATCAATCAATCCATGTTAGTAAAATCTCACAACAGCTCTTTGCTATTATGCGGCTGGTCTTGTATTTTGGTTGGTAAATATTTTAATCTGGATGATGGAAAATCTGAAGCACCAGCTGCAGGTCAGCTGGCAACAATACCAACTTTCAGGGCCGTAGTGTATTATTGTTTTACTATTTAGGCCCACCATAACAAACTGCAAATCTGTTGAAACACTCTTATTATTATTCTTTGTGTTATGAATATTAACACACACACATTTTCATAAGCTTTCATAAGCATATAACATGATTTATACTGCATGTGTTATGCATTTATGTCATGTGTGCGTGCGTGAGTGCGTGTGTGTGTGTGTTGTGCGTGTGTGTGTGTGTGTGTGTGTGTTGTGCGTGTGTGAGTAAGTGTGTGCATGTGTGCATGCGTACGTGTGTATGTTGCATTTGTGTGTGTATGTATGCATGTATGTATGCATGTGTGTGTGTTTCGTGCGTGCGCGCGCGCGTGTGTGTTTGTGTGTGTGTGTGTGTGTTTTGTTTGTGTGTGCATGTATGTTGTGTGTGTATGTGTAACGTGTGTATGAATGTGGATGCAAGTGTGTGCGTGTGTGTGTGCGTGTGTGTGTTTGTGTGTGTATGTGTCTATGTCTGTGTGTGTGCACATGTGTAAGCGAATGTGTATGTTTGTGTGGTGTATGAGTGTGTGTTTATTGTACATGTGTGTGTGTGTATTTGTGTGTTTGTGTGTGTGTTTGTGTGTGTGTGTGTGTGTGTGTGTGTGTTTGTGTGTGTGTGTGTATGTGTGTGTGTGTGTGTGTGTGTGTGTGTGTGTGTGTGTGTGTGTGTGTGTGTGTGTGTGTGAGTGTTATGCGTAATCGTCATTGTCTATGTGCCATAGGAGAAAAAATAAGATGATGAAGCCAGTCTTACAGTCTTCCTTATTTTACAAAACAATATGGAAGATAATGCTTTTTTCTTTCTTTTTTTTTTTGGATCACTGCAATCTTGAACAAGTGTCAGATAAAAGTTGACGTGAAACGAGAATTATCATGAACTGTTATAAATGTACCGTAGAAACAGGATGTGACTATTATCTGAAGTTTTTGAGAAAACGCAGTTCACACATCTTCTTAAATTAAAAACATGTTCTTAAGCTTGTTCTTGATCTGTGTGACCTTGACCGTGGCGCCGTGATTTCCAAACTTATCCATTCTTGACTCCTTAAAGATACTTGGCTTGAATTAGATAAAAACGAAATTCCATCCAGAAGTTAAAAAAAAAAAAAAAAAAAAAAAAAAAAAACCAGGGTGAAGAAATCTTACAAAGACACTTTGTCCCAGATAGACAAATACACACCCCTTTCTGAAAACCTGACCAATTATGTGCGGGCTTGTGCCGTGATCAGCATTGCATGGCACCTGTGACGTAGTGCATACGGAATTCATTCCGAGCGCGGAGACGTGATCTTGAGAAACTTTAACTGATTCTGGTGAAAATGAAACAAGCTCCCTTATACAAAGTGTATTAAAGAAAACCCACACACCAATATTGATTTTTATATTACCTTGTATGAAACGATTTGTATCCTTCGTGGTTTTCAGGTGCTTTTCTGTACATGTTATTTTGTCGATGAAGTGATGATGTTGTGCCACTGAATAAAGAAATGGATGTTTGAATGAGCATGCACTGTGCATAGATTAAAAAAACTCACACTCGTCTGCAAAGGTCAGATGGCTGACACGGCAAAAGATTTAAAAAAAAAAAAGATACAGATGATAATCTGAAAGATAAAGAAAGATGTGAGAGATGAATGAAAAGAAGATTCTAAAAATAGGATACAAAAGACTCAATGCTTAAGAATTAGAATATTGAAAGCTCTTTTATTTCAGAAGTGGTTATTCCGCATCGTACGAAGAACACGCATGCTGTATGCAGCAACACTGTCATTTACTTGCTAGCGTCGCTACTTTTGTAATCACAGATGAGGAACTTGAAGATGCGATCCCTGATAGGACAGAAAACAAAGTATCATGAAGCACGTGTTGTAAATAGAATAGTTCCCACACGCACACAAACAGAGACTTAGAAACACAGACGATCAGAGACAGAACAGACAGAGAATAAGACTAGTGGGAAGAGAGAGAGAGAGAGAGAGAGAGAGAGAGAGAGAGAGACAGACAGACAGACAGACAGACAGACAGACAGAGATCGAGTCAGAGACAGAAACAGAGACACAGAGACAGACTGACAGAGACAGACAGACAGAGACAGATAGACAGTCTGAAACACAGACACACACACACACACTCTCACACACACACACACACATACACGCACACACGCACACATGCACACACGCACGCACGCACACATGTACACACACAAAGACACATAAGACACATATTGTTAAACTGCACTGTTGTAGGCCCAGACATTGTACTGAACACACCTTACATACATGAAAACTTAGTACAGGACATTTTTACTTATGATATATTAAACATGTGTGATTGATAGACTGGCAGCGAATGTGACAGTTTTTTTTAACGATATATGCAGAAATAATGGCAACTTTTCATAGTCCTTATGTTGGCTAAAGGTAATACTGGGCAGAATCAATTAATATGCGTTATGTTATAAGAAGTATTTCCTAGACATAAACTCTTGCGTGCGTGCGTGCGTGCGTGCGTGCGTGCGTGCGTGCGTGCGTGCGTGTGTGTGTGTGTGTGTGTGTGTGTGTGTGTGTGTGTGTGTGTGTGTGTTTATACACGTTAGCTCTTTCACTGCCAAGTTTCCCCAGAAACGGCACTCCCCAGTGTCAAGTATACATATTTTGGGCAGCCAATGTTGCAGCGCAGTATGCATTTTTAAAAGCTTATATAAGCTACGCACAAAAAGTTAAGGATCACTATGAGAAAACAGGTGCATAATAAACTCAGTTCGCTACTGTTATTTATTTCTCAGTCCAGCCAAATTGTTATGAATTCTTGTTCAGCTGTAAGTGGGCGATGTTGTGTTAGTGCGAAAATTGCACGGGATTCTCTACTACTGAGCTTGGCCGCAAACGGAAAAGCGGAAACTTGCGAAAAAGGACCTTGTTTTGGACCGTTCTGCCTGAACACATTGCACAAGCCAGATGGAAAAAACCATTATGCACGTGCAAGCACTGCTGTTTATGTGTGAGATGCTGTCTCTTGCTTGGCTTTATAAGAAGACATTCCACCAGTAGTAGGCCTGATCTGACAATGCCTCCACGACGAAAATTGAGCGAGTTTGAGAGGGGACGAGCTGTTGCATGGTTCCAAGATGGTGTTCCCAAGCGAGAAGTGGCCAGGCGACTTCAGGTGTCCATCTTGGTCATTGTCAGACTGATTCAACGCTTCACAGCCACTGGGAGGGTCCATGAAAGACGCAGATCTGGTCGACCGAAGAAGACAAACCCACGTGAAGATCGTCTCATTGAACGACAAGCCCTGCAGACAAGAACAGCCTCTTCCAGCATCATTCGAAGGCAGCTGAGGGTGGCTACTAACATCAACATCAGCCAGCAGACCATACGGAACCGCCTTCATGGGTTTAACCTCCGTTCTTGTCGCCCAGCTGTACGGCCACGCTTAACTCCAGCCCATAGGGCAGTACGCCGCGCCTTCTGCAGACGTCACGTGAGGTGGACACGTCAGCAATGGTCCCAGGTCCTGTTCAGTGATGAATCACGCTTCACCATGAACCACAACGACGGCCAACTGAGGGTCTGGAGGCGCCCAGGGCAACGCTTTATTGACACCACTGTCCAAGAAAAGGTGGCCTTTGGTGGAGGTTCTGTAATGGTCTGGGGGGGCCTTCAGCCTTCACCACAGAACACCCTTGTATCATGTACAGGGTAACCTGACTGGCCTCCGATACCGGGATGAGATCCTTCGACCGCTGGCTGTGCCTACACTGCAGCAGATGGGACCGACGGCTGTCTACCAGGATGACAACGCTCGCCCCCACAGGGCAAGGGTGGTCAACGACTTCCTGCAGCAGTCTGGAGTCAACAGAATGGAGTGGCCAGCATGCAGTCCCGATCTCAACCCGATTGAGAACCTCTGGGATGAGCTGGATCGCAAAGTGAGGAGCAACCACCCCCCTCCCAGGGATGCCCAACACCTCTACCAGATGCTGCAGGCTGAGTGGCAGGCGCTTCCACAGAGGATCTTCACCAACCTGGTCAACTCGATGAGGACTCGCTGCGTCGAGTGCCAGAACAGCCATGGCGGTTACACGCATTACTGAACTTTTGGGAGCATCAGAATGCCCTGTCTTGTGATTTCAATGACTTTGGGAAATCAAATTTCGATACGTACCCACTTTGATCAAATGTATACACCAAACGATTGCTCGAAATTGAAGGCAATTGTGTATCGTTATCACTAAAGCATGGAATTAAATGTTTGCCAAACTTCAACGCATTGGCTTTCTTATTTTGAAAGTTATGAATTTTTGTGCAAGTGATCCTTAACTCTTTGTGCGTAGCTTATATATATCAAAGACTATTAAAGATATTCACTTACTTTTTTTTGCTGTGTAAAGGGCAGATGTTGTATTTATATTTGAATGTTTGCTTAAGTGTGTGTGTGTGTGTGTGTGTGTGTGTGTGTGTGTGTGTGTGTGTGTGTGTGTGTGTGTGTGTGTGTGTGTGTGTGTGTGTGTGCATACACATACATAAACCCTTCCCAGTGTAGAATGGAGTGCAACGGGCACTTTTCTCCATCCTCATGGCGGCAACGCTAATTGATGAATTTAGGCACTTGGGCAAGAAGACGTGCATCAACTTCTACTCCGATGCAAAGTTCTGTGACCTGCGGAATCTCCAAGCTAACGCTAACGCGTTAAAAGCTGACCGACGGTAATTTCTCTTTGTAGATGTCAGGTGTTTGTACAAAGACATCCAACACCCCCCAACCCCCAACCCCCATGGGAAAGGCAGGGGACTCTTTCAGTATAAATAGTATCCCTACCTTCTGGAAATTCTATACTAGATATTTCCTCTTTTCTGTTATCCGCTTTGTTTTTTTCCTTGTTACTTTGCTTTCTGTTATTTCTTCCTGTCATTTCTGTCTTGTTGGTCCATTCACCTGTATGTATTCGATTAAGTCTTACATACTTTCTCTGTAGGAGTGATAATTGGCTACATGCATTAAGCGCATTTTTGGCTGTAGGGAAATGAGACATGCAGACGCTATTCTGGGCAATTTAGGCCTGATTTTTTGTGTATGTTTTAGTGTCCTTAGTTATTTTCATATTTCAGGTATTTTTGTTTAATCCCCTGTGTGATAAATTGGATGGAGTGGTCAATCTCCTTAGATTATGCTCGCAAATGCATTGATATGTATACATAATTTTCTTTTCCTTTTTTTCCTGTTGACGTATGGTGCATGTTTTGAAACATTTATAACCCTGATATGGCTCTACGCAGTCTGCTGGGCTTTAAACTAAAATAACAATAACAATAACAACTAGGCGCGTCACTGACCAATTTGCAAACTGTTTGTCTCTATTTACCACGTCTAAAGCCTTCTCCTGATGACCGAAGACAGGGTTTACATCTTTATGATGACCAGCTGGGTCTAAAAGCACATAGCAAACACACGTTAAAAAGAAATAACGAACAAATCATTTCAGACCTTAGACGTTTCACCTTCCCTGGTTGTCATTAAAGCTCAGATTTTGCTTTACATATTTCAGGTTGCTGTGACCCTGAATGCTTTAACCGAGTTCTATTGATTTCTTTTTATTTGTTGAGATCGATAATGACGTGAGATTTGAATGTCGTTCACGTTTACTTACAGTTCGGATTATATTCTGATGCGTTTCCCTTCGTTTTGGTTGCACTTGATGTATCTAAGAACAATGGTAACGAAAATAGAAATGTTGTCTTTAAAAAAATAAAGATTCAACAACAACAACAATTTCCTCAACAGGTAAACTTAAAATTATTGTACTTAAAAAGAACGAACGTCAACTAACGAATAAGAATAGAACAATTCAGTACTAAAAATAGATACATAAAGAAGAAACCAAATTTTAAAAAATGGTGAATTGTCCTATGGCGACGCGTTTTCTCTGTAGACAGCGGCCTGAATTTGACACACGCATGATGTTGTTAGTAGAATTATACTTAAATACACTACCATTTTTCATTGTGCCATGGAATTCATCACATCCAGTTAGTCAGTATAAAGATCTTAACCTTGTCTTCATACGTCTGGTGTTTGGAGAAATGGTGGGCGCAAATCAGTGCACCATCATATTCATCAGAAGAGAATTTAACGGTTGATTAAAACTGAAACACGACCAGCAGGATCACCGAGTACATAACGAAATGACGCTTGTGTTAAACAGGGTGCAGGAGTCAAAGGGTTAAGGCAAGAAGCAGATCAAAACAGATCTGGATCAACGGCGTGAAGGAGACCTTGACATTGCACGTCGTCTCTCATCTTCAGGAGTTCCAGCTCGTTGCTGACGGACAGCTCTTTATGCCTGCAACACAAATGATGGCCCAGTCGGGCAGATACAAGAACTGCAGAAAGTATGCAGTGCCTTACTCGTAATAATCGTCGTGACGACTTTTGACACCTCTCAGCATTCTGCCTGGGGGTAGTTCATAGTCCAGCAGGCCGTCCATACGGTTCTGAAAGGTGTGTAGTCACTAGAGGAGGGCTAAGTCTCTGAAAGCACAGATTGTAAACAAGTTGTGAACACCAGTAAGAATACACAGTCAAAATAGCTCGAGTGTGTATGTGTATGTGCGTGTATGTGAGTGTATGTGCATGTGTGTATGTGTGTGTGTTTGTGTGTGTGTTTGTGTGTGTGTTTGTGGTTGTGTGTGCGTAGGGTGTGTGTGTGTGTACATGTGTGTGTGTGTGTGTGTGTTTGTGTGTGTGTATTTCTTTGCTTGTGTGTGTGTGTGTGTGTGTGTGTGTGTGTGTGTGTGTGTGTGTTGTGTGTTGGGTGTGAGTGTAAGGTGTTGTGTGTGTGTTTTGTGTGTGTGTGGTGCGTGCGTGCGTGTGTGTGTTTGTGTTTCTTTGTGTGTTTGCGTGAGTGTATATGCTTGTGTGTGTCTGTTTGTGTGTGCGTTTGTGTGTGTGTTTGTGGTTGTGTGTGCGTAGGGTGTGTGTTGTGGTGTGTGTGTGTGTGTGTGTGTTGTGTGTGTGTGTGTATTTCTTTGCTGTGTGTGTGTGTGTGTGTGTGTGTGTATGTGCTTGCGTGTGTGTGTGTGTGTGCGTGCGTTTTGTGTATATGTGTGTGTGTGCATGTGTGTGTGTGTATGTGTGTGGTGCGTGTGTGGTGTTGTGTGTGTGTGCGTGCGTGTGTGTGTGTGTGTGTGTGTGTGTGTGTGTGTGTGTGTGTGTGCTAGCTGGCTGATTTAAGAGTCTAACTTTAACTCATTGCGATGAAGATGACAGCCACTGCCCGCATTCAGCATTCCTTTTTTGAAAGGCAGTACTTGACTGGCTACGACCCGCCGTCATTAACTTGAAGACAGCCAGACAGGGCTACAATCTACTTTAACCCTTTGACTCCCGCGTTATATCCACCGACTGCAAAAACTTAACCCTTTGCACGCTCAACTCTGGGAAAGAGCTGGCCAAGCACTAAAAATCCCGCAATAGTTTTTAACTGGTTTGGATTCGAACGTACGACCTCTGTTTACAGTAATAATCACTTTTGTCACGTTGGCTGGTTATACTTTCGTCAAATTTGATGAGATTTATTATCGAATAGTTTGAGATATCTTCAAGTAAAGTTTTTCACATTTTAGGAACTCTCTAGTCCAAATATCAGACATCCCCCCATCACCATATCACGCCGAAAAGGATTAGGCTACAAATCACACTGGAAACAGTACCACCCGTAGGCAACCAAGAAAGATTTTCTATGCAGTTTGTTCTCTCTCTCTCTCTCTCTCTCTCTCTCTCTCTCTCTCTCTCTCTCTCTCTCTCTCTCTCGTCTCTCTGTCTCTCTCTCTTCTCTCTTCTTCTCTCTTCTTCTTCGTCTCTCTCTTCATCTCTCCCTCTGTCACTCATCTTTCTCTCTCCCTCTATCTCCCTTTATCTCTCTCCATCTCTCTTTTTCTCTTTTTCTCTGTCTCTGTCTCTGTCTGTCTGTCTGTCTTCTTCTCACTCTCTCTCTCTCTTTCTCTCTTGTACACAAACACAAACAACACACACACACACACACACACCCCACATCCTCTCTCTCTCGCTCGTTTGCTCGCTCTCTCTGGCTCTCTCTCTCGCCCTCCTCTCTCTCTCTTTCACAAGCACACATGCACGCGTGCGCGCACACACATCCATAACATACATACATACAGACAAACATACATGAATACACAACCCGCTTGCAACGCACAGTGAGAGGGAGGGGAGGGGAAGAGAGAGAGAGAGAGGTAGGAGACAAAGAGAGACAGAGACAGAGAGAGACAGAGACAGAAACAAAGACACACACAGATAATGAGAGAGCCGGAGAGAAATAAAGTGAAATGAAATATGAAACGGTATTTTCCAATGGTATGGATATTTGCACACTGGCCAGTTTACACATCTGCCGTAGAGAGACAGACACTGATGATAGAGAGACAGACTGACAGACAGACAGACAGACAGAACCAGAAGACAAAAAAGAGAGAGACATAGACAGAGACAGACAGACAGAATGACAGACAGTCAGAATGACAGACAGGCAGAGTTACTGCTTTTAGGAGGAAACCAGAATGGTAGTATACACACCTGGAACTTCGCAGCACGTAAATTTGAATCTACGGTCCTCGTAATAGTCCTTGTGCACACTGCTAATACCAGTAATAAATCCATTACCTGAGCAATTATAGTTAATACGTGATCATAGTTGTTCACGTAATCTGAAATAAACAAACGAAACAAAGTCACACACATACACATCCACATGCTTACACACACACGTACAGAAGCACACACACGTGTACAAGCAGACACGTAAACACAACACACACACACACACACACACACACACACACACAACACACACACACACACACACACACACACACACACACACAAACACAACACAACACCACACACACGTCACACACACACGTACACACACACACAAGTACATATACGCACTTACACGCGTACACACACTCACACAAACACACTTACACACACACATGCATACACACACTCAAACAAACACACATACACATACACATACTCCATATGCATACACTTACTTAATCTTTTCCTTTCAGAATGAAAGAGAACGTGGAGGAGGAAAAGAAGTCAGAAAATACTTAGTAGTAATAATAACAATTGCTGTATCAGCAGCAGTAGGAGCAGTAGAAACTACAGTAGCATAAGCAGTAATAGTACTGGTAATAGCAGCAACAATAACAGCAGCAGCAGCAACAGTAATATTAATAACAGTACGAGCGTAATAAAAGAAGTGGTATTAGTCATTACAAGAGAATAAGCTGGACCCACCCTTGCGAACCTACGCCTTGTGCTGGAACCTACGCCTTGTGCTGACGACCACCTTGTGGGCATCTTCAGGAGAACAACTGTCATGGAGTACATGTAAACCGTACAAACATCCGGGATGAAGCCACTAAAGTGGTTGGATGGCGTATCCGCAACTCTCCAGTAACTTCTTCAGCCAAGCTGATACCAGACATACTGCCTAGCATTCTGTGGACCACGTCATCGAGGCTGAGAGGGGCACCCTGATGTTTGGACAGCCCAGGATCTTCGTATCCATCGCTCAGTCCTGTGCCTCAGAGAGATCACTTTGGTGCTGCTGTAAAACAGCAGGATTAGCCCTGGAGGCTGGAGATAAGGGTTTGAAGTCTAAAGTGGATTAACATAAAGTACTGGTTGCCTCCGAGGATAGAAGATGTTATTGCATCTCTCTGATCAGCCACCGCCCACCTCAGTGCAGGCAGCACCAGGACATTAAGGTGCTGATCTACCTCTGTGTGCCTGCTTCAGTGAGTGCTTGGAGCTTACAAATGGTCAAAAAGCAGACAGCTATCACAGCACCAAGCATGTCAAAGGAAAAGAAAAAGAAACCATCAGTCATGTAACAGACCAATTGGAATATCCTCGTCTCTAAAACGAAAAATATGCTACTGTAGCAAGGTTTCCCACTGGCAGACTCCAGGGTGGGAGTGAAAAATATGCCACTGGAGCAAGGACAAAAGAAAGAAGAAGAAAACGAATGACGAAACGTGCAAACATCACCAAACAGAGACAAAATCTGAACGGCTCTCCAAGAAATATTTCAGAATATGTACCTGGAACTGTGCCAGTGCAAGAAAAAGGATATCAACCATTGAGAAATTAGTATACAACTTTGATATACTGTGTCTACAAGAAACTATAACACACCAAGGAAACCCAATAGACTTTGAAGACTTTGAGGTCATTCAGAAACATGATGGCAGAGGACTGGCTATAGTCATCAAAAAGAACCTAAAAGACAAAGTGTCCATATTAGATATAGAATGATGGTGTACAAATTCATGTGAACTGCTAGGTATACGCCTTCAAACTACAAACGAAAAACAGAAGAACATCGTATTCGTCAATGCTTATGTGCACCCAGGATCCTGTACCTCAAAAACAATGTGGAATTTCCTAGAAGAAATTGAAGATGAACTAGGAGACATTACGGTAGTATGTGGCGATCTCAATGCAAGATCTGCAATGTGGGATCAGAAGAGAACTAACGCCCAGGGATATGCTCTGGAATAGACGCTGTGCAATATCCAGTTCAGCCCACTCACAGCAACATCACCAAGCTATATGGGTGCAAGACAAGGAGACACAGACAGCACCATTGATACAGCACTCATCTCTCCTAAACTAACACCACTAATGAGCGCAGAGACACTGAACACACATAGCAGCGACCACCTTCCAGTGGTTTTCAGTATAAAGAAACATATATCACCTAGAAACTCCATATGTCAACCAAGAAACCCGTTTCAATATGACAGTATACAATCTGATATTGTTTCTAAACTGAGAACTATGAAAGCAAAACGGAAAACAGGAAACAAACAAACATCTAGAAAACAACCTTCCTGGTAGAACAGTGACACAGAGACTGGCTGGAAAAAAAAACGAGCTGCTGTAAAAACCTGGCAAAACCAAAGAAGAAGACATCACTCAGACATTGAGAGCATTAGAAAAATGGACAAGTATAAAAGAAACATGGATGAAAAAACAGAACGGTTCAAAACCATAGCCCAGGAAGCAAAAGACAATAAATGGACACAATTCTGTGAAAGACACAGTGCTGATACAACACAGTCACAATTCTGGCAGTTCTATCAACAAATAGAAGGGAAAACCACAAACACCACGATACCAGATATCACCAACACAGATGGAACAATATTAAGAACAAACGAAGAGAAAGGACAAGCCCTACCAAAGCGTTTCATACAACAAAGTGATAAGAAAAATCTTGAAGAGAAGAGAAAATTCATTGTGGACCTAAACAAAAAACTGGCACAGACTGGACTGGATGATGAAACAACTGAACAAGAAATGCATGAAGCACTGGCACAGTGCAGAAAAGACACAGCCCCTGGTCCAGACAAGATTCCATACTGTGACATCAAAACACTGTCTGAACTTGATACAACTGAACTGTACACCCTCTATCAGAAGTAACCTGCAGAATCGGCCAAGCCAAAACAGCATTCAAGAAGATGACAAGCATTCTCACCAACAAATGCCTATCAATTAACATCAAGAAGAGAGTTTTTGAATGTTATATAGAACCAGTACTGTTGTACGGATGTGAGGCGTAGACAGTCAACAAGCAAAGCCAGAACAAGATTGAGGCAGCCGAGATGTGCTTTCTAAGAAGAATGTTGAGGGTTCCATGGACAGCAAAGAAAACAAATGAGACGGTCTTGATGGAGGCAGACACAAGTAGATCATTCATAAGGAAGATTAGGAACAGACAGGCAACATTTATGGGCCATTTTATGAGGAAGGGGATTGGAGCACCTGGTCACAACAGGAAAGCTGGAGGGAAAGAGAGCGCCGGGTAGACGCAGGGAGAAAATACTAGACGGACTAGCAGAGTGGCTGAAGACGAGGAGGGTGGAGGAGATGCTTGGGGCAACAAGAGATAGAGACAGATGGAAGTCCATGATCGCCAATGCAATGTGGCAGGGCACCTGATGATGATGATGATGATGATGACACCCTCTATCAAGACAGTTTTGAGAAAAGTCAGGTTCCTGAGGACTGGACACACAGCTTCCTAATAGTACTGACCAAACCAGATAAAGATCATCGTAGACTAAATGGACATCGCATCATGACTATGCAAAACACAATTGGGAAACTGATGGAAAACATAATAGCAAAGAAATTAGCTAGAAACCTAGAAGACAGGAAAATATTCCCTCCTAATCAAGGAGGCCTTAGAACAGGAAAAAGCACATGGGGACACGCAGCTGCCTTTGCTCATGAAGTCTACAAAGGTTTTCAGAACAAAGAAGAAACCCCAGCTGTAGCCATTGACCTAGAGGAAGCGTACAATAAAGTATAATTCACATTACTCATGGAACTACTTTAGCGATATGGTGTCAGCATGACAGTCACAAGATGGATTGCTGCTGCACTCCAAGAACGAACGGTACTCATACGACTTGGAAACTGGTTTCAGCACCACAAAAAATTCCATGGGACTCCCTCAAGGATCACCACTTTCCCCTGTTCTCTACAACGTACATACATAAGGGCTTGCTGACCTAAACAACAACAGACTAGCCCGTACCCTCACTTTTACTGATGACGGACTCATCTAGAAGACAGGTAATAATGCATCAGAAAGAAACAAAGCAGTCCAAGAACAGTTAGATAATGTATACCAGTGGTGCCAAGAAACTGGATCGGCAATCAGCCCCACCAAAGCACAGGTACTGTTCTGTACCCTTGACAACAAAGCAGTGAGCGAAAAATGTCCATCAGTTATGTTCAAAGGAATCAATATCGAGCAAACAAACTACTCACGCTATCTTGGCATCAGTTTTTATAGAATGTTAACCTTCAGAAAACATGTAGAAACCACTAAACTCAAATATAAAAAGGCCTTTCAATCCTGAAAGCAATGGCAGATAAAGGCATTGAACATTATCTCTTTCAACTATACCAAGCTGTGTCATCGATTATGGACTGGGCCTCACTACGTTGTCACAGACAAACCTGCTAAAACTAGAAAGAATGCAAAATGAAGCGATGAGTTGTGATCCTCAGACCACAAAAGACACACCCACGGTGACTATGCGATACCTGCTCGATCTTCCTTCAATACATTCAAGACACAAAACAGAACAAGTAAAGGCATATTTCAGGGCATTGGAGAACCCAGAAAACCCACTCCACCAGATAATCGGAACAGCAAAAGGCAACAGACTCCAACATGGAAGTCATAAATGGACATGCAAAGAATCTATTCAGCATGGGCGTCAACTGACAGAACTCAAAGGGACAAAGGAATGGGAAAACATCCCAGCCATTTCAACAATCTGTACAAAACTATCATACCCAAAAATAGGAGACACTGTCACGAATGGCCAGAAGGGAAAACAAATGCAGAAATTGAGCTACTCGTGGAGCATCTAAGCTGCAACCCCAAAGATATAATTATATCCATAGATGGCTCAGTCATCAATAACAAATCTGGATGAGGCTTCACTGTCAAACAGAATGGAAACACCATCAACATGAAGAAAACGCTACATATGATATCACAACCTTCAGTCTGACGATGGAAATTGAGGCAGTCACACATGCACTACAATGGCTGATGACATGAAAGAAAGCCATGCTTCATCCTGATTGACTCAATGAATCTACTTCAAAAAGTGCAAAATGGAGTAGGGACACCAGAATGGCACAAAGCAATAAACAGTATCAACCTAAAAGTCTCACGTGGATCTACTGCCCTGGACACGCTGGTGTTAAGGGAAATGAACGGGCCAATAAACTTGCAGGAAATGCCACTACAACAAAAATTCTCCATCTGAGAAAGTCTGAGTTCTTTAGACGCTTCAAATCATATCTTCGTGAACAAAATGTGAGTCATCATACCATCGAACGCCTTACCCAAAAGGAATAGATAGAGGAAGTGGCCGGAAATCTACTATGAAAGGAAAAACAAGAGCTATCATTAATCAGACCAACATTGGTATCATCTCAAAAGTAACACTGCACAGACTCTTACAGCGTGGAATGGAAAGTATTTGGGCTTTTCCTGGAACAGAGATAAAGGAAAAGTGGAGAAAAGAAATAGACAGATGAAGAACAAGCAAGTTGACCAAACCGTCTGTGTTGTGTGTGTGTTTGTGGGCTGTTTGTTGATTGTTATCCAGATATGTCTGTAAGTCGGTCATGATATGTATATATGGGTGTCTCCTCTTTGTTGGTGTTGTTGTTGTTGTTGTGTTGTTGTTGTAGCTGTTGTTGTCGGC
>JAPXFY010000024.1:17646181-17671541 GCA_030674185.1 Monoplex corrugatus
AAAATCAGTGGGGGGATTTTTCGGCAAAAACCGGGATCCTACCCAGCTTTGGGGGGCGTGCTGGGGGCTCTTTGGGGAAAAACCCTGGGACCACCCAGTCGACCCCTCATCCATTTTAAAGGATGGGGTAAAATTGAGGGCCTTGCAAAAAATTTTTCTGACCACACCGCGGGTGTCGGGTACCCCCCCTTCGTGCCTGGTTGACGCCAGGACATATAAAAAGGGAAGAAAACCCCGTAGTGTACAGGGTCTGCGCTCAGTTTTTAATCCAAATGGAACTTTCCCTAGCGTCATGATTAAACATCATCATCCCACATTATCGTCATCAAACGCATTGTAAAAAAAAAATGTGGGCCCGCTTCTGTGACCATTAAAGGTGGCGTAGAAAATGAGACCAAAAAAAAGGAGAGAGAAAAAACAGGACAGAGACAGACAGAGACACAGACAGACAGACAGAAAAACAAACAAAACAGAGGGGAGAAAGAGAGATAGATAAGGGGGAGAGAGAGAGAGAGATTTGATAGATAGATAAAGAGAGGGGAGAGACAGAGACAGACAGAGACACAACAGACAGACCCAAAAGACAAAAAAAGACAGAGTGAGAAAGAGAGAAAAGATTTAAAAAGATAGATAGAGAGAGAGAGAGATAGATAAGAGGGGATAGAGAGAGAGATAGAGAGAGAGAGAGAGATAGAGAGAGAAGATTTGAGAGAGAGAGGTAGATTTGAGAGAGAGAGAATTAAAATAGGGGAGAGAGGGATAAAAGAGAGAGAGATAGAAAAAGATAGAGAGAGAGAGATAGAGAGAGAGAGAGAGAGAGAGAGAGAGAGAGAGGGAGAGAGAGGAGAGAGAGAGAGAGAGAATGACCATCACTCTGGTCTCCAGTAATGTAAGATGATTTCCCGAACGGGAGTGTAAAAGAGGGGGAAGATGTTTAACGTGTTCCACCCTGGGGGCAACTGTCCAAATTATTTTCCTTCTAAATCGTCTCGTCCCGCCCATTAACTGGTCCGTATGTAAATATAGTATAAACTAAACCGGAAATGAAATATCCAAGGGGAAGAACTGTGTTAGCGGTTCAACTGGACTCCTTTCTGTCTTGTTCTCTCTCTGTCCCGTCTTGCTCTCTCTCTCTGTCTCTGTCTGTCTGTCTCTCTCTCTCTCTCTCTCTCTCTCTCCAGTCTAGTTTCTCTCTCTTTCTTTCTTTCTCTCTCTCTCACTCTCTATCCAATCTAGTTTCTCTCTCTTTCTCTCTCTCTCTCTCTCTCTCCAGTCTTGCTCTCTCTCTCTCTCCCTCTCTCTCTCTCCCTCTCTCTCTCTCTCTCTCTCCAGTCTAGTTTCTCTCTCTTTCTCTCTATCTAGTCTAGTTTCTCTCTCTCTCTCCCTCTCTCTCTCCAGTCTAGTTTCTCTCTCTTTCTCTCTCTCTCTATCCAGTCTAGTTTTCTCTCTCTCCTCTCCCTCTCAAAATGAAAGGCTAAAACCTCTCTCTATGTCTGTCTGTCTCTCTGTTTCTGTCGCTGTTGCTGTCTCTGTGTCTGTGTCTGTCTTTATCTGTCTCTGTCTCTCTCTCTTTCTCTCTGTTTCTGTCTCGGTCTCTGTCTCTCTATCTCCTTCTGTGTGTGTGTGTGTGTGTGTGTGTGTGTGTGTGTGTGTGTTCTGTGTCTGTGTCTGTGTATGTGTGTGTGTCTGCCTTTCTCTCTCTCTCTCTCTCTCTCTGTGTGTGTGTGTGTGTGTGTGTGTGTGTGTGTGTGTGTGTGTGTGTGTGTGTGAATCTCGATTTTAGGTCATTTCAGCGTACGGGATGTGAGACCTTCCCCGCAAAAAATGCACGAGTAAATGAATATATGAATAGATAAATAAATAGATGAATAAATAAATAGATAAATTACTATCATTGCCACCACCACCATTACTACTTCTACGACGACTACTACTACTACTACTGCTACTATTACTACTACCATCAACTCCACCGATACATCTTGTACTAACACTCCACCTACTTCTGCCGTCGTTATAACCGCCACCACTATCGTCGTTACCAGCGTAAGTGGTGTTATTGGTGGACTCATTGTGACTTGACATCTCCAGCCCCCTTGGGGGTCCTGGGATTGGGATTTCGACTTGGAAATTTGTTATCATTATTGTGGCTTAAAGCCCAGCCGACTGTGCAGAGCCATATCAGGGTTTTAACTATCTAAAAAAAAATTGCCCATATCTAACTGAAGATAAAAAATGACACAAGGAAAAGAAAATGAATTACACATATCAAAGCATTCGCACATGTAATTTCAGTATATTCTCCAGGCGTTGATCCCTCCGTTCAATTTATCGCCAAGAGATTTTACAAAAATACCTGAATACAAGTACAAGCAAAATTAAGGGCACTAAAATATACATGTAAAAACAGGACTGAATTATCTAAAATTGCTTCTGCATATCACATTTTAGAGAAGAAAATGCACTCAATACACGTACCCAACTATCCATCCTAAGAGAAAGTATGTAAGGATTTATAGAACACATACAGGTGAATGGACCAGAAAGGCAAACAGTGATAGGAGGAAATGACAAAGCAAAGGAGCAAGGCAGAAACAAAGACATCATCATCATCATGTGTCCTGCCGCTTGGCGTTGGCGATCATGGCCCTCCCCACGAATCTATCCCTTGTCGCTGCAAGTACATCTCCCAACCTCTCTGTCCTCAGCCACCCTGCAAATTCGTCCAATATTTTCTCCCTGGGTCTACCTGGTGTTCATATTTCTCAACATCCTCAGTGATACATCCGTGAAGTGGATGAGACTCCACTGTGTCATCCCAGTCTTTCCAATGAGCCCATAGCACGCCCAACTCTGGATAGGAGAACCGAAAAATCTCGCAATGATTTTTGAAGGGACTGGTGGGGATTCTAACCCAGGACCTCCCAATCGGTTGTCCATTGCGCCAACCACAAAACCACAAAACTGGGAAAAAGGGATATTTTAAAATGGCTTGACCATTTTGTTTCCTTTTTTTTTTTAAGCCTGACGAGGCTGTGGCCAGTTAGAGCCGACAAATCCTACAATGATTTTCGAAGGGACTGATGGGATTCGAATCCACAACCTTCCAGTCGGTAGTCCGTTGCACTAACCACTAACCACCACACTGGTAAAAAAGGGAGATTTTTTAAATGGCTGGACCATTTTGTTTCTTTTTCATTTTTTTTTCTTATTTTTTTTAAAAAAGTTAACGAGGCTTTGGCAGACGGTGTGATCAGACAGTACTTCCAGCCGTGCTTTTTGTGTCAAGACATGTGTGTTCGCCTCCAGCTGTCGCCCTCCTTTCAGAATTGACGGCAAAGCACACACACCTTGCGTGATGGACAAATACACGGGTCCACCGGGTTGTGGCCACCACACATTTTGCCCCGTGTTTGATGACTACTTTTTAAGCATGCTTTAAAAAGCACGGAATTGGCCAAGTTTTGATTGCCATGATTTTCTGTTTGCTTGCTTTTCTTCGTTTTTAATTTTTTTTTTATATAATTTGGTTTTAGTGTCTGTCTGTCTGTCTGTCTGTCTGTCTGACTCTGTCTTTCTTTCTTTCTTTAATTTCATTTTTTCTTCTTTCTTTCTTTCTTTCTTTTTTCTTTACAGATGTAGTGAACTTCGGTTGATTCCACTAAAACCTGATGGTGCATAAGATTTCAGACGCCACTCAGGTCTAGTTGAGATGGGAGAAGAGGAGGGAGAGAGAAAAAAAGCATCACCATCTAATCGATCCTGGGATTTTTGACGTCTTAGACTTGCGTTCTTAGCCCACTGGGCTTTTGCTCTGTCCCACTGTGAGTATGTGTCCATCTCTTTTGCCTGTCCATGTTCTATATTCTGTTGCTAAAAGGGAGATTATTAGTAATGGCTTGACGATCTGGTTTATATTAATGTTGTATCTTGTGAAAACAGTCCACTGGTAGAAATCGCATTTGCGTGATAAAACTCACACACCAACAACCATTTCTGTACGGAGATTTGTTACGTAACGCAAAATTGTTGTCCAATTCATACAATGCACAAATACACCACAAATCACACACACACACTCTCACACCTTCACTGTACTTGTGTGTGTGTGTGTGTGTGTGTGTGTGTGTGTGTGTGTGTGTGCGAGTGTGTGCGTGTATGTGTGTGTGTGTGTGAAAGAGAGAGAGACAGGGACAGAGACAGAGACAGAGAAGGAAGAAGAAGAAGAAGAACAAAAACAAGAACAAGAACAAGAACAAGAACAAGAAGAAAAACAAGAAGAAGAAGAAGAAGAAGAAGAAGAAGAAGAAGAAGAAGAAGAAGAAGAGAGGAGGAGGAGGAGAAAGAAAAAATAATAAAGAAACACCTAGATCTTTGGTTTATCACAAAGCCTTCAACGATGCACACTCTATCTTATTGCAAGTGGCACTAGAAGCAGAAAGCAGTTTCATTGAAACATGTCTTCCATTGTATTCATGAGATTGATAGAAATCCTGTTCTTAAAACACGTAAGTAAAGGGCCTTTAGGAAATATTCAGTTGAAAATGAGATAAGAATAAAAAAAAAAACATGATGGCTGAAGTAAGGAAACACGAAACAGAAAGAAAAGAAAAGACAAAAGAAAAGAAAGACAGAATGAATAAAAGAACAAGAAATTGTCCTACCACTCAAACAAAATACGCATTATAACAACTGTCCACTTTGTGTGGTTTGATAATGGTGCGCCAACAACTAACACGTGTCCATTTCTACACACGCTGTAAAATGTTCTGGCTCTGCTTTCTTCTCCTATTTATACAGAATACACAGAATGTATCGCAGTATTGTCCACAAGTAGATAAGAAATATTAACATAATATTTCCCACTCCGGGGTACTGAAGACGCGGACAATAAGGTCCCCTTCTGTTCTGGAACCACAGGAGCTGTCTTTGTTTGCTTTTAGGTAGTTAAGGCTTCTTCTTTTTTTATCATAGCTCTCTTTTCCTCACAAGACTGTCTCTTATTTCTGCCTTCCAGATAATTCATCTGTATTTCTTCTTCAAAATTCTCTCCTTACCTCTCCCAAAGAAGGAGTATGACGAAGGGGATACAGAACAGTTACACGCGAAAATCCCCGTTCCCTTTGCTATTTACTGGTATGTAGTTTTGTGTGAATTTATATGCTTAGATAGAAAGTGCTTGCAGGAGTTCAAGCCTGCAGGAAAAAGGTAGAAGAACATATACTACACGTCATTATTGAAGGGCCAGGAACGTTTTTGAGTCAATTTTTGAAAGGAGAAATAACCTATTTTCTCTTACTCTTTTCTCCAATTCGTTGCCGTAACTGAATGGATAAGAGCTCAGACAACATTGCAGTTTCCTTTTGGCACGTGTTTGGGGATTTGCCGATTTGCAATGGGCGGCCCAAGGAAGACAATTTCCACACGAAATTGTCGAATCTTCAGCAGGGTCTCTCTGACGACGCAGGCAAGGTAGCGACAAAATTCGCTTTGCACGTGCAAGGCAAGCCCTTTTTGAACACTACTCCAGCCAAAGTTGCCCGTAGACGAGGATAAAAAGGACCCCGTTCTTGGTTCGTTTTAACCATGCTTGCAAGACGACGGATGACGGATGAGCAGCGGGGGAGAGCTCTCGCTCTGCTTGATGAAGGCCTAGCGCAGCGGGAAGTTGCTAGACGACTTGAAGTGTCACATTCCACAATCCAGAGACTGCTGGAGCGCTTCAATGAGACTGGAGCAGTCCAGGAAAGGCGTCACACGGGTCGACCCAGAGTAACGACAAGACAGCAAGACCGCTACCTTGCCCTCTCCGTCCTGAGGGAAAGGGCATCCACTGCGGTGACCTTGAGGGGTCAGCTGAGGGACGCAACAGGTGCTAACATCAGCTGCAGCACGGTGAGAAGACGGCTACATGAGGCAAACTTGAGGTCACGGAGACCGGCCGTCCGACCCGTGCTGTCACCGGTCAACAGAGTGCGCCGCATGACCTGGGCCAGGGAGCACGTGACCTGGACAAGGCAACAGTGGGCCCGGGTCTTGTTTTCGGATGAGTCCAGGTTCACCCTGACCTTTAACGATGGCCGGGCTCGGGTGTGGCGACGTCAAGGGGAGAGGTTCGCTGACGCCACTGTCCAAGAGCATAACCGGTACGGCGGCGGGTCGGTGATGGTGTGGGGTGGCATGAGCCGTGGTACCCGGACCCCCCTGCTCCCCATTGACGGCATCCTGAACGGGGTCCGGTACCGGGACGAGGTTCTGGCGGCCGTGGCACTGCCTGCGCTTGTGGACCTTGGTCAAGGCGCCATCTTCCAGGACGACAATGCACCTGCGCATCGAGCACGCCTTGTGACCGACTTCCTGGAGCAGCATGAAGTCGTCCGTATGGCCTGGCCAGCGTGCTCACCTGACCTGAACCCAATTGAACACCTCTGGGATGTGCTCGGGAGGCGCATCAGGGACAACCACCCCCCACCGGGCACCCTGGCCAGGCTGGTCGACATCCTGCAGATCGAGTGGGCGGCCATCCCTCAGGACACACTACGTACCCTTGTGGGGTCGATGCATCGGCGCTGTGAAGCATGCATCCAGGCTCGGGGCGGACACACGCGATATTGAAAACAGATTAGCCAAATCTGACACTTTCTGTTTTTTGAAAAGGGGGGGATGTTCCTTTAAATGCATGTGCTGTTCACTAATGGGTCATTGTGCTAATTTCTTTTTCAAAAACAGGTGTGGAAATGATGAAATAAAACATAGAATCAATTCTAAACATTGTCAATTATTTCAACTTAAAATTAGAGAGGAAGGAAGAAGTGGCCCTTAAATTATGATTAGGAGTATATTTGAATGTCAACTGGCCTTTCTTTTGCATCTTTTATCAATCTGAATGTCAAGAGAAAAATCTATTATGTACATGTACATACACTAACCGTAGCATGCAGCATTTATGCAACGCATACAAGACAACTGATGGGCTGGTTGGTTGATTGGCTGGTTGTTGGTTGGTCAGTCAGTCGGTCGGCAAGTCGGTCGGTCGGTCTGTCTATCATTTGGTTGGTTGGTTGGTTGGTTGGTTGGATGATTGGTTGGTTGGTTGGATGATTGGTTGGTTGGTTGGTTGGTTGGTTGGTTGGTTGGTTGGTTGGTTGGTCGGTCGGTCGGTCTGTCGGTAGGTCGGTCTGTCTATCGTTTGGATGATTGGTTGGTTGGTTAATGGTAGGTTGGCTGGCTGGCTGGATGGTTGGATGGTTGGTTGATTGGGATTATTTTGTTATTTAAAATGATGGTTTCAGACACGAGAAGATCATTCATAAGGAAGATTAGGAAAAGACAGGCAACATCTATAGGCCATTCTATGAATAAAGGGGAATTGGAGCACCTGGTCACAACAGGAAAACTGGAGGGAAAGAGAGCACCAGGTAGACCCAGGGAGAAGATAATGGACGGACTTGCAGAGTGGCTGTAGACACAAGAGGGTAGAAGAGATGCTTGAGGCAACAAGGGATAGAAACAGATGGAAGGCCATGATCGCCAACGCCATGTGGCAAGGCACTTGATGATGATGGTGATGAAAAGAATGGTTTGCATGGGATCCATACTGGCCCAAGAAAAAAAATGTGCATGTGGTGTCTAGTCCTCCCAACGGTCAATGGGTACTCGTCACTGTCCAGAGTTGGTGATGGTACAGTATGGATGGAGAAGAGACGAACATCTCCTTCACAATGGTCTTAACCGCCTTATTCCGCTGCGACTTCAGGGTCATATGACAACCTTTGAGTCCTGTTCTCGCACTGGACGAAGCAGCAGGGAAGTCTCAGTCTTTTTCTTATAGTTTTGTATTTGGTGTTTGTTTGTGATCTTACATTCACGCTTGACAAAGGCCAGTTGGCCGAAAATTTGTGCCTGCCTTATCTTGTTGTATTAAATACGCGTTCTGATTCTATTTTCCTGTTTTTCTGGTTCCTTTGGCTTTACCTTAAAAAAAGAAACTCATATTATTGTGGTAGGCATTAAAAAGACTTAAGAACAAGAGCGGCGCATTAATATAATGCTCATTAAAATGATTTAAGAACAAGAGTAGCGCTTTAATGTCTCACCTGTGATAAGCACTAAAAAGGCTTAAGAACAAGAATAGCGCATTAATACAATGCTATGGTACAAATGGCCTAAGAACAGGGGTAGCGCACATACACAGTAAACAGACTTAAAAACAAGTGGAGTGCATTAATGTAATGCCCACTAGAAAGGCTTATGAACAGGAGTAGAGCATTAATGTAAGGCATACTGGATAGGCTTAGGAAGAGCAGGAGAGCATATCCACACTAAAACAGTTTGACAACAGAAGTAGCCCATTAATGTAATCATCATCATCAGGTGCCTTGCCGCATGCCGTTGGCGATTATGGACTTCCATCTGTCTCTCTATCTCCCGTTGCCTCAAGCATCTCCCCCACCCTCCTTGTCCCCAGCCACTCTGCAAGTCCGTCTAGTATCTTCTCCCTGGGTCTACCCGGTGCTCTCTTTCCTTCCAGTTTTCCCGTTGTGACCAGGTGCTCCAACTCCCCTTTCCTCATAAAATGTCCTCTACATGTTGCCTGTATTTTCCTATTCTTCATATGAATGATCTACTTGTGTCTGCCTCCATCAAGACTGTCTCGTTTGTTTTCTTTGTTGTCCATGGAACTCTCAACATTCTTCTTAGAAACCTCATCTCGGCTGCCTCAATCTTGTTCTGACTTTGTTGACTGTCCACGCCTCACAACCGTATAACAGTATTGGTTCTAAATAACATCCAAGAACTCTCTTCCTGATGTTAATTGATAGGCATTTGTTGGTAAGAATGCTTTTCATCTTCTTGAATGCTGGCTTGGCTTGGCCGATACTGCTGGCTATTTCTGATGTGCATTTGCCTTCTGGTGAAATGATCGTTCTCCTGTTCTTATTAATGCAATAGACATTCAAATGTTTAAGAACAAGAGAAGCGCATTACTGTTATGCACACTAAAAAGACATAAGAACAGGAAAAGCGCATTACTACAATGCACACTAAAAAGACATAAGAACAGTAGAAGTGCATACATGCAATGCACACTAAAAATACATAAGAACAGGACAAGCACATTACTGTAATGCACACTAAAAAGACATAAGAACAGGAGAAGCACATTACTGTAATGCACACTAAAAAGACATAAGAACAGGAGAAGCACATTACTGTAATGCACACTGAAAAGACATAAGAACAGGAGAAGCACATTACTGTAATGCACACTGAAAAGACATAAGAACAGGAGAAGCACATTACTGTAATGCACACTAAAAAGACATAAGAACAGGAGAAGCACATTACTGTAATGCACACTGAAAAGACATAAGAACAGGAGAAGCACATTACTGTAATGCACACTGAAAAGACATAAGAACAGGGGAAGCACATTACTGTAATGCACACTAAAAAGACATAAGAACAGGAGAAGCACATTACTGTAATGCACACTGAAAAGACATAAGAACAGGAGAAGCACATTACTGTAATGCACACTGAAAAGACATAAGAACAGGAGAAGCACATTACTGTAATGCACACTAAAAAGACATAAGAACAGGAGAAGTACATTACTGTAATGCACACTAAAAAGACATAAGAACAGGAGAAGCACATTACTGTAATGCACACTAAAAAGACATAAGAACAGGAGAAGTACATTACTGTAATGCACACTAAAAAGACATAAGAACAGGAGAAGCACATTACTGTAATGCACACTAAAAAGACATAAGAACAGGAGAAGCGCAATAGTGTAATGCACACTAAAATCAAACAAACATAAGAACAGAATTAGGGCATTAATGCAATACATACTAGAAAGGACATAAGAACAGACGTAGTGCATTAATGCAATGCACACTGAGAAGGCTAAAATGTTTAAGAACAAGAGGGGTGCATATGCCCTCTAAAAAGGTTTGAGAACAGGAGAAGCGCATTTCATTAATTCGCTTCTCCTGTTCTTATGCCTTTTTAATGTGCATTCCTCCCTCCCCCCCCTCCTCCGAAGTTCCCTCTCATCGGTTCTCCCTCCCCAAGTTCCCTCCCCTTGGTACTCCCGCCCCCAAGTTCCATCCCTTCGGTTCCCCTACCAACTTCCCTCCCTTTGGTTCTCCCCCACCCCAATTATCCTCTCATTGGTTCTCGCCCTCACGTAAACTCCCATTGGTTCTCCCTCCCCATGTACTACTATGGTTCTCAGACTGTCAAGTTCCTTCCTATCAGCTCCCCTCCCCCCACCAGTACCCTCCCTTTGTCTCTTCTCCCCCCACCTCAAATTACCTCCCATTGACTCCCCCTCCCCAAGTTCCCTCCCCTTGGTTCTCCCACCCCAAGTCCCCCCTCCCCTTGGTTCCCCCCTGAATTACCCTCCCATTTGTTCTCCCGCCCCAAATAGCCTTTAGTTCTCTCCCCCAAGTTCCCTCCCTTTGGTCCCCCCTTTACCCTCCCATTGGTTCTCCCCTCCCAACTCAAGTACCCTCCCTAAGTTACCTCCCCTACTTCCCTCCCCTTAGTTCTCCAGCCCTCCTCTCCAAGTTCCCTCCCTTTGGTTCTCCCACCCTCCTCCCCAAGTTCCCTTCCCTAGTTACCTCCCCTAGGTTCTCCTGCCCTAGCTCCCAAGTTTCCTCTCCTTGGTTCTCCAGCCTTCCTCCCAAATTCCCTCCCCTTGGTTCTCCTGCCCAACCTCCTAAGTTCCTTCCCCTAGTTCCTCCTCTTGGTTCTTCCTCCCCAAGTTGCTTCCCCCTTGGTTCTCTAGCCCTCCCCCGAGTTCTCTCCCCTTGGTTCTCCCGCCCTCCTCCACCAAGTTCCCTCCCCTTGGTTCTGCAGCCCTCCCCCAAGTTCCCTCCCTTTTTTTTCTCCCGCCCTCCTCCCTCAAATTCCCACTCCTTGGTCCTGCGCCCTCCTCCCCCAAATTCCCTCCCCTACTTTTCTCCCCTTAGTTCTCTCCCCCCCCCCCCCAAGTTCCATCCACTTGGTTCTCCCATCCTCACACATCAAGTTCCGTCTTCTTGGTTCTCTCACTCTCCTGCCCCAGGTTCTCTCTCCTAGTTCCCTCCCCTTGGTTATCTCATCCTCCCCCTAGTTTCCTCCCCTTGATTTTCCCGTTCTAGTTCCCTCCACTAGTTCCCTCTCCTTGGTTCTACCGCCATCACCCCCCCCCCCCCAAGTTCCCTCTCCTTGGTTCTACCGCCATCACCCCCCCCCCCCCCAAATTCCCTCTCCTTGGTTCTCCCGCCCTGCCCCCATGTTCCCTCCTGTTGGTTTTCCCACCCTCCTTCACCAAGTCCCCACGAAATAGTTCCCTCCACTTGGTTTTCCCGCCCCCCCCCCAAATTCCCTCCCCATGTTTGTCCCACCATCCTCTCCCAAGTTACCTCCCCTTGGTTGACCTGCCCTCCCTCCCCCAAAGTATATCCCATTGGTTCTCTCCCCCCTGCCACAAGTTCCTTCCGCTTGGTTCTCCCGCCCTCTCCTCCAAGTTCTCTCCCCTTGTTCCTCTCCTTGGTTCTCCCGCTCTCTCCATTTGTTCCCCTCCCTTCGTTCTCCCGCCCTCCCCTTCCAAGATCCCTCTTGTTCCTCCTGCCCAATCTCCTAAATTCCCTCCCCTAGTTCCTCCCCCTCGTTCTTCCGCCCTCGCCCCCAAGTTGCCTCCACTTGGTTCTCCCACCCTCGACCCCAAGTTGCCTCCACTTGGTTCTCCCACCCTCGACCCCAAGTTGCCTCCACTTGGTTCTCCCACCCGACCCCAAGTTGCCTCCACTTGGTTCTCCCACCCTCGACCCCAAGTTGCCTCCACTTGGTTCTCCCACCCTCGACCCCAAGTTGCCTCCACTTGCTTCTCCAGCCCTTCCCCACAAGTTCCCTCCCTTAGTTCATTCTCCGTGGTTCTCCCGCTCTCCTCCACCAAATTCCCTCCCCTAGTTCCCTCCCCTTGCCTCTCCTGCCATCCCCCCTAGTTCCCTCTCCTCGATTTTCCCGCCCTCTCCCCCAAGTTCCCTCCCCTTGATTCTCTCGCTCTCCTCCCCAAAATGTCCACTCCCCCCCCCCCCCCGGTTCTCCCACCCTCCTACCCCATGTTTCCTCCCTTTTGTTCTCCCGCCCTCCCCCAAATTCCCTCCACTTGATTCTCACCCCCTCTCCCACAAGTTCCCTCCCCTTGGTTTTTTCAGCCCTCCTAGCCCAAGTTTCCTCCCCTTGGTTCTATCACCCTCCTCCACCAAGTTCCCTCCCCTTGGTTCTACCGGCATTTTCACCAAGTTTTCTCCCATTGGTTCTTCCGCCCCCCCCCCCCCCCCACAAGTTCTCTCCACTCGGTTCTCCTGCTCTCCCCCCAAGTTCCCTGCCCCTAGTTCCCTCCCCTTGGTTCTCCAGCCCTTCTCCCCCAACTTCCATTCTCTTCGTCTACCGCCCTCCTCCCCCAAGATCCCTCCCATTGGCTCTCCAGCCTTTCTCCCCCAACTTCCATTCTCTTCGTCTACCACCCTCCTCCCCCAAGTACTTCCCCCCTTGGCTCTCCCGCCCTCCACCAAATTCTCTCCCCTTGGTTCTCCCGCTCTCCCCCAAGTTCCCTACCCTTAGTTCTCCCGCCATCCCAGGTTCCCTCCCCTAGTTTTCTCCCCTTTGTTCTCCCGCCCTCCCCCAAGTTCCCTCCCCTTTGTTCTCCCGCCCTCACCTCCCCCAAAGTACCCTCCCATTGGTTCTTCCCCCTCCCCCTCTTCACAGTTATCTCCCTCTCTTGGGACTCCACCCCTCTTCAACCCCGAAAGTTCCCTCCCTCCTTCTTGGGATTGCCCCTTCTTTGACCCTAAAGTTCCCTCCCTACTTTAGGGCTCTTCCTTCTCCCCCCAATCCCCAAGTTCTCTTCTCTCAGTCCCTTTCCCATCTCCCAAAGTTCACTCCCTTCAGACTCTCCCCAATTTCCCAAAGGTTCTTCCCATCACTCCCTTCTGAATTCCAAGTTCTTTTCGTCGTTCACCTAAGTTCCCTCTCCTCCGAATCTTTCCCCAAAGGTCTATACCCTCGTTCTGTTTTCCAAAGTTGCCTCCCTTCCTCTAATGTTCCACCCCGTTGGTCTTCATCCACCAAAGTTTCCTCCCCTTGGTATCGTTCCTTCGAAGTTCTCCCCCATCTCTCCCTTCCCAATCCCTGGAACACCTTCTCTTGGTACAGTCCTTACCTTAACATTTCACAAAGTTGCAGGCTTTCTCTGGAAATTTATTCACCAGGTTTGGCTGTGGTCGCGGCATTCAGGATACTAGTATCCCTGATGATACACTGTACAGAGAGCTCACTGCAGGATCCTGGCACACAGGGCGTTCATTGCTGCTATACATGGAATCTTGCAAATGAGACTTGAAATCACCTGGAAAGAGACAGCTACAAGTCACTGTGCCTAGTGAAGGCCGTACATGCAGGCATGGTCACCGCCGAGTAGTAACGATCTCCACTGTTGTTGGAGATGAAAAAGAAGGTTGCAACAGCGATCACCCATCAACCTTCATGTGCGTCAGCTGTGCCGAGTACTGCCACATAAGAAATCACCTTGTTCAACCACAGCTGATACTGTTCACCATCTGACTCCTCAACTGAATGCATCCATTGCCTAGTCAGATGGATCCATCAATTCAAAAATTATTCTGTTTTATTTCTTATGATGGTAGTAGTCTTGCTGACCATTTTAGAGCGGGGATTCGATTCCAGACGGAGGACCGATTTCTACCTAAAAAAACAACAACAAACAACTTTGGTCACAACAGAAGAGCATCCAACAGTCAGGACCCGGATGATGTCCACTCCCCTTAGACTGTAAGGGGTTTGGGGTCCAAACGTTTGCTCGACAGGAGTTTCTCCTCTGAGGACCTTCTGCTGCCCGGCTTTCCCCACAGTTTCTTGATACTGACACGTGACTAGACCACCGACTTTCAGGAACAGTTCAGAGGATGTCCACAAGACGGGATGACACTGACTGACTCCCACCTTGTCTTTCTTCAATTTGTCTCTTCGTCCAAAGATGTAAGATGCTCCCAGGATTCACCGAAAGGGGAAGAGAATGCGAATCTATTGGTGCCAACCTAATACCGACTGGAAATACACAACGGACCAGAAGTAGAAGAAAACAAATAAAAGGAATTTTCCGTGTGCTGTGGAAGCAGATTCTCTACCAAGCATGGCATGAGGATTCACAGGACAGAAAAGGGCCATGATGAATCAACAGCAACGCACTGCGCCAGCAGATACAATGTCGGAAAACCAGGACCAAGAATCAGATCACAGTGCCAAGGACATCACGATGATTGTTCAGATGAAACTGTACTGATGATGCTACGCCAGAAACTCGATCTACCCGTCCATAAGTGCAAAAGAGGAATGGGACAGGCCGGATAAAGAAATCATCCCCAAACTAAATGCGCTGATGCGCACTGAAAATTAAACTAGCCACGTTTAGATACTCTGTATATGCAACATGTAGGGATGCCTGAGGAGTAAAACAGCCGAATGTGAAAACCCCTCCTGAGGAATCCACACATTAGCATTATATGAGGATATCCGGAGGAAACATAGGTTTCTGAATAAATAAATGAAATCTGCTTCATAATTTGAGAAAAAAAGGAAGGATTAGGAAAAATGTATGAAAGAGAAACAGTGTCCTTAGCAAAGCAGAATACACAAGGAGGAGCAGCAAAAGGACGATCCAAAATTACTTTAGACACCCCTTCCAGTTTGGCAGGAAATTGTTCCAGCCACCAGAGTCAGGGACACTCACAATGGATAAAACAGCCCTGGAACAGTATCACAGGAAAGCATTCCAATCCTCAGTGCGAAGCATCACTTGAAAACGTCATCTTGCCGTAATGAAAAAGCTTACCTGCTGCATGAGAAAATGTCCACGTGACCCAAGTGGCTCCAGAAACCAACTTATGATCAGCATGCAGGAACCTGCAGATTAGCAACCAATAGATTGTAGCAGATGGAGTATACATTCTAAAAGAACAGAATTCGAGTGACATCAACTTCATACAACTATCACTTCTGAACTCAAATCCTCTGTCAAGGCTGCAAGGCTGACTAAACACCTAACGGACAATAAATACCTGCCTTTGTAAGTCCAGAGAAGAGGCTTTCCGAAAGTGTCTGGTTGTGGAGAGTATGTCACAACGATTTGGGAAGCAATCCAAAAAGATAAAACAGAGAAGAGAAACCTCGATGTGAAGTACATTCGAAAGATGTCTAAGCTGGAATGGTGGCAACTCTCAGAATGTTTTATTGTCAGCTCTATTTATCTCTTGCCCTCAAATCTGGTGAAATGGGGAAATCAGATGACCTTGCGTGCCCGCTCTGCCAGGGCAAACAAACAGTAGAACATGTCCCGAGCTCATGCAAAGTAGCATTAACCCAAAGAAGGTACACACTGAGGCACGATCACTTCAAATGCTCGCTCTTTTGTTTTACTTCTTGTTATGTTCCTCAGCTTCTTCGTCTTGACCGATATTGCGTTTTTGATTGCTTCTGGTTGTCATTTGCTTTGTTCTTAGTTTTTTTTTTATTATTCTATTCTGTTTTGTTTTTAATCTCCAATTTCTCGTTCCTGTGCCTGTTGTGTTTTTGTTCCTGTTAGTTGTTGTAGTACTTGTAGCATTTGTTGTGTCGTCGATTTATTCTCCTGTTGTGTGTTTCTTTTGTCTTGTTTCTGTACTGCTCATTAATATCTTATTTGTGTTCATGTTGGTGCCCTTGGTCATGTGGTTCCGGTATTTGTTGACGTAATTTTTCTGTTCTTGTTTTTGTTCCTTTTTGTTCTTCCTCTTATCTGGACTTCTCTTGTTGACTTTGCTGTTGCTGTTCTCGTGTGCTTGTTTGACTTCTAATTGGTGTTGTGGTTCTGTTATTTGTTGACATTATTCTTATGTTCTCGTTGTTTTTGCTCTTTACATCTCGTTATTTCTGTTCTTGTTGACTTTGCTGTTATCATTCTTGTGTGTTTGATTTCCAGTTGACTTTGGTTTTTGTTTTTTGTTTGTTATTTGCATTTTTGTGGATTTGTTGTAGTGGTGCTCTTGATGCTCCTGTGTTGGAATTGTAGTTGTGTTCGTTTTTGTTCTTATTTTTCCTCTCTTTGGATGTTTATTCTGCTTTTGTTTCTTCTTGTTTCCTCCTGTGTTTTTGTTGTCTTTTTCTCCTTTTTTTTTTTTTATTTATTTACTTTTTTTTGTTGATTTTTGTTCTCTACTGTTAAGTTTTCTTTATTCCCGATATTACTGATGATCACGATATTGTAGTTCTGCTATTTGTTGACATTGTTCTTGTACTCTTGCTGTTGTGGGTTTTCATCTTCTACTTCTTTTCTGTACATCGTTTATCATGTCTTTTTTCTGTATATACTCCTAATCATAATTTAAGGGCCACTTCTTCCTTCCTATCTAATTTTAAGTTGAAATAATTGACAATGTTTAGAATTGATTCTATGTTTTATTTCATCATTTCCACACCTGTTTTGGAAAAAGAAATTAGCACAATGACCCATTAGTGAACAGCACATGCATTTAAAGGAACATCCCCCCCTTTTCAAAAAACAGAAAGTGTCAGATTTGGCCAATCTGTTTTCAATATCGCGTGTGTCCGCCCCGAGCCTGGATGCATGCTTCACAGCGCCGATGCATCGACCCCACAAGGGTACGGAGTGTGTCCTGAGGGATGGCCGCCCACTCGATCTGCAGGATGTCGACCAGCCTGGCCAGGGTGCCCGGTGGGGGGTGGTTGTCCCTGATGCGCCTCCCGAGCACATCCCAGAGGTGTTCAATTGGGTTCAGGTCAGGTGAGCACGCTGGCCAGGCCATACGGACGACTTCATGCTGCTCCAGGAAGTCGGTCACAAGGCGTGCTCGATGCGCAGGTGCATTGTCGTCCTGGAAGATGGCGCCTTGACCAAGGTCCACAAGCGCAGGCAGTGCCACGGCCGCCAGAACCTCGTCCCGGTACCGGACCCCGTTCAGGATGCCGTCAATGGGGAGCAGGGGGGTCCGGGTACCACGGCTCATGCCACCCCACACCATCACCGACCCGCCGCCGTACCGGTTATGCTCTTGGACAGTGGCGTCAGCGAACCTCTCCCCTTGACGTCGCCACACCCGAGCCCGGCCATCGTTAAAGGTCAGGGTGAACCTGGACTCATCCGAAAACAAGACCCGGGCCCACTGTTGCCTTGTCCAGGTCACGTGCTCCCTGGCCCAGGTCATGCGGCGCACTCTGTTGACCGGTGACAGCACGGGTCGGACGGCCGGTCTCCGTGACCTCAAGTTTGCCTCATGTAGCCGTCTTCTCACCGTGCTGCAGCTGATGTTAGCACCTGTTGCGTCCCTCAGCTGACCCCTCAAGGTCACCGCAGTGGATGCCCTTTCCCTCAGGACGGAGAGGGCAAGGTAGCGGTCTTGCTGTCTTGTCGTTACTCTGGGTCGACCCGTGTGACGCCTTTCCTGGACTGCTCCAGTCTCATTGAAGCGCTCCAGCAGTCTCTGGATTGTGGAATGCGACACTTCAAGTCGTCTAGCAACTTCCCGCTGCGCTAGGCCTTCATCAAGCAGAGCGAGGGCTCTCCCCCGCTGCTCATCCGTCATCCGTCGTCTTGCAAGCATGGTTAAAACGAACCAAGAACGGGTCCTTTTTATCCTCGTCTGCGGGCAACTTTGGCTGGAGTAGTGTTCAAAAAGGGCTTGCCTTGCACGTGCAAAGCGAATTTTGTCGCTACCTTGCCTGCGTCGTCAGAGAGACCCTGCTGAAGATTCAACAATTTCGTGTGGAAATTGTCTTCCTTGGGCTGCCCATTGCAAATCGGCAAATCCCCAAACACGTGCCAAAAGGAAACTGCAATGTTGTCTGAGCTCTTATCCATTCAGTTACGGCAACGAATTGGAGAAAAGAGTAAGAGAAAATAGGTTATTTCTCCTTTCAAAAATTGACTCAAAAACGTTCCTGGCCCTTTAATAATGACGTGTAGTATATGTTGCTGACTTTGTTGTTCTTTTTCTTCGTTTGTTTTGTTTGATATGTTGTATATTTATATTCTGATTTTTCTCTTTTTGTTTGATTTCGGTTCGTAATCTTGTTGCTCTTGTTTTTGGTGCTTTTTTTCTTTTGTTTCTTTTCCTTTGTTTTTCGATTTATAACTTTCTTTTACTAGCTATCATTGGTGTTCTTTGTGGGGAAGTTCTACCATGTGTCGACATCGTTCTTATGGATTTTCTGTGGGGCTTTGTTTTGTTCGTTTCTCTGTATGTTTTTATAGTATTACTTTTGTAGTTGTTCTTTTTCTTCATCTTGCCGATGTTGGTGCTGTTCTTAATTTTGTTTTTTTGTTTTCATTTTTGTTTGTTCTTGTTGATTTTGTTGTTCTTATTGGTCTTATTGTTCTCGTTTGTCTTATTTTGTTGTGCTGTTTATTCTGCTTGGTTTCTTGTTGTTCCTTGGTGCCTTTGGTGTTTTAGTTCTGTCATGTGCTTGTTTTTTTTTTTTTCTCTTGACTTTGTTGTTGTTCTTTTCTCACATTGGACACAGCAGCAGGAAAGTTTCAGTCCTTTTCTCATAATTTTTGTATTTGGTGTTTGCTTGTAATCTTACGCTTGACAAAGGCCAGTTGGCCAAACATTTACGCCTGTTTTGTCTTGTATTAAATACGTGTTCTTATTCTTTCGTGTTTTTTCTGGTTCATGTTTGCTTGAACGCGGGCAGTCATACTTGTGTTGGATGTTGTTCTTTTGTTCATTTCTTTGAGATTTTGCCGAATTCGCTTATTTCATTTTCTTCGCATTGTTTTTGTTATTCTTGTCATAAATCCTCTTTTTTCTTTCCCTTCAATTGTTTTGGTTTTGCGGGGCTTTGTTTTTGTGCGTGTACTTTTGTTTTCTTTTGTTTTCCTATACTGTTTTATTTTGTTGCTTTCTTTTCATTGTTTTTCTTGTTCTGCTTTGTTTTGTTGCTCGCTTTCTTCATATTGTTTCAGCTATTTTTTTCTTTTGTCTCTGCTTTTGATTTTGTCCCCTAGTTATTTTCTTTAGTCTTTCTTTTTTTCATTCTTGTTTTTTGTCCTGTCGCTATTCGTCTTTTCTTTTACTTTTTCTTGTTGATTTTTTTCTGTTCCAGTTTTCTTCGTCGTGCTTTTCTCGGCGAATTGTTATGTTTTTGCCGTTATTGTTATCGTAGATTTTTTTCTTCTTGTTGTTTTGCCCTTTGTCACTTTTACTCTTCCATTTTTCCTGGTGTTCTTGCTGTTATTGATTTTCTGTTTATATCTGTTTATCCATTTTGATACCGTTATCGATAGCGCAATAATAATTATAATTTGCCATATGATTTGCCATTTATCGTGTTCTGCTCTTGTTCCTTTTTTTTTTTTCCGTTTTTTTGTTTTGTTTGTTTTTTGTTGTTTTGTTTTTTGTTTTGTTGTTGTTGTTTTTGGGGGCGGGGTTCTTCGTTTCTAATTTTCGTTTGTATGTTGTATTTTCTTTTTTTGTTGGGGGGGGGGGGGGGATACGTGGGTGCGTGGGTGGGTTCTCTTTCGTGTTGTTGTAGTTGTTATAGTAATAGTTATTTCATTCCCCCGTTGTGCGTTTCTTTCTTTGTCTTTTTGTTTTTGCTCTGTCTACCAGACTTTGCAACTTGTGTTATTGTTAGTGACTTTGGTGTTGTGGTTCAGCTTTTTGTTGATATTATTCTTATGTTCGTGCTGTTCTCGCTTTCATTTTTTTCTGTATTTTCTCTTCCGAGTAATTTTGTTTTGATTTTTTTTTTCTTGTTCTTGCCGTTCTTGTAGTTCTTATTGCTTTTTTTTCTCGTGTTTTTCTATCTTGTATTTGCTCCCTCTGAAGTTTTTGTTTGTTTGTTTGTTTGTTCCTGTTCTTTGGTGCCTTTGTTGTTTTGGTTCTATCACGAGTTTGATAGTGTAATCGTATTCTTGCTGATTGTTTCGTTTTTCTACACTTGTTCTTCCTTGTGTTCCTGTTGACTTTGCTGTTCTGTTTCTCTGACTTCTTGCGGTATTTGTTTATGTTCGTGATTTTTCTTTTGTTTCTGTTCTTGTCAAGAATGCTCTATCCTTTTTTCATCTTCCTTCCGATTCCCTTTTTTGTTTGTTTTTGTTTTGTTTTTTGCTTTTGTTTTCTTCTGCTTTATTTTGTTGCTCGTTTTTTTGTTGTTTTTTTTTACATTGTTTCGGGTGTTTTTTTGTGGTTGCTTTTGAGTTCGTCCACTAGTTATGTTTGTTTATTCTTTTTTTTTTTTTCATTGTCATTCCTTGTCTTGCTGCTATTTTGTCTGATTCACTTTTTTTTTCTTGATTTTTCCCCTTCCATTCTTCTTCGTGATATTTTTGTGATGACTTGTTGATATCTTTGCCGTTATTGTTATCATTAATGTTTTCTGCTTCTTCTTGCTCCGCTTCTTGCCCCTTTTACTCTTCTGTTTCTCCCGATTTTCTTGCTCTGTTGTTATTGACTGTGCAATAATAGTAGTAATGGATTTGCTATATTTTGTGTACCGTTCCTGCTTTGTTTTTTTCTTTGTTTGTGATTTTTTTCTGTATTGGTTTTTGTTTTTGTTATTTTTTGTTTTGTTTTGAGGGTTTCTCTTTCGTGTTGCTGTAGCTGTAATATAGTATTTTAATTCTCCTGTTTTGAGTTTATGTTTTCTTGCTTTTGCTCCGCTTAGATTCTGAAATTCTTCTTATCTTGGGTTTTTGTTGTTGTTGTTATTTGTTGATATTATATTCATGCTTTCTGATGTTGTCGCTTTTGCTGTTTCTGTCTTGCTCTTTCAGTACTTATTTCTTTTCAGAATAATTTTCTTGTGTTTGGTTTTGGTTGTGGCTTTCTTTTTGCTGCTTTTTTTAAGTTCTTACTGCTCTTCTTTTTTCTCGTGTTTTTCTGTCTTATGTTTGATCATTCTGAAAACTTTGTTCGTTTTGTTCCATGTGTTGATATTGTTGCTGTATACTTGCTGGTGTGCGTTTTGCTTTTCTACGCTTGGCTCTTCCTGTACTTGTTCTTCCTCTTGTTCTTGTTGACTTTGTTGTTTTTCTTTTGTTTCTTTCTTTGACTTCTCGCCATCTTTTGCTGTTTTTGTCATTATTGCTCACATTTTCTCTTTCCTTTTTTCTTTTGATTTTGTTTGTCACCTTTTTGTCCCATTTTTCTTTTGTTTTGTTTTGTTGCTTGCCTTCTTTATGTGGTTTTAGCCGTTTTTTCATTTTCCGTTGTTTTTGATTTTGTTCCCTGGGTATACTCGTTCCACTGTTTTTCATTCTTGATCCTGTTCGTGTTGCTAGTTTTTCCGACATGTTCATTGTTCTTGATTTTTCCCCTTCCACTGTTCTTTGTGCTTTTTTTTGGCGATTTGCTGGTGAAGTTTTTGCCGTTGTTGTTGTCATCACAGATGTTCTGTGCTGTTGCTTGTCGTATTGCTTCTTGTCGCATTGCTTCTTGTTGCTTTCGCTCTTGATTTCTTCTGGTATTCTTTCGTTTTTATTTTTGTTTCCATTTCTGTGTATCCATGTTGATGTTTCTGTTACTGATTGCATAACAAGTATAGTTGTTGATTTGCCGTGCATCGTGTTTTGTTCCGTTTTCTTTTCTTTCATAATGTTCTTTTCTCTGTTTTGTCTTGTTTTCTTTGGTCTGGGTTCCTGTTTTGTGATTTTGGTGCTGCTGTGTTTTTTTGTGTGTGTTTTTTTCAACTTTCTGGTGACGAATATTTGTTTTTTCTCCAAGTTTTCTTTATTGTTCTTGTCATTCTTGCTGTTGTTCGTATTGAGTTCCTTTTGATTATTTGTTGTTTTTTGTTTGTTTTGTTTTATTTGTTTTCGTCTCCTCTTCCGTTTTTGTCTCTCTCGTTCTTCGTTTTGTTCATGTTGCCTTACATTTCTTGTTTCCTCTTCTTATCGTTCTTCTTCCTTTCCTCTTATCGTCTTCTTCAGTTCTTCTTCTTGTCTTTTTTCTTCCTAATGTGTATGGTTCTGTTTTCTTTTCTTCTTTTTTTTTCATAACTTTTTGTTTTTGTTTTGTCACGTTTTCTTTGGTCTGGGTTTCTGTTCTGTGATTTAGGTGATGCCCTTTTGTTTTTGTTGTTGTTGTTGTATTTTTGTTAACTTTCTGGTGACGAATATTTGTTTTTTTCTCCAAATTTTTGGATGTTTTTGTCATTATTGCTGTTGTTCGTATTGATTTTCTTTTTTGTTTGTTTGTCCTTGTTGTTGTTGTCGTTCTTGCTGTTGTTTGTATTGATTTTCTTTTTTGTTTGTTTGTTCTTGTTGTTGTTTGTCGTTCTTGCTGTTGTTTGTATTGATTTTCTTTTTTGTTTGTTTGTTCTTGTTGTTGTTGTCGTTCTTGCTGTTGTTTGTATTGATTTTCTTTTTTGTTTGTTTGTTCTTGTTGTTGTTGTCGTTCTTGCTGTTGTTTGTATTGATTTTCTTTTTTGTTTGTTTGTTCTTGTTGTTGTTGTCGCTCTTGCTGTTGTCTGTATTGATTTTCTTTTTTCGTTGGTTGTTCTTGTTGTTGATGTTCATGTTGACTTTCTTTTTTGTTTGGTGGTTGTCCTTCTTGTTGTTGTTCGTATTGATTTTCTTATTTGTTTGGTGGTTGTTGTCTGTCGTTCTTGCTGTTGTCTGTATTGATTTTCTTTTTTGTTTGTTGTTCTTGTTGTTGTTGTCGTTCTTGCTGTTGTTTGTATTGATTTTCTTTTTTGTTTGTTTGTTCTTGTGTTGTTGTCGTTCTTGCTGTTGTTTGTATTGATTTTCTTTTTTGTTTGTTTGTTCTTGTTGTTGTTGTCGTTCTTGCTGTTGTCTGTATTGATTTTCTTTTTTCGTTGGTTGTTCTTGTTGTTGTGTTCATGTTGACTTTCTTTTTTGTTTGGTGGTTGTCCTTCTTGTTGTTGTTCGTATTGATTTTCTTATTTGTTTGGTGGTTGTTGTCTGTCGTTCTTGCTGTTGTTCGTATTGATTTTCTTTTTTGTTCTATTTGGTTG
The DNA here is from genome assembly GCA_030674185.1 of Monoplex corrugatus. Classification (NCBI taxonomy): domain Eukaryota; kingdom Metazoa; phylum Mollusca; class Gastropoda; order Littorinimorpha; family Ranellidae; genus Monoplex; species Monoplex corrugatus. Next base: position 17,669,234 of record JAPXFY010000024.1, read on the forward strand.
TTTGTTGTTGTCGTTCTTGCTGTTGTTCGTATTGATTTTCTTATTTTGTTTGGTTGTTCTTGTTGTCGTTCTTGCTGTTGTTGTATTGATTTTTTTTGTTTAGGTTGTTTCTTGTCGTTCTTGCTGTTGTCTGTATTGATTTTCTTTTTTGTTTGGTGGTTGGTTTCGGTTCTTGCTGTTGTTCGTTCATGTGATTGTTTTTTTTGTTGGTGTTGTCTTTGTTGTTGTCGTTGTTTGTCTTTTTTGTTTGGTGGTTGTTGTCGTTCTTGCTGTTGTTCGTATTGATTTTCTTTTTTGTTTGGTTGTTTTGTCGTTCTTGCTGTTGTTCGTACGATTTTCTTTTTTGTTTGTGGTCTTGGTTCTTGCTGTTTTTGTTTTTGTTTTCGTTCATTTTGATTGTTTTGTTTGTTTTGATGTTTTTTTGTGTGTTGTCGTTCTGCTGTTGTTCGTATTGATTTTTTTTTGTTTGGTGTTTTGTCGTTCTTGCTGTTGTTCGTATTGATTTTCTTTTTTGTTTGGTTGTTTTTTTTTGTGTTCTTGCTGTTGTTGCGTTTTTGTCTTTCTTTGTTTTGTGGTTGTTGTGTTCTTGCTGTTGTTCGTACTGTTTCTTTTTTGTTTGTTTGTTTTTGTTCGTTTTCTTGCTGTTTGTTGTTACTGTTTTTCTTTTTTGTTTGGTGGTTTGTTCTTGCTGTTGTTCGTATTGATTTTTTTTTGTTTGGTTGTTCTTGTTCTTGCTGTTGTTCGTACTGATTTTCTTTTTTGTTTGGTGGTTGTTGTTCTTGCTGTTGTTCGTATTGACTTTTTTTTTGTTGGTGTTTCTGTGTTGTTCGTATGTCTTTCTTTTTGTTGTGTTGTTGTTCTTGCTGTTGTTCGTACTGATTTTCTTTTTTGTTTGGTGGTTGTTGTTCTTGCTGTTGTTCGTATTGCTTTCTTTTCTGTTTGGTGGTGTGTTCTTGCTGTTGTTCGTATGTTTTCTTTTTTGTTTGGTGGTTGTTGTTCTTGCTGTTGTTCGTATTGTTTTTTTTTTGTTTGGTGGTTGTTTCTTGCTGTTGTTCGTATGATTTTCTTTTTTGTTTGGTGGTTGTAGTTCTTGCTGTTGTTCGTACTGATTTTCTTTTTTGTTTGGTGGTTGTAGTTCTTGCTGTTGTTCGTACTGATTTTCTTTTCTGTTTGGTTGTTGTTGTTCTTGCTGTTGTTCGTACTGATTTTCTTTTTTGTTTGGTTGTTGTTGTTCTTGCTGTTGTTCGTATTGATTTTCTTTTCTGTTTGGTGGTTGTTGTTCTTGCTGTTGTTCGTACTGATTTTCTTTTCTGTTTGGTGGTTGTTGTTCTTGCTGTTGTTCGTATTGATTCTTTTTTGTTTGGTGGTTGTTGTTCTTGCTGTTGTTCGTATTGATTTTCTTTTTTGTTTGGTGGTTGTTGTTCTTGCTGTTGTTCATATTGTCTTTCTTTTTTGTTTGGTGGTTGTTGTTCTTGCTGTTGTTCGTATTGATTTTCTTTTTTGTTTGGTGGTTGTTGTTCTTGCTGTTGTTCGTACTGATTTTCTTTTTTGTTTGGTGGTTGTTGTTCTTTGTTTGGTCGTTCTTGTCGTTCTCGCTGTTGTTCGAATTGATTTTCGTGTTTGGTCGTTCTTGTGTTCTTGCTGTTGATCGTATTTGACTTTTTTTTGTTTGTTCGTTCTTGTCGTTCTTGCTCTTGTTTGTACTGATTTTCTTTTTTGCTTGGTCGATTTTATCGATCTTGCTGTTGATAGTATTGCTTTTTGTTTGTTTGGTGATCTGTGTTGTTCTCGCTGTTGTTCGTCTTGATTTTCGTTTTTGTTAGTAAATTTCGTTCTTGCTGTTGTTTGCATTGATTTTCTTTTTTGTTTTATCATTCTTGTCGTTGTTGCTGTTTTTCGTATTTATTTTCTTTTTATTTGGTGGTTTTCGTTCTCGCTGTTATTCGTACCGATTTTCTTTGTTGATTTGTTTTTCTTATCGTTCTTGCTGTTGTTCGTAATGATTTTCTTTTCTGTTGGGTGGTTGTTGTCGTTCTAGCTGTTGTTCTTATTGATTTTCTTTTTTGTTTGGTCGTTCTTGCTGCTGTTCATGTTGATTTCTTTTTTGTTTGGTGGTTGTTGTCTGTCATTTTTGCTGTTGTTTGAATTGATTTTCTTTTTTGTTCGGTTGTTCGTGTCGTTCTTGTTTGTACCGATTTTCTTTTTTGTTTGGTCGTTCTTCTTGTTCGTATTGATTCTTTTTTTATTTTATTTGTGGTTCTTGTTCTTGCTGCTGTTCGTATTGATTCTTTTTTGTTTGGTTGTTCTT
>JAPXFY010000024.1:17671641-17696641 GCA_030674185.1 Monoplex corrugatus
CAAATAAAAAAAAAACCCCCAACCCCCACCAACAAACCCAAACCACCAACCAAACCCAAAACAAAAAACAAAAACAATAGAAAAAAACAAACATTCAACAAAAGAATAATATTACAAATAAATCATAAAAGGAATTGAAATTTTAGGAATATTTTATTTTTTTTTTAGTGATACAAAGTTAATCTACTTACGAATACAATATTCACATCAAAAAAAAATCCGCAGATGTGAATTTGGTAATGAGGAAGCTAAGACAGCAGCCAAATATGACATATGAGACACACAACTTTTTCCTTAACTCTTGTTTGGCTATAGTTTTTGTTTTTTATATATACAATACATAGGAAGAAAACACATCAAATATGACATATGAGACATACAACATTTCACTTCACTTAGTCTTTGGCTGTACTGTTTTTTCTATATAGGAAGACAACTACAAACCAAATTCACACATTAACGAAAATACGATAGACCATTAATCTGACAGCCCACATAAACCGAAAATTTATTGTTTCCACTTCTTCATGCGAAAGAACCAATGGAAAAGTACCGTACGCCCCTAAAATGAAAAATAGACGTTGTACTCTCAAGTTCAAAATTAGCCCAGGTATTATCATTTTATACTACAAGTAACATAACTCTGAGAGTCACGGAGTTTATCTCCCATGTAAATTTCTCAAGCCCAACACAGTTTGCGCTACCCATTCACTAGCATAGACGCAGCCACAAGCATAAAGGGCAAGCTCAAACATTCCTACGATTCTTTCTTTAATGGAAGCTTAAAAACAGGACTAGTGAAGGATCTTAAATACAGAGGTGCAGGTTACCAAAAATAAATAAATAAATAATATAATAAAATAAAAAGAAAATTAAAAACCACTACGAGGTACTCAGTTTAACTGCATGCAACTAAGGTTCATTTGTTTAAACAATGTCAACAAGTTATGACCATCTATCAAAAAAACAACAACAAAAAACAAACAAAAACAACAACAACAACAAGAAGAAAAACACCTGTACCTGGTTAAAATACTGATCAGCCTTTAGACGTTCATGCCAGAAGACAACACTTAAATTTTTTCTTAAAATTCAAACTGAATGATACAGGTTGTCAGTGAAAATATGCCATTCTATCCAAAGAAGGTATTATAATTCCTAGATTTTCACACCAGAAAATTAAACTGTTCATTACAACGCCATGGCACGCTGAAATAGAGTCATTACTTTAAAATTACGACACGTTGGTGAACAGCCATGAACTTAAAACGTTTATGCCCAGGACCTTTCGAAACACTCATTTCTGTCTAGTTATAAGGCAGTTTTTCTCTGTAATTCTACATTAATATAAGTCAGAAGTAAGGTACCGTGTAAAGTCTCTCCCAACTGGAGGGATTGTCAATCATGCCAGGACGTGGGATTTCAACTGAAAGATGTGGGATCCATCCCACCTGAACTGGGCTCCTGGTGGGTAAAGATTAGAGATATTTCCAATCTGCCAGACCAGCACACGTCCAGACCTGCTGGTACCTGAGCCCCCTGTTGTGTGTAAGTGCACAGAATATCAAACCCACAAAGTAAAAGATATTGTGCCATGTCAGTGGTCAATGGCTGATGGAAACAACAAAACACCCAGTTTGTAAGCCTATCGAAGATGGATAAAACTGACTATGAAACAACAAAACGTCTGCACCATGCTGGCAAAACAATGTGTGTATATAAGCATCCAAAAGAAGAAGAAAAAAGAAAAAGAAAAAAGAGAATAAAAATCTTGTGCAAGCCATTTTCTGAAATAATCCTATCTCCTCCGAGGTTAAATGCGCTGTAAACATCTCATCATCCATTCTTTCTTTTTATTATTATTAGACTTTACCTTGGACAAGACTGGAAATGCGGTTTCAGTGGCGTTGCATGCATCTTCCAGACCAAACATCAAGACTGACAGATAATTACCGCAATCATCAAAGATCTCAGTTCGTTCATCATCTTTAAACACGCCTTAAAGTGCATGGAGTTCTCGATGATAACGAAAGGATGCCCATTATCCAAGAATGTTCACCATACTGTCGAGGAACTCCTGAATAAGTCTGTTTTTCTGGGTTTGAAGCATTGTTTATTTTCTCCAAATGTTTTCTGGCAGAGTCTTGAGAGTACAGTGCGTCACAACGACTACGATGTCGTTCAGCGAGAAGGGCTTCATTCTCCCGTGTTGAATTGCTTTCAGCCATTCCTTGAGGTATTGCAGTGCTGTCGAGGAAGACTATGCTGCCCTCACAACTTGCTACACGGACCTTGACGATACCTTTCCTATTGATCAGACTTCCGGTAAACGATTCAGGCCCTTTAAGACCAGGACAAGCCAGTTAAGCAACAGCTTCTATGTGAAGGCGGCCCGTGACACTGTCCCTACTTAGACTTGTTCATGTGAGATGTGCCAGGGCTTTAGAGTTAAGGATGAGCAGAGGAGAGAGCATGCGGATGTGTACAATTGGCTTATGTTGGAGCAAACATTTGTGCATAGCATTGTGGGGTTGTATGTGAGAGAGGGTATGTGAGGGTATAGAGAGGATGTGTGGGTGCGTGCGTGTGCATGTGTATGTGTATGTGTGTTGTTGACCCGTGCACACGCGTGTGTGTGTGCGTGCAGTTGGTGGGTGTGTGTATGTGTGTGTGTGTGTGTGTGTGTGTGTGTGTGCGTGTGCGTGTGCGTGTGTGGGGTGGGGGGTGTGTGGGGGGGGGGTTGACTGTTGCTTGTATGTGTTTCTGTCAGCTGACTTAAAAAGTTTAACCTTGTCCTCTAAGTCTACATACTCATTTTATTGTATTTAACTCATTTTGATTTTAATGTGCATATCGCATTGCATCTTTAATCAAATGTTTCTATACCTACCAATGTTGTTTGTCAATGAGTATTGCCCTTTTTGTCCATTGTTAAAAGTCCTTATCAAAGCATCTGACTCTTATGATGTGCTTTTTTAACTGTACATTTTTAGAATTAGTCATAATCTTTGATATTGTGTTCGACAAAGAGGGAGGGGTAGAGAGATGAGGGGAGGGAGAGGGTGAGAGAGGGGTGAAAGAGAAAGTGAGAGAGAGTAAGAGCATGTGTGTACATTTGTTATGTGTTCTTGTTCCTGTATGTATTTTAATGCGAATGCCAAAACAATTTCCCATTGTGATGTTCTGGACTAAATAAAATCTTGTATCTTGTACCTAGAAAGAGTCCATTTTGTTGTTGATGCTGTTGATTGTGGTATCGCTCGAGGTTGTCGTCTTATCCTTCTTTTCTTCCACAAACACAACAGATACCTTGCACTTGTCAATATCTTGAGGAAATGCAATCCTCCTGATAAAACGTTTAGACATCAATGTTTCTCTTTGTCTCCTGGTGAGAACATCTGACTCCTTGCACACACACCCAAATGCATTGGTCGCTGAACGATCGGTAAATTAGAGCTGAACTAACAACAAAGATGTACAGAAATATCTTGAGCTCATTTCAAAAGAAACAAACGCAAAATCCTTGTGACATGCATTTCTCACATGAAATGTAGCGACGGTATTGATCATGTGTGTGTGTGTGTGTGTATGTGTGTGTGTGTTGTGTGTGTGTGTGTGTGTGTGTGTGTGTGTGTGTGTGTGTGTGTGTGTGGTGTGTGTGTGTGTGTGTGTGTTCGGTATTGTGTACACGAATGTACCTTTTTGGACACGTGCGTGTATGAATGCACGTATGTGTATAGGGGCGTGTGTTTCTGGTTGCAAAGCTTTCCCAAATACCCTGTAAGTTTTTAGGACATTTCCTTTTATCTCCCTTTACCAAACAAACGGACAAACCAGCAAACCCCCCAAAAAAGGAGGGGGTGGTGGGGGTGTGGAATGATTCATTTTTTTATATCAACGAGAGATGAATGTCTGACAAGACAAACGTGTGTTAACATTTTCTCAGCCGATGTCAGAAGGACCTCTGCAGAAGAGGTGTAGACCACCGGGGAATCATGAAGGCATACATTTGAAAGGGTTATTTGATACAAAAAGTATCCAAGTAGGAAGCTTTTAGCGAAAATATGTATCCCCATCAAGAAACATCCATCCAACCAACCAACCAACAACCAACCAACCAACCAACCAACCAACCGACCAACCAACCAAACAAACAAACAAACAAAAACAGAAAAAACATTCAACACAAGAATAATATTAAAAATGATCATAAAGGAATTGAATTTTATGAATATTTATTTCGTTTATAGTGATACAAATTAATCTACTTACGAATACAATATTCACATCAGAAAAAAAATCCGCAGATGTGAAATTGGTAATGAGGAAGCTAAGGACAGCAGCCAGAATATGACTTATGAGACACACAGCTTCTCTCTTAACTCTGTGTTTGGCTATAGTTTTTTTTTTTATGTTTTTTATATATACATAGATAGGAAGAAAACACATCAAATTCACAACATTTAGGACAGTAATAGATCATCAAACACACAGACAAAAAGATAATTATTGTTCTTCATGCAAAAAATAATAAACCGTTGGAAAAGGACGCGTACGCCACTAAAACACAAATAGACGTATTCTCAAGTTCAAAATTAGCCCAGGTATTAATCATACTATATTACGATTCTTTCTTTAATGGGGACTCAAAAACAGGACCAGCAAAGGACATGTAAAGCACCTAAAATATAGAGGTGCGCGGGACAAAAACAAAAAATAAATAAAAAATGAAAACCACTACGAGGTACTCAGTCGAACTGCATGCACTCAAGGTTCATTTATAAAAAAAAAAGTCATCAGGTTATGACCACCCATCAAAAAAATCTTATAGTTGGTTAAAATACTGATCAGCCTTTAGACTTTCATGCCAGAAGACAACACTTACAATTTTTCTTAAAATTCAAACCGAAAGATACAGGTTGCCAGTGAAATATGCCATCCTATCCAAAGAAGGTATTATAGTTCCAAGATCTTCACACCAGAAAATTAAACAGTTCATTAAAACCCCATGGCACGCTGAAATTGAGCCATCGCTTTAAAATTACGACACGTTGGTGAAGAGCCATGATCTTAAAACGTTTAAACCTGGGACTTTTTATAATACTCGTTCCTGTCCAGTTACAAGGCAGTTTTTCTCTGCAGTTCTACATTATTAGAAGTTATACCTTTACTTCTCATTCAGTCATAATGGGACATTGCTGTAAAATGTTCACATGGAAAAATTAAGTTGTCAATCACTGTTACAGAGTATGAACTGCATCTGTTGATGCCATTCTATACGTGGCAATTACTGCGTCTGTGGAACCACGAGCGTCAGTAGGATGGAGATTAAGGAGATAATTGCATGCTCCCTTAAAAAATTTCCGGTACTTATCAGGTGCACAAGCTAAACTTTCAGACTCCGAGCAAAGGCCAAAGTGTTCAAATCCGTCCTGCTCGAATTTCTGATCGTTTCGCATTGGTTGTTTATAGGAATAAAGGCATCCAGCATATCACTGATCCTTTTGCTGTGGCCCAAACAGGAGATCAAGACCTTGGACAAATTGATATACTTGGGCAGTACAGTGAACAACGATAGCTTTCTCGATGTAGCGGCGACAATGGGCATCTTAAAAGCCAGCTCTGCCTTTGAACGACTGACCAAAAGGTCGTGGTACAGTGAGCAGCAATGGCTCCATTCATTTAAAGGCGACACTGCGCATCTCTAAGGCCAGCTCTGCCTTTGAGGTCAAAGGATGTGACAAGACTATGGCATCAAGCGTGCCACAAACATTGCCGTGTATAGAACAGTTTTCCTGTGCGCCTTTATACACTGCTGCAAAACCTGAACTACCTACCGACGGTGATTCAACAATTGTAACTGTTCCACCAAAGATGTCTGTGCATGATAAGGTTTTAAGATAAGGCATGACCAGACAATCTGATCTTTAAGTTCCGAAGAAGTATGTCTAGCCAAACGGTGTCTACCCATTAAGTGACAACTTCGTGGGACAGAGCATTTCATCCGCCTGGAAGACAGCTGCATTCCACACATGCTCCTGTGCCAAAGCTGAAGCAAGGACACTGTGAAAGGGAAGACCACTCAAACGACACAAGGACACTCTGATGGTGAACCTCATCAACGTCAACATTTTGTCAATCATCGCTAAAAATGTACATTTGATTGCAACTGCAAATTTTATTATCATCACCAAGTCTATTACTATGACTAGCATTGTTATCGCCCTCATTATCGTTATTATTCGTGTTACTGTTAGTTTGTTGTTTGTAGTCTGTTGCAGAAAACATTTATCACACTGGCACCATTTCGTACGTGCTCTGGCACTTATCTGGCAGACTCTCCGAGCCTGCGTAAAATCCTTTGCGCTGGCAAGGTCATGAAACAAGCAGCAGGGACTAGGGACCTGTGTTACATTAAGCTAACACCAACAGAATTGTGAAAACATTTAGATAAACAGTGAACAGGACAGTTTTTTTTAGATTAGGGGCTAGGATTGAACTTGAAATGTAAGATCTTGAGACCTCAACTTCATCACAAGAATCAACCAATCTGCGAGTTTTATTAGTGTAATTATTATCATTATCATTATCATTATTATTATCATTGTCATTGTCATCGTCACTGTCATTGCCATTCTTCTCCTTCTCCTTCTTCTTCATTCTATTAGATTAAGTGCAAAATCGTTACTTAAGAAGATAACAGGATGGAAAATTCAGACATCACTTTTGATAGAAGAAAAACACTGTACAGCTTGTTCCACCAGGACGTACAAAGCCCGCAGTTGTTCAGAGCAGAAAGGAAAACTTCACTCTTGTGGAGAGCGGAGGAAAATAGTAACAACAAAAATTAAAAGGAAAAAGGAAAAGTATGCGAGGAAATCGAGGAAAAGAAAGATATCACAATTACGTCTCTCTCTGTCTCTGTCTCGTCTCGGTCTGTCTCTGTCTGTCTGTCTCTCACTAAGTGTAAGTGTGTCTCTCTCTCTGTGTCTGTCTGTCTGTCTGTCTCTTTCTGTCTGTTGCTCTCTTCTGTTTCTCTCTCTTCTGTCTCTGTCTCGTCTCGGTCTGTCTCAGTCTGTCTGTCTCTCACTAAGTGTAAGTGTCTCTCTCTCTGTCTCTGTCTGTCTGTCTGTCTCTCTCTTTCTGTCTGTCTCTCTCTTCTGTTTCTCTCTCTTCTGTCTCTGTCTCTCTCTTCTCTCTTTCTTCTGTCTCTGTCTCTGTTTCTCTCTTCTGTCTCTGTCTCTTTTGTCTCTGTCTCTCTCTGTCTCTGTCCCTGTTTCTGTCCCTGTTCCTGTCCCTGTCCCCGTTTCTCTCTTTTCTCTCTCTCTCTTCTCTCTCTCTTCTCTCTCTTCTCCCTCTCTCTTCTCTCGCTTCTATCTCTTTCTTCTTTCTGTCTTTCTTTTTATCTCTCTCTCTCTCTCTGTCTCTTTCATTGTCTCTTTCTCTGTCCTTCTATCTCTCTGTCTGCCTCTCTCTCTCTGTCTGTCTCTCTCCCTCTCTCTTTCTGTCTGTCTCATTCTCTTTGTCTCTCTCCATCTCTGTCCCTCTCTGTCTCTCCCTCTCCCTCTCTCTGTCTGTCTGTCTCTCTTTTCAACTGGAGTATATCCCATTAAAATGTAATCCCCCAGTTTTACTGCTAGATTATTTACAGACTTCCTGTTCAAATATTTTAACAAACTGTCTTTATACGTTATCCTAGGACAAAACTTCAATCGTCAGTTATACTGGTAGAGTAGACTTTCTACGAAGACAAAGTCAATCTGGACGATTTTGACCAAGACAAAATCAAAACCCGCATGGCGACGTGGTTAATGCAACAGACTGGAAAGACGTGGGTTTCAAACTTCAATAGATAGAAAACTCATTGTGGAATTGTTTGGCCCTGACTGACTCCTATCCGGAGATGATCCTGCTGTAAGTTCACTGATTAGACTGGGACCACACACTTGAGTCTCATCCACTTTTCGTATGCATTATCCACAGCGCCGTCCAAATTTCCATACCAACACTGCAGGCGTCTGTGCTGCTCAGGCCTGGTTGACCCCAACATTTATCATATACATTAGTAAGCGGTGAATATAGGCCCGTTATTCAGTCTCCATCCTAAGGTGGAACTCCATAGCGTCATGATAACCATCCCCATTATGATGAAATCATAAGTCATCCTAGCACCGTATAGATTGTCCCAGATGCTGTGGTCCTTCAAGTCCTGATGTGGTGGTGACTTCAGTTTTGGTTTCATAACCGTATCCATGACTGAGATAAGTTCAGACTAGGATCTTAGGTGTCACTGGTTCAAGGAGGGCGGGGAGGGGCTGTTTTTGGAGTGCTATAGTGGTAGTGCTGAGATGTGAAGGCGTTGGACAAACCTTCTTCTTCTCCCTTCTCCTTCTTCTTATTAAATACACATATCAATGCATTCGCGCACATAATCTCATATACAATATGCCTTTGGCATCGACCACTCCAATTTATCACCAGCAGATTTAAAAAAATCATCCCTGAATGGAAATGTAAACATAAGGACACTAAAATCGAAAAATTAATGTAAAATTGCTTCCGCACATATTTCCTTTCAGTCAAAAATGCACACAATATAGGTATCCTATTATAAGTCCCAAGAGAAAGTATGTAAGGTTTTATCGAACACATCTACAGGTAAATGGACCAGCAAGGCAGAAATTGATAGGAAGCAATGACAGAAAACAAACGAGCAAGGAACACAGAGTAACAGAAAAAAGTACATTTCTTCTGGCACAAACTTTCCAGAAGGTGGGGATGTTATTTATACTGAAAGTCTCCGGCATCCCCACAGGGGGGTGGGGTGACCCTTCTTTATGTTCGACCAATAAACATATTGAACACATTACAGTGTCTGAACAGTTTCTTTTGCTGTGTGTGGAACTAATGCAGTGTATATTCATTTAGGTGTATTCGGTATTCAGTGCATAACATTTGACCGGCAAGAATGTCAATATTACGGACATGTCAATATTAGCGGGAAAAAGTAGTATAAATGAAAATGAAAATAAATCCTTAATCGTTCTGTAGACTGGAAACAATTTCCCTCGGCCTTATTAACCCTTTGACTCCCACATATCCTGTCCATCAGCATCCTGTGTTGCCAACTATACCAGCAAAGCAAAACCTTAACCTTTTCATTCCCTCACCCTATCCAAGAGTTTCCTGCAGGAAGCTGGTGGATAGGGTGGGAGAATCAAAAGGTTAAATATTTTGCAGTTAGTGGATGGGTACGGGAGTCAAAGGTCAATGCAATTTTCAAACATTTTAAAGTGGACATATTCGTGAGATGATTGAAATATCTTAATGTCGTCTTTCAACCCTTAATCTCGACACATGTTTCCATACTTTGGAAAAAGAAAAAAACATGACATGAATGTAAAATTTTAAAAAAAAACTAAAATTATTCATCATCATCATCATCATCATCATCATCATCATCATCATAAAATCAACGAGACCAAACATGAAGGAAAATATTGGATGTAATCGATGTGTCAGTCTTCAGTGTGATCAGTCTGTGAGGAATGGGTTTTGCTTTAATCCTCAGTATTTCAAACCCGATCATTTGTCAAAGAATTTGTGTACGTTTGGCTGCTTGCTTGCTTGGGTTTTAGTTTTGCCGTTTTTCATTTCTTTTTCTTCATTTTTAATCTGTCCAATGTTGCCTTTTATTAAATATACCCTGACATGCGAAAAAAGACGTCTTCAGTCGAAATACCTCAGTCTTCATTATGTGAACATTGATCTATAGTAAATGATGTAAAATCATCAAATTGCACAATTATTTTTCTAATGTTCCATTGTAATCAAGAAGAGCACACGCACGTACATACGCCGAGGGATTGTCAAATTACGTCAGGACGTGGGACTTCAACTGAAAGATGTGGGATCCATTCCACTTGGATTGGGCTCCTGACAGATAAAGATTGGAGAGGTTTCCAATCAGCCAGACCAGCACACGTCCAGACCTGCTGGTACCTGAACCCCCCTTGGTGAGTGTCAGTGCTCAGAACATTAAACTCGCAAGGTGAAAGATACTGTGCCATGTCAGTGGTCAATGGCTAATGGATACAACAAAACACCTGGCTTGCATGCCAACCGAAGAAGGATAACGCTGACTGTGCAATAACAAAACGTCTGCAACGTGCTGTCAAATATAAATAAATAATTTTTTTTTTAAATTAAAAAAAACAGCATGTATACAAACATAAAAAACAAACTAACAAAAAAAGTAGAAGAAGATGATGAAAGAAAGAAAAATTATTTAAAAAAAGAGAATAAAGTCTTGTGCAAGCCAGATTCTGAAATAATCCTGTCTGCTCTGAGGTTAAATGCGCTGTAAACATCTGATCATCCATTCTTTTTATTATTATTATACATTACCTGTGACGAGTCTCGCAGTGTAGTTTCCATGCCGTTGCGTACAGTTTCCAGCACACACAACAACTCCGAGAAATATTTACCGAAATTATCCAAGTTCTCGGTTCGTTCATTATCTTTCAACACGCCTAAAAGTTCAAGGTGGTTTCTCTGTGCTTTACGGACTGTAGAGGGAAAACTCCTGATAGATTCGAGACTCTCAGTGACACTGTAAGGAGGAACAGGACAAATGGATGCCCATTGTCCATGGATGTCCATCATACTGTCGAGGAACCCTTGAATAAGTCTCTGCTTTTCTGGGTTCGAAGCATCACTTACTTTCTCCAAATATTTTCTGGCAGAGTCTATAAAGTCCATTACGTTTTCACAGCGTTTACGCTGCTTTTCAGCCCAAACAGCTGAAGTCTCCTGTATTGAATTGCTTTCAGCCATTCCTTGCGGTTTTGCGCAGTGCCGTCGAGGAAGACTATGCTGCCCTCACAACTTGCTAAGATGGACCTTGACGATACCTTTCCTATTGATCAGACTGGTTCTTCCCAACTAGAAAATGTCTGTTTTGTTGTTGATGCTGTTGACTGTGATACCGCCTGTGGTCGTCGTCTTCTCCCTCTTCTTTTTCTTCCACAAACACAACAGATACCTAGCACTTGTCGATATCTCTAGGAAATGCAATCCACTTGTTAAAACGTTTAGATATAAATGTTTCTCTTTGCCTCTGGTGAGAATACTTGAGAGCAAGCGCATACACCCAACTGCACTGGTCGGTGAGCGAACGGTGAATTAGAACTGGACTGACGAAGATGCACAGGAACATCTTGAGTTCATTTCAAAAGAAACAAACGCAAAATGCCTGTGACATGCATTTCTCACGTGAAATGTAGCGACGGTATGGATCATGTGTGTGCTTGTACGTTTGTGCGTGAGTGTGTGTGTGTGTGTGTGTGGTGTGTGTGTGTGGTGTGTGTATGTGTGTGTATGTGTGTGTGTGGTGTGTGTGTGTGTGTGTGTGTGTTGTGTGTGTGTTGTGTGTGTGTGTGCGTGTATGTGTGTGTGTATGTGTGTGTGTGTTTATTGTGTGTGTGTGTGTGTGTGTGTGTGTGTGTGTGTGTGTGTGTGTGTGTGTGTGTGTGTGTGAGTGTGTGTGTGTGTTCGTTATTGTGTACGTGAACGTAGCTTTTCGTACACGCGTGTATGAATGCATGCATGTGTGTAGGAGCATGTGTTCTGGTTGCAAAGCTTTCTCAAATTCTCTGTGAGCTTTTAGGACATTTCCTTTTACCTCCCTTTACCAAACAAACCAACAAACGAACAAACCAGCAAACCCAAAGAAAAATAATTTTAAAAAAAGAGGGGTGGGGGTGGGGGTGGGAATGATTCAGTTTTCATTTCGAGGAGAGATGAATGTCAGTCCATGACAAACATGTATTAACAACATTTTCTAAGCTGATGTTAGGAGGACCTCTATTAAAGTTACAGACAAAGGTGTGGACCACTGAGGAATCACGAAGGCATACATTTGGAAGGGATGGAGTTATCTGATACAAAACGTACCTCCCAAGTCGGTTGTTGGGGGGAGAAGTATGCAAACAGAACTTTCTAAAATATTTCTCAAAAATGTTTGCATTCTGTTTTCACGATTTAGTAGTATGCCATTTTCCTCACAATTAGCTGACTTTTATTTCAGCTGCAAAACAAATCATGATCAGGATGAGTTTGAGAAGTCGAAAGTCTGGATCTCCTCTGAGCAGTTAAAATTTCAAATCAAACTTTCTCTGCAGTTTGTCATATGATAAATATGTTTTTTTGAGTGACTGCACACGTATAAAGTAATTTCAACCGTTGTTACACAAACGGCCAAGACATATAACTAAAGCTCCTGTTATCACAACAGTTGGCTGGGAGGAATAAGGCATAATGGGATAAAGCATCTGCCATATTTTCTTCCTGTGTCACTATAATCACGGCGCTCATTTCGTCTTGCTGTCCAAAACATCTCCAAATGCAGCTTGTGACATGCATTTCTCACGAGAAATGTAGCGACAGTACTGATCATGTGTGTGTTTGTACGTGTGTTTGTGTGTGTTTGAGTGTGAGGGGGAGGGGTCTGTCTGTCTGTATGTGTGTGTCTGTGTGTGTGTACGTGTCTTTTGTGTGTGGTGTGTGTGTGTGTGTTGTCTGTTTGTTCGGTATTGTGTACGCGAACGTACCTTTTTGGACACGCGCGTGTATGAATGCACGTATGTGTATAGGGGCGTGTGTTTCTGGTGGCAAAGCTTTCCCCAAATACCCTGTAAGTTTTTAGGATATTTCCTTTCATCTCCCTTTACCAAACAAACGAACAAACCAGCAAAACCAAAAAAACAAAAAGGAGGGGGGTAGGGTGGAGGTGGGGAATGATTCATTTTTTTTTATATCAACGAGAGATGAATGTCTGACAAGACAAACATGTGTTAACATTTTCTCAGCTGATGTCAGAAGAACCTCTGCTAAGTTACAGAAGAGGTGTGGACCACCAGGGAATGATGAAGGCATACATTTGAAAGGGTTATTTGATACATAAAGTATCCAAGTAGGAAGCTTTTAGCGAAAATATGTATCCCCATCAAGCAACATCCAACCAAACAACCAACCAACCAACCAACCAACCAACCAAACAAACAAACAAACAAAAACAATAGAAAAAACATTCAACACAAGAATAATATCATTACAAATGATCATAAAGGAATTGAAATTTTAGGAATATTTATTTCGTTTATAGTGATACAAAAATAATCTACTTACGAATACAATATTCACATCAGAAAAAAAATCCGCACATGTGAATTTGGTAATGAGGAAGCTAAGGACAGCAGCCAGAATATGACATATGAGACACACAACTTTTCACTTAACTCTGTGTTTGGCTATAGTTTGTTTTTTATATATACATACATAGGAAGAAAACACATCAGAATATGACATATGAGACATACAACATTTCACTTCACTTAGTCTTTGGCTGTACTGTTTTTTTTATATAGGAAGACAACTACAAACCAAATTCACAACATTAACGATAATACGATAGACCATTAATCTGACAGACAACAAAAACCGATAATTATTGTTCCACTTCTTCATGCAAAAGAACTAATGGAAAAGTACGCGTACACCCCTAAAATACAAATAGACGTTGTACTCTCAAGTTCAAAATTAGCCCAGGTATTAATCATCTTATACTACTAAGTAACATAACTCTTGAGAGTCACGGAGTTATCTCCCATGTAGAATTTCTCAAGCCCAACACAGTTTGCGCTACCCATTCAGCTAGCATAGACGCAGCCACAAAGCATAAAGTGGCAAGCTCAGAACATTCCTACGATTCTTTCTTTAATGAAAGCTTAAAAACAGGACTAGTGAAGGACATGTAAAGCACCTTAAATACAGAGGTGCAGGTTACCAAAAATAAATAAATAAATAAAATAATAAAATAAAAAGAAATTTAAAAACCACTACGAGGTACTCAGTTTAACTGCATGCAACTAAGGTTCATTTGTTTAAACAATGTCAACAAGTTATGACCATCTATCAAAAAAAACAACAACAAACAAACAAAAACATCAACAACAAGAAGAAGAAAAACACCTGTACCTGGTTAAAATACTGATCAGCCTTTAGACGTTCATGCCAGAAGACAACACTTAAATTTTTTCTTAAATTCAAACTGAAGGATACAGATTGTCAGCGAAATATGCCATTCTATCCAAAGAAGGTATTATAATTCCTAGATTTTCACACCAGAAAATTAAACTGTTCATTAAAACCCCATGGCACGCTGAAATAGAGTCATTACTTTAAAATTACGACACGTTGGTGAACAGCCATGAACTTAAAACGTTTATGCCCAGGACCTTTCGAAACACTCATTTCTGTCTAGTTACAAGGCAGTTTTTCTCTGTAATTCTACATTAATATAAGTCAGAAGTAAGGTCCCGTGTAAAGTCTCTCCCAACTGGAGGGATTGTCAAGTCATGCCAGGACATGGGACTCCAACTGAAAGATGTGGGATCCATCCCACCTGGACTGGGCTCCTGGTGGGTAAAGATTAGAGATATTTCCAATCTGCCAGACCAGCACACGTCCAGACCTGCTGGTACCTGAGCCCCCCTTGGTGAGTGTAAGTGCACAGAATATCAAACCCACAAAGTAAAACATATTGTGCCATGTCAGTGGTCAATGGCTGATGGAAACAACAAAACACCCAGTTTGTAAGCCTATCGAAGATGGATAAAACTGACTATGAAACAACAAAACGTCTGCACCATGCTGGCAAAACAATGTGTGTATATAAGCATCCAAAAGAAGAAGAAAAAAGAAAAAGAAAAAAGATCGGAAAAAAAAACTCTTGTTAAATGCGCTGTAAACATCTGATCATCCATTCTTTTTTTATTATTATTAGACTTACCTTGGACAAGACTGGAAATGCAGTTTCAGTGGTGTTGCATGCATCTTCCAGACCAAACATCAAGACTGACAGATAATTACCGCAATCATCAAGATTCAGTTCGTTCATCATCTTTAAACACGCTTAAATGCATGAACGTGGCATGCTCAGAGAACTCGATAGATGAAACTCACAATGCTGTAAGAGGATAAGAAGATGCCCATTATCCAAGAATGTTCACCATACTGTCGAGGAACTCCTGAATAAGTCTGTTTTTCTGGGTTTGAAGCATTGCTTATTTTCTCCAAATGTTTTCTGGCAGAGTCTTGAGAGTACAGTGCGTCACAACGACTACGATGTTGTTCAGCGAGAAGGGCTTCATTCTCCCGTGTTGAATTGCTTTCAGCCATTCCTTGAGGTTTGCAGTGCTGTCGAGGAAGACTATGCTGCCCTCACAACTTGCTACACGGACCTTGACGATACCTTTCCTATTGATCAGACTGGTTCTTCCCAATCTTTGGAGCCCCTTGAGTCCATCTATGTTAGAAGAATGAAAAAGAAGGTCAAATCCACTGTGGCCGACGAGGGCCATCCGGCAAATATTTTCTTCTCTCCCCCCCCCCCCCTCCGTAAACGATTCAGGCCCTTTAAGACCAGGACAAGCCAGTTAAGCAACAGCTTCTATGTGAAGGTGGCCCGTGACACTGTCCCTACTTAGACTTGTTCATGTGAGATGTGCCGGGGCTTTGGAGTTAAGGATGAGCAGAGGAGAGAGCATGCGGATGTGTACAATTGGCTTATGTTGGAGCAAACATTGTGTGCATAGCATTGTGGGGTTGTATGTGAGAGAGGGTATGTGAGGGTATAGAGAGGATGTGTGTGGGTGCGTGCGTGTGCATGTGTATGTGTATGTGTGTGTGTTGACTCCGTGCACACGCGTGTGTGTGTGCGTGCAGTTGTGGGTGTGTGTATGTGTGTGTGTGTGTGTGTGTGTGTGTGTGTGTGTGTGTGTGTGTGTGTGTGTGTGTGTGTGTGTGTGTGTGTGTGTGTGTGGTGCGTGTGCGTGTGTGGGGTGGGTGTGGGTGATGTGTGTATGTGTTTGTGTGCTTGTTACTTGTCTCTGTCAACATTCTGACGGGCCCTTTAACAAAGTTATTAACCGGGGGTAGTTGTCCATGCTTGTGTACTACACTGGGAGGGGGGGGGGGTGGGGGCGGGTTTTTGTAGTTGGTGTTTGGAGGAGGCGGGGTGCGAGAGTTATTGATTTTAATGTGCATATCGCATTGCATCTTTAATCAAATGTTTCTATACCTACCAATGTTGTTTGTCAATGAGTATTGCCCTTTTTGTCCATTGTTAAAAGTCCTAACCAAGGCATCTGATTCTTATGATGTGCTTTTTTAACCGTACATTTTAGAATTAGTCATAATCTTTGATATTGTGTTCGACAAAGAGGGATGGGGAGAGAGATGAGGGGAGGGAGAGGGTGAGAGAGGGGTGAAAGAGAGAGTGAGAGAGAGTAAGAGCATGTGTGTACATTTGTTTATGCGTTCTTGTTCCTGTATGTATGTTAATGCGAATGCCAAAACAATTTCCCATTGTGATGTTCTGGGCTAAATAAAATCTTGTATCTTGTACCTAGAAAGAGTCCATTTTGTTGTTGATGCTGTTGATTGTGGTATCGCTCGAGGTTGTCGTCTTATCCTTCTTTTTCTTCCACAAACACAACAGATACCTTGCACTTGTCAATATCTTGAGGAAATGCAATCCTCCCTGATAAAACGTTTAGACATAAATGTTTCTCTTTGTCTCCTGGTGAGAACATCTACTCCTTGCACACACACCCAAATGCATTGGTCGCTGAACGATCGGTAAATTAGAGCTGAACTAACAACAAAGATGTACAGAAATATCTTGAGCTCATTTCAAAAGAAACAAACGCAAAATCCTTGTGACATGCATTTCTCACATGAAATGTAGCGACGGTATTGATCGTGTGTGTAGTGTGTGTGTGTGGTGTGTGTGTGTGTGTGTGTGTGTGTGTGTGTGTGTGTGTGTGTGTGTGTGTGTGTGGTGTGTGTGTGTGGTGTGTGTGTTGTGTGCGTGTGTTCTGTGTGTTCGGTATTGTGTACGCAACGTACCTTTTTGGACACGCGCATGTATATATGCACGTATGTGTATAGGGGCGTGTGTTTCTGGTTGCAAAGCTTTCCCAAATACCCTGTAAGTTTTTAGGACATTTCCTTTTATCTCCCTTTACCAAACAAACGAACAAACCAGCAAACCCAAAAAACAAAAAGGAGGGGGTAGGGGTGGGGTGGGGAATGATTCATTTTTTTATATCAACGAGAGATGAATGTCTGACAAGACAAACATGTGTTAACATTTTCTCAGCTGATGTCAGAAAGACCTCGCTAAGTTACAGAAAGGTGTGGACCACCGGGGAATCATGAAGGCATACATTTGAAAGGGTTATTTGATACAAAAAGTATCCAAGTAGGAAGCTTTTAGCGAAAATATGTATCCCCATCAAGCAACATCCATCCAACCAAACAACCACCCAATCAAACAAAAACAATAGAATATAAAACAAACATTCAACACAAGAATAATATTACATATGACCATAAAGGAATTGGAACTTTAGGAATATTTATTTCGTTTATAGTGATACAAAGTCTACTGGTGAATACAATATTCACATCAGAAAAAAATCCCAGATGTGAATTTGGTAATGAGGAAGCTAAGGACAGCAGCCAGAATATGACATATGAACACACAACTTTTCACTTAACTCTGTGTTTGGCTATAGTTTATATATATATATGTACATACATAGGAAGAAAACACATCAAATTCACAACATTAAGGACACTGCAATAGATCATCAATCACACAGTTAACAAGAAGAGATTATTGTTTTTCTTCATGCAAAAAAAAAACGTTGGAAAAGGACGCTACGCCAATAAAACACTTATAGACGTTGTGCTCTGAAGTTCAAAATTAGCCCAGCTATTAATCATGTTACACTACGATTCTTTCTTTAATGGGGACTCAAAACAGGACCAGCAAAGGACATGTAAAGCACCTAAATAAAAGTGCAACAAAAAAATAAAATAAAAAGTGAAAACCACTACGAGGTACCCAGTCTAACTGCATGCACTCAAGGTCCATTTGTAAAAACAAAGTCATCAGGTTATGACCACCCATCAAAATAAAATCTTATAGTTGGGTAAAATACTGATCAGCCTTTAGACTTTCATGCCAGAAGACAACTTACAATTTTTCTTAAAATTCAAACTGAAAGATACAGGTTTCAGCGAAATATGCCATCCTATCCAAAGAAGGTATTTTTAGTTCCAAGATCTTCACACCAGAAAATTAAACAGTTAATTAAAACCCCATGGCACGCTGAAATAGAGCCATCGCTTTAAAATTACGACACGTTGGTGAAGAACCATGATCTTAAAACGTCTTAAACCCGGGACCTTTTAAAATACTCGTTCCTGTCCAGTTACAAGGCAGTTTTTCTCTGCAGTTCTACATTATTAGAAGTTATACGTTTACTTCTCATTATTCATAACGGGACATTGCTTTAAAATGTTCACATGGAAAAATTAAGTTGTCAATCACTGTTAGAGAGTATGAACTGCATCTGTTGATGCCATTCTATACGAGGCAATTACTGCGTCTGTGGAACTACGAGCGTCAGTAGGATGGAGATTAAGGAGATAATTGATGCTCTCTTAATTTGAAAAATTTCCCGGTACTTATCAGGTACACCAGCTAAATTTCCTGGTACTTATCAGGTACACAAGGTAAACTTTCAGACTCCGAGCAAAGGCCAAAGTGTTCAAATCCGTCCTGCGGCAATTTCTGATCGTTTCGCACTGGTTGTTTATGGAATGAAGGCATCCAGCGTATCACTGATCCTTTTGCTGTGGCCTAAACAGGAGATCAAGACCTTGGACAAATTGATTATACTTGGGCAGTACAGTGAACAGCGATAGCTTTCTCGATGTAGCGGCGACATTGGGCATTTTTAAAGGCCACTCTGCCTTTGAACGACTGACCAAAAGGTCGTGGTACAGTGAGCAGCAATGGTTCCATTCATTTAAAGGTGACACTGCGCATCTCTAAGGCCAGCTCTGCCTTTGAGGTCAAAGGATGTGACAAGACTATGGCATCAAGCGTGGCACAAACATTGCCGTGTATAGAACAGTTTTCCTGTGCGCCCTTATACACTGCTGCAAAACCTGAACTACCTACCGACGGTGATTCAACAATTGTAACTGTTCCACCAAAGATGTCTGCGCATGATAAGGTTTTAAGACAACAAGGCATGACCAGACGGACAATCTATCTTTTAAGTCCTGAAGAAGTACGGGGTAGGCAAATGGTGTCTACCCATCAAGTGACAACTTCGTGGGACAGAGCATTTCATCCACCTGTAAGACAACTGCATCCCAAACATGCTCCTGTGCCAAAGCTGAAGCTAGGACACTGTGAAAGGGAAGACCACTCAAACGATACAAGGACACTCTGATGGTGAGCCTCATCAACACCAACAACTTAGAAGACAGTTTGCAACAGAGCATGTTGATAACAGCGGTCCACGCAAGCACACTCACATTTGACCATCAGACAACATAACAGGGGCCAGCGAAAACAGTACCCAGGACTGCAGGAATCCTTTCTATGCAGTACGTGCATCAGACACTGTTCCTCCAGAATTAATCTTTTATCCACATGAAGACCCTCATCAAGAGCTGAAGACCACTATGCCTACTCATCCATCAGATCCATGGAAGAGGCCATCATGTTACCATGGAATTTTCATACCAGAACTTACAAATTCGGTTTAGCATCTGTTGTATTTCCTGTCTGCAGTAAAATACACAGGTAATATTCACATCCAGGAGGATCAATCTTTCGAAATTTTGTAAATGAACTTGAAAATCAATATTTACACTGGAAGATAGAAAACGTCTTGTCAATCATCGCTAAAAATATACATTTGATTGCAACTGCAACTTTTATGATCATCAGCAAGTCTGTTACTATAACATTATTGTTATCGCTCTCATTATCGTTATTATTTGTGTTATTGTTAGTTTGTTGTTTTGTAGTCTGTTGCAGAAAAGATTTATCACACTGGCACCATTTCGTATGTGCTCCGGTACTTATCTGGCAGACTCCCCGAGCCTGCGCAAAAACGTCTGCGCTTGCAAGGTCTTGAAACGAGAGCGGGGAATATGGACCTGTGTAACACTGATCTGACACGAACACAATGATGGAAACATTAAGATAATCAGCGAACAGGACATGTTTTTTTTTTTATGTTAGGGGCTAAGATTGAAGAAAACACTGTACAGCTTGTTCCACCAGGACGTACAAAGCCCGCAGTTGTTCAGAGCAGGAAGGAAAACTTCACTTTTTTCGTTTCTGAAACAGTAAAGTAAAAAGAAACACTGAATAAACGTACAACGAGAAGAGGGTGGAGGAAAATAGTAACAACAACAAAAATTAAAAAGAAAAAGGAAAAGTAATCGAGAAAATCGAAGAAGAGATCACAATTACGTCTCTCCCTCTCTCTCCCTCTCTCTCCCTCTCTCTCCTCTCTCTCTCCCTCTCTCTCCCTCTCTCTCCCTCTCTCTCCCTCTCCTCCCTCTCCCTCCCTCTGTCTCCCTCTCTCTCCCTCTCTCTCTCCCCTCTCTCTCCCTCTCTCTCTCTCTGCGATTATTGCAGCTTTGCAGTCAGAACGGAAGGAATAGTAAAACTAACTATTGCATTACACTTTCACTCTGCTGAACCTGTTTAGATTTCAATTGTGTGGATGATGAAGACAGATTGGCGTGAAAATGTACAAATCTGCATCTTGCTTCTATTCCTTTTACCAACACAGGCCTGATTCAGCGAAATTTGTAGGAAAAAAATCCAGTGTGCTTTCTATCTCTATCCTAGCGGTTGGGGTAGACATCTCTTAGCTGTACATATGTATTCCTTGGTCGTTCTTTTATGGTCCTTGTGAGAGAAGGCGTTGGACAAAAATTCTTATTCTTATTAAATACACATACCAGTGCATTCGCTCTCATAATCTCATATAAAATACGCCTCTGACGTCGACAAGTCCATCCAATTTATCACCAGCGAATTTTTTTAAAAAAATACCCATGAATGGAAATGTAAACATAAGGACACTAAAATCGAAAACAGGCCTAAAGTCAAAAATACACACAGTATAAATTTCCTATTATAAGTCCCAAGAGAAAGTATGTAGGGTTTTATCGAACACATACAGGTGAATGGACCAGAAAGGCAGAAATTGAAAGGAAGAAATGATAGAAAATACAAATGAGCAACAGGCATAGAGTAACAGAAAAGAGTACATTTCTTCTGGCACAAACTTTCCTGAAGGTAGAGATTATTTGTACTGAAAGAGTCTACGGCATCCCCATGGGGGAATTTGCTTTGATGTATGTTCAACCGATAAACATGTCGAATACATTACAGTGTCTGAATAGTTTCCTGAGCTGTGTGTGGAACTAATGTGGTGTATATTCATCTAGGTGTACTCGGTATTCAGTGCATAACATTTGACCGGTAAGAATGTCAATGTTACGGACATGTCAATGTTAGTAAAAACATCACTATAAATGAGAGATTAAAAAATATATCCTAATCGTTCTGTAGCCTGGAAACAATTTCCCTTGGCCTTAATAACCCTTTAACTCCCACATCCTGTCCATCAGCATCCTGCATTGCCAATTATGCCAGCAAAGCAAAACCATAACCTTTTGATTACCTCACCCTATCCACCAGCTTCCTGCAGGAAGCTGGTGGATAGGGTGGGAGAATCAAAAGGTGAAGTTTTCGCAGTTGGTGGAAGAGGTGCGAGAGTCAAACAATCAATGCAATTTTCAATCCTTAAAGAGCGGACACATTCATGAGACGATTGAAATACCTTAAGGTTGTCATTCTACCCTTAACCTCGACACATGTTTCTATACTTTGGAAAATCGTGACGAAAACATGTCATGAATGTAAAATTAATAACAAAAAAATTTAAAATTAAGCATCATCATCATCATAAAAACGAGACCAAACATGAAGGAAAATATTGGATGCAATCCATGTCTCAGTCTTCAGTGTGAGCAGTCTATGTGGAATGGGTTTTTGTTTAATTATCAGTTTTTGAAACCCGATCATCTGTCAAAGACTTGTGTACATTTGGTTGATTGGTTGGGTGAGTGGGTTTTAGTTTGGGCGTTTTTCTTTTCTTTTTCTTCATTTTTAATCCGTCCAATGTTGCCCTTTACTAAATATGTCCTGATTCGCAAACAAGATGACGTCTTCAGTCGAAATACCTCATTCTTTATTGTGTTTGACAGTGAACGTTGACCTATAGTAAAGGATGTAAAATCCTCAAATCGCAAAATTGTCTTTCTGGTGTCCCGAGGTAATCAAGAAGAGCACGCGCATTTACACACGCCACGCGATAATTGAAAGCTTAAGGTGGTTTTCTTTTTGTTGTTGTCTCTCTCTCTCTCTCTCTCTCTATTCTCTCTCTCTCTCTCTCTCTCTCTCTCTCTCTCTCTCTCTCTCTTCTCTCTCTCTCCTCAGAAACTCGGTTGAGCGTTGGATTCACATGCTAAACTTGTGGGTTCGAATCCCGGGGTGCACTACATTAAAATTGGTCTTCTCACTGTCCCACCTTAACATCATTGTTGTTCTGGTGGTGTCATAGGATTAGATAAATTCCCATTCCCCCACCTCCCTGGGATGGTTATCCCCGTCGGCCATATATATCACCTGAGGTGGGTGTCGACGTAACAACTGAACCAAATCAATCAAAAAAACATCTCACTCTCTCTCTCTCTCTCTCTCTCTCTCTCTCTCTCTCTCTCTCTCTCTCTCTCCCCTTCTCTCTCTCTCTCTCTCTCTCTCTATCGGGGCGAGATTGGTGATGGTGGCACTTGCTCTTGTCACAACATGGTCTACAGACTAGCTGACTCATTTCATAAAGTACGATTAAGTTTTGCGGGTTTCGGTCGGGTATTGCGAGTTTTGCCAAAGAACGACAACCCCGATTCATTTGCATATTGACAATTCTTTTTTTGCTCCCGCAAGATCTGCCAGGACATGTAATTCATCTCGCAGACTACCTTGAGCTGTCACACACACAAGAAAGCACACACACACACACACACACACACACACACACACACACACACACACACACACACACACACACACACACACACACACACACACACACACACACACACCAAGCGCTATGAAGGTACTGAAATGGTAAAGGTGGACAAGAACTGGACTTACGGAACAATAAGCAGACACCATCAAAATGATTGAAATATTAAGATGTTCAGAAAAAAGCCAGCATTTACGTTGTGGGCTAGGAATGAACTCAAGACATAAAATCTTGAGTCTACAGCTACAGAATTGTCCAGAAAATGATCTAATATTGCTGAAAAAGTGACCGTTTGATCACGAAGAATGCTCTTAATGCAACCATAGTTGGAAGCAAGGTACCGTGGAAAGTCTCTCCCAAATGGAGGGATTGTCAAATTACGTCAGGACGTGGGACTTCAACTGAAAGATGTGGGATTCATCCCACCTGGGTTGGGCTCCTGGCGGTTAAAGATTGGAGAGATGTCCAATCTGCCAGACCAGCACACGTCCAGACCTGCTGGTACCTGAACCCCCCTTGGTGAGTGTAAGTGCACAAAATATCAATCTCGCAAGGTAAAAAATACCGTCAGTGGTGAATAGCTGATGGAAACAATAAAACACCCAGCTTGCATGCCTACCGAAGACGGATAAGGCTGATTGTGCAACAACAAAACGTCTGCAACGTGCTGGCAAAAAAACAACAACAAAAAAGAAATATTTTAAAAAAGAAAAAATTCTTGTGCGAACCAGACTCTGAAATAATCCTATCAGCTCTAAGGTTAAACGCGCTGTGAGCATCTGATCATCCATTCTTTTTTATCATTATTATACATTACCTGTAACGAGTCTCGCAGTGTAGTTTCCAGCGTAGACGTGAAGTCAGACAGACATTTATTGACCACCTTCACGATCTCGGATTGTGCATCATCTTTCAACATGCCTAAAACTGCAAGCTGGTTTTTCTGTACTTTGTGGGCTACAGGGAGAAAACTCCTGATAGAGTCAAGACTCTCAGTGACACTGTAAGGAGGATGACAACGTAAGGATTTCACTGCTCCAAGAACGTCCACCATACCGTCGAGACACTCTTCAAAAAGTCTTTGCTCTTCTGGGTTTGAAGCTTTGTTTACTTTTGCCCCCTCTTTTCTGGCATAGTCTAAAGCGTGTAGAACTTCAGCATAGAGTTCACGCTCATTTTCATCAAAACAAGCGTCAGTCTCCTGTGTTGAATTGCTTTCAGCCATTCCTTGCGGTTTTGCGCAGTGCCGTCGAGGAAGACTATGCTGCCCTCACAACTTGCTAAGATGGACCTTGACGATACCTTTCCTATTGATCAGACTGGTTCTTCCCGAACTAGAAAGGGTCTGTTTTGTTGTTGATGCTGTTGACTGTGGTACCGCCCGTGGTCGTCGTCTTCTCCCTCTTCTTTTTCTTCCACAAACACAACAGATACCTAACACTTGTCGATATCTCTAGGAAATGCAATCCACTTCTGTTTGCCTCCTGGTGAGAATACTTGAGAGCAAGCACACACACCCAACTGCACTGGTCGCTGAACGATCGGTAAATTAGAGCTAAACTGACGAAAATGCACAGGAACATCTTGAGTTCATTTCAAAAGAAACAAACACAAAAAGCCTGTGACATGCATTTCTCACGTGAAATGTAGCGACGGTATGGATCATGTGTGCGCTTGTACGTTTGTGCGTGCGCGCGCGCGTGTGTGTGTGTGTGTGAGTGTGTGTGTGTGTGTGTGTCTGTGTGTGTGTGTGTGTGGTGTGTGTGTGCGTGCGTGCGTGCGTGCGTGTGTGTGTGTGTGTGTGTGTGTGTGTGTGTGTGTGTGTGTGTGTGTGTGTGTGGTGTGTGTGTGTGTGTGTGTGTTCGTTATTGTGTTCGTGAACGTAGCTTTTCGTACACGCGTGTATGAATGAATGCATGTGTGTAGGAGCATGTGTTTCTGGTTTCAAAGCTTTCTCA
>JAPXFY010000024.1:17706641-17719719 GCA_030674185.1 Monoplex corrugatus
CCCTGTAATCTGGAATCAGCTCCCTGTCTCTGTTCGCCACTCTGCAACTCTCACTTCTTTCAAGTCCTCTCTGAAAACCCATCTCTTCCAGTCCCTCTCATGATACTTATAAAGACTCTACCACCTAACTTCCCCAAATCCCCCCTTATTGTCTTTTGAGCCTTGAATGTCGGCTGGTGTGTGTGTGCCTCTGTGTGTGTGTGTGTGTGTGTGTGTGTTTGGTTGTGTCTGCGTGATACCTGTAAGCGCTTAGGGCTCTTGTTTTCATCAGATTAGGCGCTATATAAATGCCCTTTATTATTATTTTTATGTGTGTGATTGTGTTTGAAGGTGTGTGTGTGTGTGTATGTGTGTGTGAATGTGTGTGTGTGTGTTGTGTGTGTATGTGTGTGTGTGTGATTGTGTTTGAAGGTGAGTGTGTATGTGTGTACGTATATGTGTTTATGTGTGATTGTGTGTTTATGTGTATGGTGAGTGCGCGCGCGCGAGTGTGTGTATGCGTGTGTGTGTGTGTGTGATTGTGTGATTGTGACTGTGAGAGAGAGAGAGAGAGAGAGAGAGAGAGAGAGGCAGAGAACAAGAGAAAATGAAAGAGAGAAAGAAGGATAGGGAGTGAGAGTTAGAGAGAGAGAGACAGAGAGAAAGACAGCCAAGAGAGAGAGCGAGAGAGATTGAGAGAGACAGACTGACAGACAGACAGACAGACAAACAGACAGAGAGATCAACAGGACACAAACCACTGAAACCAGACGGTATTTGTGATTTTGTGTGAGTGTGTGCGTATGTGAGAGCACGTGCATGTGTTTGTATGTGTTCCGTGCGTCCGAGAGTGTGAGAGCGCGCGCGTGTGTGTATGTGTGTGTGCGTCCCACTTGTGTGCGAGTGTGAGTGAGTCTGCACAAGTCTGAGTTTTGGGATGTGTATTGACTGCACGCCTGTTTCTTGGAAAGGTGTCTGGTTGTCCAGAGAAAAATGTTGTTTGCCATTTTGTTCATTCTTCCCTGAAAAAAAAAGAAATGCACGCAATACTTGCACCTGTGCATGCACGCAAACAGACACGTACACACTACAGACAAACAGACCTGCAAGAGTACACACACACACACACACACACACACACACACACACACACACACACACACACACACACACAACCACAGTGACACTCACTGTTGATCAATCAAATTTTAGTTTTGTCATTTTAATCCTGTCACATCATCAAACGTTTGAAAGATAAACAAAACACACTGAAAAACATGGACATGAATTCCCACACACTTTCCCTACTACCAGAAAATCAAAGCAAAGGAAACTGCAAGGTATGATTAAACACACACACACACACACACACACACACACACACACACACACACACACACACACACACACACACACAGAGTCAATTGAGAAAACAAGGACTAAAATGTAATAAGCAACTACATTTAAAAAGTGACCAAAAAAAAAAAAAAAGAATAAGGTTTTACACCAATACTAAACGGTGCTGACAATGGGTGTTTATAATCAAAACAGTTGCATTTATCACTTTATGATGAAATAACATGCAAGAGAAAAGAAAATACATTAACAATATTGACTGTTCAATACCGACAATCTGCGTAGCATTGCAATGGATTGTTTACAATCCAAAGAATACAAACAGTCAAATCACGCATTAAAAGAAAATGCCCATGGTAAACTGGGCGCAGGTTACTCACTACTACAATGACAAAAACAAGTTTAAAAAAGTCAAGTAGAAATACATAAATCCATCGTACAAACAGCTTGAATGGCAACTCTCTAACGGGTAATGAGACTCCATGTTTATAATCACATGAAAACAAATGATGGAGAAAAATACACATGATTATGAAAAAGATAAACACAGAACACCAACATTCAATCTAAATAATTGTCACTAACTATAACTGTTTCTTATCAACACGACAGAAACGAGACAGGAGAATCTACATTCATAAACATAATTTAACAATACCAACATACTGAGCGTATTGCAATCCACTATTTATGAACATAAAAATATAAGATATGAAAAATACATTACACAAGTATTGTCCAAAATTAACATTAATTGTCAGTTATTACAACCCTTTAGAATTAAAACACACGCACCACACACACACACACACACACACACACACACCACATACACAATAATACATCTCTCTCTCTCTCTCTCAGTAAATCAATCTAATTTTGTTTTTAAGGTAGTAGTATCACCTGGCCGGGGGTCAAAAATCTCTTTTTCTTTCTGAATTATAATGAATGTGTTTTCATAGAAAAATGTCTGAAATTTAACGTACAGTAAAGAGTTTTTGTTTATTTTTCGTAGGTTTTGAGAAAAAATTATGTAAAGGGGGGAGTGGGGTGGGGGTGTAACAGCAGCCATATTTTCGCTTTGACTCGTCAAACCCAACACTGTACCTCTTTTGTTCGCTCAGAAAAGGCCCGTTTTAGTCTGTTCGGGTGATTAAGACGTTTCAACCAAGAATGGTAACTCTTTCTGGCTGATTGCTTCGTCGAGTGCGATTTTGCAATCGATTTTCATAAAATTTGAAAGGATTATTGCTAGTTATACAGAAAAATGCCTACTGATTGGAAAAAGGGCGTGAAATATACCAGAAAAAGAAGATTTTATAGCAACCAGAGTGTTTCACGTCCGCCGAAAGTGCACAAATAATGTGTAGAATCGTCTGCTACAATCGCGAGCAGCGATTCAAACTTCGACACAATCAATCCCCATGTGTTCGACAACAAAAAGTGAAAAATGTGCCACGCCCACAACTTATCGACACTGAGCGCATAATAAATGCTCAACGGGAGGCCAAATCAGCTCCCCATGAAATGAGAATTGCCAGAAGAAGGAGTAGAAAGTCCAAAGATGAGCAGCAGACAGAACAAGAGGGATTTCCTTATCAGGCTGGTGCCTACTAGGACTTCATCTGCAAGATAGGACACAAATTTGGGCTTTTTGACGGTTGAAAAGTTAGCGAAATTTCAACATTTTCATATGTTTTCCAAAGATATCTAAAAAAAACTATTAAAGATATCATGTTGAAATTTTGCACACTTATATTTCATAACATTTGCAGGAAGCTGAACTGAATCCTTTGTCTCTAAGTTGATTATGAACAGAATTATGTGAATGAGAAATTTTATTTTTTGAATAAAATATTTAATTATTATTGGACAGGCCTAAAGACTACATTTTATTACCTCAGAAAAAATAACTTTGGTTTAGCTTCCTCTTTGGTTTAGCTTCCTTATAAACTTGTTAACAGTGCATGTGCAGCATGTCTAACACATCTGACATTGTTTAGTGGGAGTGTTTGGAAAACTTCATAGCATGATTATGAAGTTTGGCCGGACCTATTTATTTAATAATTATTTGTTTTGGGTGTCCTAATGATTTTTTTCAGGAAATATGACTTTTAATCAAAAGACCATTCTATTACCTAGTGCCATGCAAAAAAATCATAAAGATGTGATGATATTTAAGTGACATACACCAAAAAGAAAAAATGTACCCCCGGCCAGGTGATACTGCTACCTTAAACAAAACAAAACAGAACAAAAAGCCTCTCAAACTGGACAGGAAAGTACGTGTTCGAAAAGTGACAAAAATGCAACAGCGAAACTAACTGGTGCTGACACTTGGTGTTTAAAATCAAAAACACAACTTTGCGTTTGTCATTTTTATAATGAAATCATCTATGCAAAAGAGAAGAAACTACATGTATACTAGTGATCATTGAATACCAACATTCTGAACAGCACCACATTTGACTGTTTACAATCCAAAGAACACAAAAATGAAAACTTGCATCAGTTTGTTTAAATCGCATGGTAAACTGGGTGCATGTCTCTTACCACTATAATGACAAAACAGATACAAAAGTCAAGTGAACATACATCAACCCACCACACAAACAGCTCGAACTCCAATTCTCTAACTGGCAATGACAGTTTATGATCTAGAAAAATACACATGACTGCGAAGAAGACAAACATACAATATCAACATTATGTGTTTACAACTGTCACTGACTATACCTGTTATTGTCAACATCAATATGACACAAACATACAATATCAACATAATGTGTTTACAACTGTCACTGACTATATCTGTTATTGTCAACATCAACATGACACAAACATACAATATCAACATTATGTGTTTACAACTGTCACTGACTATACCTGTTATTGTCAACATCAACATGACACAAACATACAATATCAACATTATGTGTTTACAACTGTCACTGACTATACCTGTTATTGTCAACATGACACAAACATACTATATCAACATAATGTGTTTACAACTGTCACTGACTATACCTGTTATTGTCAACATGACACAAACATACAATATCAACATAATGTGTTTACAACTGTCACTGACTATACCTGTTATTGTCAACATGACACAAACATACAATATCAACATTATGTGTTTACAACTGTCACTGACTATACCTGTTATTGTCAACATGACACAAACATACAATATCAACATTATGTGTTTACAACTGTCACTGACTATACCTGTTATTGTCAATATGACACAAACATACAATATCAACATTATGTGTTTACAATTGTCACTGACTATACCTGTTATTGTCAACATGACACAAACATACAATATCAACATTGTGTATTTACAACTGTCACTGACTATACCTGTTATTGTCAATATAGACACAAACATACAATATCAACATTATGTGTTTACAATTGTCACTGACTATACCTGTTATTGTCAACATGACACAAACATACAATATCAATATTGTGTATTTACAACTGTCACTGACTATACCTGTTATTGTCAATATGACACAAACATACAATATCAACATTATGTGTTTACAATTGTCACTGACTATACCTGTTATTGTCACTGACTATACCTGTTATTGTCAACATGACACATACAATATCAACATTGTGTATTTACAACTGTCACTGACTATACCTGTTATTGTCACTGACTATACCTGTTATTGTCAACATGACACAAACATACAATATCAACATTGTGTATTTACAACTGTCACTGATATACCTGTTATTGTCAACATGACACAAACATACAATATCAACATTGTGTATTTACAACTGTCACTGACTATACCTGTTATTGTCACTGACTATACCTGTTATTGTCACTGACTATACCTGTTATTGTCAACATGACACAAACATACAATATCAACATTATGTGTTTACAACTGTCACTGACTATACCTGTTATTGTCAACATGACACAAACATACAATATCAACATTATGTGTTTACAACTGTCACTGACTATACCTGTTATTGCCAACATGACACAAACAAGACAGAAGATTCTACATTTGACAGAGGAACGATTTCACAATACCAACATATTGAGCGATATTGCAATCTACATGTACTTTTTATAATCACGAGAATACAAAAAAAAAAAAAGACATCAAACAAGTAGGCCTACTGTCTAAAATATTTACAGCAAAAAGTTTGATTTGGCCTGTTTTAATGTATGGCTCCAAAGCCTGGACACTAAGAAAAGACCAGGAAAATAAAATCAACACAGCAGAAATGTGGTTGTACAGACGACTTGTCAGAGTCAAATGGACAAAAAGAAGAACAAACGATAGCATATCAAAGGAACTGAATGTTTAGCGCCAACTGCTCATAGAGATCAACAAAAGAAAGCTGAAATACGTAGGCCATGCGATCAGAAACACCAAAAACACATCAACGGTACTGCAGCGGAAAGTTGAGGCGAGGAGAAGAAAGGGATGACTGCACACATCCTACGTCAACAACATTGCTGATGTCTGTCTGTGGTCTGGGGATCCAGGAGGTCGCTTACAGATGTCTCAGTCATGTGATCTGGAGAAAATTTGTGACGTCGAGCGTGTCTTCCACCCCCGATCCCATTGAGGGAGAGAGGCAGAGGCAAATTTCCAGCAGTTCCTGAGAAAATGCTGTTCACACACTTTCTAAAGGGCTGACTTTAGCCACGTCTTTGCCATTTGTGACCTTGACATTGACAAGTTGTCCTCCAAATTTGCACATCCGCTATTCCCCAACAGTGCGTATCCCCAACCAAAATGTGGTAAAGATCGGTCCAGAAAATGATTTGCAAGCACATGTTTGTCACAGACGCATACACAAACACAAACTTGTCTCAGCCACACACACGCACAGGCGCGAGAGAGCGCGCGTGCACACACACACACACACACACACAACACACACACACACACACACACACACACACACACACACACACACATCACTGGTCAATATCAGTGTCCATAAAAAGACAGATAAACTAAACAAGCAGACTTTACAATTAAACGAACAAAAATCACAATCAAGACACATGGAAACTTACAACAAAACACGAACTAAAAACAAACAATGAAAAAGAAAATCAAGAACTGTCTAAATGAATTGGGAAAAACAACTTCAACAGACCAGTTTTATACAAACCTACAAATCTAACCAAAAAAAAATGAAAAGAAAAAAAATACAGCACACTCACAAGCCAGATATCAAACTTTAATTGAAAAAAAAAAATAACAAAAAAAAAACACACACACACAAAGAAAATACAGCACACTCACAAGCCAGATATCAAATTTTAATTGAAAAAAAAGATAACAAAAACATACACATACACACACAAAACAAAATAACTTATAAAAAACAACCCACACAGCAGACTTCACAACACAACTGGCTGACATGTAAATCTGAAGCCAATGGGTCGGTCCAACTTGCTGAGGTCTTCAGATTCCGTCACAGGTACATCAGTAACAAATTCACATCTATCCTCCAGACGTGAGTGTACCTCCGTCTTCAGCTTGGACATTTGCTCAGCCCGAGTTTCTGTGCTCGACTCTGGGAAAATGATCAATCTCTCCACAATTGTCAGTTTCCGCCATTTCCTCATAGAGACAAGGGAGTTGATAAGAGAACTCCTGATATAATCTTTTAACACCAGACAGTACAGCTTTGGACACTGTCTGACCATATCAATAAACATGATGTCAAAGGCGGGTGTCCTCAAACAAAATTCCTTGATCCCATCAACAAACATCATGTTGACTATACTTCTGATCTCCTCATAAAACATGATGTCAAAGTCGAACATGCTCTCGTTGAGCCAGACAAGGTCTGTGAGACTTTTGCAGTAGGTTGGCAGGAAGTTTAGGAACTGTCTTGTAGATATCTCACTGGTAAGGACATCCGAACGTACTCGGACAAGCTTGACTGGGACAATATGTGGAAGTGCAGCTGGAGCATATTTAAAGTTCAGACGACTATGCAAATCAAGAGTGACTATGAGGCCTGGCCGAGAGTTGACCAGCAGAGGCCACTTCGAAATGCTCTTGCCCGTATCACTGGGAAAGTGGACGCTGAATGTCAACTCTTGAAACTGATTGGTCAAGGAATTTGCAAGCGTCTCTATGAGTTGATCAGACAGACAATAATACCATATGTTGATTTTTTGCAAGTTCTGGAATCTTCCAATACACTCTACTGCCTGTGAAATGACTTTCGAACTGACTGGTCCAAGCACTAGCTCTTTCAGACTGTCAGTAAAGGGAGAGACTTTCAATGCTTCCAATATAAGTGACCTCTTACCACCATATAACCAACGGCAGTCCCCAAGAGATAGTTTCTGCAGTCCTTTAATTTTCTCTGAGGTCAGACAGTTCCAGATTAACTGCCTCAAATCATCAAGTATTTTCCTTCCAGGATACTCATGAACCTTGCAAGATATGACCAGTTCTCTCAATGACCAGTTGGTTACAGATTCATTCAAAAGCTGTAAAGACTTCTTGTCGAACTGCAAACCTTGAAGACTGTGTATCACAAATTCCATCTTCTGTATCTGATGACTGTGGGACTGTAGCATGTACATTTCTGAACAGGTCAACTCTACTTGGTGAGTTATCCACTCGCAAGTTCCCCACTTGTCTTTCCAGTTCCCTAGATACATGGCTGCAGAACGCCACAAGATCGGCTCAGTCTCACAAATGTCATTGAGTCTCCAACAGGTCACAGCCAGTGCTAATCTGTCCCGTTGTTCTAAATTGGACATGATCATGGTCCACACTAGTTCTGGTAAATACGAGAAGTCAGGTTGCTCGTGCACAAGTCCTGGTGGTCGTCTGATGTCATTTGTGGTCACGCGGGTGAGTGTCAATCATTTTGCTGGTCACGATCTGTTGGTGATTGTGTCACATCATTTTGCTGGTCACGATCTGTTGGTGATTGTGTCACATCATTTTGCTGGTCACGATCTGTTGGTGATTGTGTCACATCATTTTGCTGGTCACGATCTGTTGGTGATTGTGTCACATCATTTTGCTGGTCACGATCTGTTGGTGATTGTGTCACATCATTTTGCTGGTCACGATCTGTTGGTGATTGTGTCACATCATTTTGCTGGTCACGATCTGTTGGTGATTGTGTCACATCATTTTGCTGGTCACGATCTGTTGGTGATTGTGTCACATCATTTTGCTGGTCACAATCTGTTGGTGATTGTGTCACATCATTTTGCTGTCACGATCTGTTGGTGATTGTGTCACATCATTTTGCTGGTCACGATCTGTTGGTGATTGTGTCACATCAGTTTGTTGGCTGTCACTTCTTTCACCATTGTTACTGATGTTTTCACTTTTTATATAACATTTCTCTCCCAGAGTTACCATCTCCGGCACTGAGTCATTATGGCGATTATTTCCAGGAAGTTGAGGAAGTGCCATCTCTGTCCTCGAGACGTCTAGCTGACCTGTGCGACGATGAGGCAAAGACAATCAGCCATCCAGTTCCACTAAACCATGTGCCATTGAAATTCTGGTATCTGGAAAGTAAAAAAAAAACCATAAAAG
Source organism: Monoplex corrugatus (assembly GCA_030674185.1). Lineage (NCBI taxonomy): Eukaryota > Metazoa > Mollusca > Gastropoda > Littorinimorpha > Ranellidae > Monoplex > Monoplex corrugatus. Next base: position 17,715,572 of record JAPXFY010000024.1, read on the forward strand.
CGAGATTTAAACATACCAGTGACTGGAGTCTTTCAGTCTATAGGGACTACAGAACTGTGTCACTAGATGGATGTCTCCAGGAAAATGCCTGGGCATAGTGATGGGAATAAGCTTATGTTGCACACGCAACAAGTTTCACACTCATTAAAGAAACAAACAAACAAATAAGCAACTAATTGATTCGTTGATATGTCAGAGCCTCTCTGCCTCCTCTCTTGTCGAGACTGAAAGTCTGTGGGAGTTTCTTTGTTGTTTTAAATGCAGATCCCGAAAAACATCTTTGTGCTGTGCAGTCATTGTTGTCATAGACTGAACGTATATTAAAGTTAAAGCAACATAATTACAAAAATTATATCACTGTTGGATGATCCACCCACTACTTTCGGGATCCTGTGGAAGTTGTCTGCTCGAGGATCTCAGGAAATTGAGAAGGAGTTTTGTGAGATCTACACTTGAATTTTCTGTATATGTGATCTAAATTCCCACGTATGTGAAAATGAAAACGTAAAACAAATTATAATCAGACAGGCTTCAGATCTTATTACTGATAGTTAAGAACTAAAGCACCTGGCTGTTGCTTCCATCACCTAAAGTGCAAATAACACTGAACACAAAAGTCCACAATCCTGAGGTAACCTCATGTGGTCAACTGGCCAAGAAACAGCTGTTTTGTTTGTTTTGCTTACTCTCCTTTAATTTTAGTAACCCTTAGCTGTTCACAAAGCCGGTAACCGCCCTGCGGAAAAATGTGCCGATCCGTTCGTAGCGGTCGAGATCGCCCGACTTTTTCCCGGCACATGTGTGGGGAATTTCCATCACTACTGGCCTTGCTGTCTTATCGCGCGTGTGGTTAGAATCTCGGTCAGTCTCGCGTTGAATGTTCTAAAAATAGTACGAGCATTCTGGGGTGCAACGAACTTTCCATTCACTACTGAAAGAATTTGCGCTGACGCTGTGCTACATTCGAATGCGAATACTAGGACTGGCTTTACATCTAGCAGTGCAAATGCGAAAGGGTTTTAATTAAATTAATTTAAATTAACCAACCAGCCCGTTGAAGACTGACATTTTAACTCAGACCGTTGCATTCCGAGTCCTCAGTACTAACCATTACACTGTGGTGTTGTGCTTGATATGAAAGCTGCCAGCGATTTTCCACTCTCTCCGTTCTGCTGAAAAAGTATTAACCTGATGAACTGCAGGACCTCAGATCAGATGTCTTGAGTTAATCCCAGCCTGCAACATAAACACTGGCCCATGCAATGCCCATCTTGATGCTCCAATCATTCTGGTGACCCCTATATAAAATCACTGAGTTCTATGTTACCCCACCCTATTTCACCAGTTTGCCAATACAAGAAGTTGTGTACAGGCTTAAGGAGTCTACCACATGATCACCGGCAAATTTGGGTGAAGCATATAAATATCATGGGTGTCTGGTGCAGACCACCACACTTGAAAACTCCAAACTCATGGACTGTATCCCTATATTGATTTCATTATCTATGCAAAAAAGAGAAAAATATCTGTGGCAAACTATCGTGTATCGTTCCTTGATTTATCAAAGATTTATCTCTGTTGGAGCCTTAAACATCCAGATGTACACAGTCTGACTGCTTTCAGGTTTTAAAGGAGCTTTTTATGGTGGGCCAGGTCATATTTTTCAGTCGCCCAAGTCATATTTCTAAAGTGGGCCAAATCATACCATACTATCAAAAAGTGGGCCAAATCATACCACACTATCAAAAAGTGGGCCAAATCATACCATACTATCAAAAAGTGGGCCAAGTCATACCATACCATCAAAACGTGGGCCAAATCATACCATACTATCAAAAAGTGGGCCAAGTCATACCATACTATCAAAAAGTGGGTCACGTCATACCATATTATCAAAAAGTGGGTCACGTCATACTATATTATCAAAAAGTGGGCCAAATCATACCATACAACTGTCTCTGTGTGATGAATCCCTTATGAATGAACTCTCAACTCTTATACATATTCCTGTGTTACATATGTTTGTTTGCTATTTCTTTAACCCTTATATTATCGCACCCTGTCCATCAGCATCCTGCATTGTCAATCATGCTGGCAAAGGAAAACTTGAATCATTTGACTCCCTTACCCTATCCCCTAGCTTCCTGCAGGAAGCTGTTGAATAGGGTCAGGGAGTCAAAAGATTGAGTTTTTGCAGTTGGTGGATGGGTTGCGGGACTCAAAGGGTTAATGGCTGTTTACATTTGTAAAATTTCACACAAACAAAACAAAACAAACATATAACAGGAACCAGAACAACAGGAACATAAATTCAGGTCTGTGAGACTGTGAGAGACAGGAACAATGTCCAGCCTTTACCACCAGGTGGGGAGACAGAACAATGTCCAGCCTTTACCACCAGGTGGGGGAGACAGGAACAATGTCCAGCCTTTACCCACCAGGTGGGGAGACAGGAACAATGTCCAGCCTTTACCCATCAGGTGGGGAGACAGGAACAATGTCCAGCCTTTACCCATCAGGTGGGGAGACAGGAACAATGTCCAGCCTTTACCACCAGGTGGGAAGACAGGAACAATGTCCAGCCTTTACCCATCAGGTGGGGAGACAGGAACAATGTCCAGCCTTTACCACCAGGTGGGAAGACAGGAACAATGTCCAGCCTTTACCCACCAGGTGGGGAGACAGGAACAATGTGACTGCAAGTGCCTCCTTCTCCACTTGAGGATTCTTTGTTCAGTGCAGTAAGAGACCTTGACGCATAGAGGACAGGTTTCAAGTCGGTTACCTTCTTTTTGTAGTAGGACTCCTCCCATGCCATAGGATGATGCATCAGCTGAGATTTTGCTTGGCTTTTCAGGATTATAATGACGCAGAACTGGAGTAGTACTCAGTTGCTTTTTCAGTGTCTGAAAGGCTTTTTCCTGAGGTTCATCCCAAATCCAAGAAGTCTCTTTCTTTAAAAGATCTCTGAGAGGTTTTGTTGTTTCAGCCAGGTTTGGTGCAAACTTTTCAATGTGGTTGACCATGCCAAGAAATCTGCGAACTTCCGCTACGTTCTGAGGCTTTGGTAGCTTGGTAATGGCTATCACTTTCTCTGGATCGATCTGGATTCCCTCTTTGGAAATGATATGCCCAAGAAACTTGACTCTGTCAACGCGAAGACACTTTTCATTGAGAGTCACTCCTGCTGCTTTCATTCTTTGAAGTACTGTTCGGAGTCGGCCATCATGTTCTTCTCGGTCCTTTCCACTGATCAAAACATCATCTATGTCGCAGATGACACCTGGTATGCCAGAGAGAATGTGACTCATTTCTCTTTGAAAGACTTCAGGTCCTGAACTTATTCCGAAAGGCAGCCTTCTGAAGCAAAACCTTCCAAATGGCGTGATGAAGGTTGTCAGTTTCTGAGATGCATCATCCAAGGGACCTGAAAAAATTCACTGTTGCAATCTAATTTACTGAAGACAGTGGCTCCAGAAAGTTGTGCCAGGAGTTGATCAGTAGTAGGAAGAGGAAAGTTTTCTCTTTGCATGCTTTCGTTGAGTTTTGTGAAGTCCACACAAAGTCTGATCTTCCCATTTGCCTTTGGAACTGCAACGATGGGAGCGCACCAATCTGTAGGTTCAGTAATAGTCTGACAATGTCCTGTTTTTCCATCTCTTTCAATTCATCTTCAACCTTTTTCTTCATAGGAATTGGGAGGCGGCGAGGTACTGCAACTTTGAAAGGTTTTGCATCTTTATCTAGAGTGATCTTGTAAGGCATTTTTCATTTTGCCGAGGCCTGTAAATAACTCTGGGAATTCTTTCTGTACTTCCTCTTTTACACTGTTAACATCCCCTTCTTGTTGTAACTCATTCACTCTCTCCAACAAACTTAGAGCTTCAATAGCAAGTCTTCCTAACAGAGGTTCTTTCAAGTCTGTGACAACATAAAGATCCTGTTCTGTGGAAGTGTTTTCTGTTGAGAGTGTTGCACTAACTACTCCCTTCACATTAAGTGGATTTTGTCCTGGACCAAACAGCTTTTTGTCCGTTTTCTTGAGTAGCGGTGAATTCTTCTTGAAAAATCTTTCTGGTATAACTGTTACATCCGCTCCAGTGTCCACTCTATACTTCACAGGTTTGCCAATGGTCGTGATTGTTGCA
>JAPXFY010000024.1:17719819-17752319 GCA_030674185.1 Monoplex corrugatus
CCCTGTAAATGAGAAGCTGGGGGGACATCAAAAATAAAAAAGCAAAAAGACCTGTGAGGGTTAGGTTTTTCAAAACCTAAATAATGTTTTAACTGACAAAATTTGGAATGGCTACAGTTGATGATCCCAGTTGACTATCGGATTCACAAAACCACGCCATTTTCCTCTTTTTGGGTGTGGGGCCCAAACCCGTTTCAAAGCTACGGGCTTGTTCACACGCTACAGTAGCATTACATACACAATTTTTTGTTTAAAGATCAATGGCATCAAGTAACGAATGTAAGAGAATCATACCACTGAAATAAAACAGTCTTTTCAAAACAGAAATCCTGCACAATTTGTTGGTTTTGGTAGTTTTGGCGTAAAGCAAACTCCCCACGAGTGTGCTGTTTAATGAAGTCCCCCCGATCGTCCTTTGAGCCAAATCATTTTCCCTGCAAGGGAATAACTTGGGTATTGATTGCTTTACCCCGATCTTTTAAAGATACTGGGCCCTTGTGAGTGGGGGAGTGGTGAGGAGTTGGTGGTGGTGGGGATTGACTTCTATGTGTGTAAAGTGTTTGTGTGGGGTGTGTGTGCGTGCGTGTGTGGGTATGTGTGTGTATGGTGTGTGTGTGTGTGCGTGTGTAAAGTATTTTGTTTTGTGTGTGTAAGTGTGTGTGTGTGTGTGTGTGTGTGGTGTGTGTTGTGAGTGCGTGCTTGGTTCTTGCGCGCTCGTGTGTGCCCTTTTGCTTGTTTTTTTTTTGATTTGTTTTTGTTTGATAATTAAATTTCTATATTTTGTGCGATGCTTTTTTTTTGCTTTGTTTTTTTTTGGGGTTTTTTCTGTCTTTGTTTTTATTTGACTGGTTTTTATTTTAAAAAAATTCCCCCCTTTACGCGGAAAGAAATCAAGTTTTCGATTATGAAAAGATTATTATGCAATGTTTCTTCTTCTGAGTCTTTGTTTTTCTTGTCTTGGGTTTTTGGGTTTTTCTTTTTTGTAAATATCCCCTTTGACATGTGTAAAAATTGCAGGGAAAAAAGAACTTAGAAACACAACTCTTACTTTTATGCTCAGTGTTTGGTTTGTCTTTTGTGTAAATATTCATTTGACATGTGTATCATCATCATCATCATCATCAGGTGCCCTGCCGCATGGCGTTGGCGACCATGGACTTCCAACCATCTCTATTTCTCGTTGCCCCCAGTATCTCTCCCACCCTCTTCATCCCCAGCCACTCTGCAAGTCCGTCCAGCATTCTCTCCCTGGGTCTACCTGGTGCTCTCTTTCCTTCCAGTTTTCCCGTTGTGACCAGGTGCTCCAAATCCCCCTTCCTCATAAAATGGCCTATAAATGTTGCTTGTCTTTTCCTAATCTTTCTTATGAGTGATCTATTTGTGTCTGCCTCCATCAAGACTGTCTCGTTTTGTTTTCTTTGCTGTCCATGGAACTCTCAACATTCTTCTGAGAAACCACATCTCGGCTGCCTCGATCCTGCTCTGGCTTTGCTTGCTGACTGTCCACGCCTCGCATCCGTACAACAGTATTGGTTCTATATAACATTCAAGGACTCTCTTTCTGATGTTAATTGATAGGCATTTGTTGGTAAGAATGCTTGTCATAGTCTTGAATGCTGTTTTGGCTTGGCCGATTCTGCCAGCTATTTCCGATGTGCATCTGCCGTCTGATGAAATGACCGTTCCCAGGTATTTGAACTTATTAACCTGTGTCAAGGTTGTGCCATTTGCTGTTATTTTGCAGGAGGGGGTTTCATGTTTTTTACTGATCACCATGACTTCAGTCTTCCTGCTGTTTAGTTCCAACCCCTTACCTTTGCTTTCTGTTTCTAGTATATTCACAAGGTTTTGTAGTCCCTTTCATTTTCTGCAATTAGCACGGTGTCATCTGCGTACCGAATGTTGTTTATCATTTTCCCTCCAACCTTTAATCCAGGGTCTTCTTCTAGGTGACATGTGTATAATTACAGGAAATGTGAACTTAGAAACACAACTCTTACTTTTATGCTCAGTATTTCGTATACTTCTAGCAAGTCAGAAAAGCCATGCATCAGAACCATTGTTATTTTGTATAATTTCATGTCATAATTCAGCACTTGTAAGGTAACACAAAAAAGTGTGTCAAGACCTGATTGGCACAGTGGTAGAACTCCCATCTTCCAATCTAACTGCAGGGGTTCAAATCTGACACAGGAAACTTTGTGTGTGCCGCCTCTATTATACCCAGCTGTGAATGAGTTCCTGACCCTGTTCAAGGTAAGGGAAGGTAAAGCAGTGACCTGGTAGAGAGGTGACAACTACTGCATCCACATGCTGGCCACAGGACAAAGTGGAAGTCTCTACCACTTCATTCCCAAATGTCACTTCCTCATGAAACAGTCTTATGTGGTTTTTAAAGAAATGTTAGATTTTATGAGATATACACGAATAAACACCTACACAAAAACAAATACACATGCAACACACACACAGACACACACAGACACACACAGACACACACACACACACACACAGACCTCACCTCTCTTATTGTTTCCTCCTAACTACCCCCTCACACACACACACACACACACACACACACACACACACACACACACACGCATGCACGCACGCACACGCGCACACACAACCACACAACACAACACACACACACACACACACACACTCGCACGCACACGCACACACAGACATACACACACACACACACACACACACCACACACACACACACACACACACACACACTAATCTCCCGTCTCTCAGTGTTTTCCTGTACGTACTCCTCTCCCTATGCACACTGTAACCCCCTCCTCTCTGTCATCATGTCCCCCTAGTTACCCCCCCCCCCCCACACACACACGCACAGACAAACACACACACACACACACACTCACACACACACACAAACTAAACATTACCCTCTCCCTATGCACACTGTAACCCCCTCCTCTCTCTCTCATCATGTCCCCATAGTTAACCCCCCCCCCTACACACACACACACCCACACACACACACTCAAACTAAACACTTCACCTCTCCCGATGCACACTCTACTCCTCTCTCTCTCCCATCATATCCACCTTGTTACCCAACCACCCACTCACCTACCCGTCCGCCCCCCCCCCCCACACACACACAGAAAGTAACCACTTCCCCTCTCTCCGTTGGAGGGGGGTGGTAAGGGGAGGTGGAAAACCGAGATACAGTGGTCAAGCAAACCTCTGGCTGATATGGTGTAAGAATTGGGAGTGTGGGGGGGGGGGAAGGGGGGGGCGAAGAACGAAAAGAGCTACAGGCGTTCAAACCCTGATCCACATACATACACTGGTTCCTGTTACATCATGTGGTTGTCCATCTGTTGAAGGGGGTGGACAGAGTGTGTGTGCCTAAAGCGCTGGTCATCTGTGTACACAGCTGTGTCCGTTGAGGTGTGGATGAGGAGGGGTGGTGGTGGTGGTGGTGTTACCATCAAGTTTGAACATTGAACAGTCGGTCCTCAGGGTTTAGAGTGGTGGTGGTGGAGACAAAGACAGAAAGAAAGAGACAGACAGGCAGAGACAGAGACAGAGACGGAGACAGAGAGAGAAAGAAACAGACAGACAGACAGAGAGAAATAACTGGTCACACACGATCAGGCAGGACAGCTACTTGACAATGTACTTGACCAGTCAGTAGTGTCCATGGGAAGGGTCGTAAAGAGACTGGCGTTGTATTGAAGTCACGCACCTGTTATACTAAACAACAAAAGCCCTCTCCATTACTGGTCCCACACACACACACACACACACACACACACACACTCCCCCTCCACACACATCCACACATACACATAAACATACACAAACCCTCCCCCTCCCCCATCCCACACATCCTCCCCCTCCATACCCCCCCACACACATACACATATACACACCCTCCCCCCACCCACACCCCACACACCCTCCCCATCCCCATCCCACACACCCTCCCCCTCCATATACACACCCCACAAGTACATACACACATCCTCCCTCCACCCCCCGTCCCTCACACCCTCCCTCTCCATACCCACCCACCCACCCCCACACACACATACACATATACACACCCTCCCCCCACCCACACCCCACACCCCATCCCCATCCCACACACCCTCACCCTCCATATGCACACCCCACATGTACATACACATATACACATACACACATCCTCCCTCCACCCCCGTCCCTCACACCCTCCCTCTCCATACCCACCCACCCACCCCCACACACACATATACATATATACACACCCTCTCCCCACACCGACCCCCCCACACACACACACACACACACACACACGCTCACTTCCTCCCCCCCCCCACCCACCCCCCACACACACATACAGAGAGAGAGAGGGAGAGAGAGAGGGTTTCCTTTGATTGTGATAGTTGTATAGACACGATAATGAATCTCCTTTGAGGAGTGTGATGATGGTAAAACATGTCCCACCCGGCCGACAGGCGTAGCCAACCTTCCCAGCTGAATTCCGCGGGCCGACTTTGTGGATTCACCCGTTTACCTCCAGGCGGTTTGGCGTACTGTCGAACTCTCTTCAAACTTCTTTGGAGTGTGAAGTGGGGGTGGGGGTGGGGGTGGGGGTGGGAATACCATATAACATGAACTTTGAACTGCGGGCTTCGACGCGGGCCTCGATAGCTCAGTTGGTTTGAGCATCGGATTCACATACTAATGGTTGTGGGTTCGAATCCCGGGGTGCGCTATATTAAAACTGGCCATCTCACTGCCCCATCTTAACATCATTGTTGTTCTGGTGGTGTCAGTATAGGATTAGATAGGTTCCTCTTCCCCCACTTCCCCGGGTTGGTTATCCCCGTCGGCCATATCACCTGAGGTGGGTGTCGACGTAAAAACTGAACCAAATCAATCAATCAATCAAGCGGGCCTCGATAGCTCAGTTGGTTTGAGCGTCGGATTCACATGCTAATGGTTGTCGACGTAAAAACTGAACCAATCAATCTTTGGTTCTCAAGGAGTTTGGCGTCCACCAGGAATTTGCTGCACTCGAACAAATCCATACGCGCTCCACCCAAACCTGTAGGCAGTATATAATCTAGCAGACTGTGTAAGCCTGCGCCCCGTCGGCCATATCACCTGAGGTGGGTGTAGACGTAAAAACTGAACCAAACCAACCAACCAAGCCTGCACAAATATACTATTCACTGGAATGGCCTTGAAATGGAAAGGGGGTGATGGTGGGGGTAAGGGACCTATGAAACACCAAGTTGACACCAGCAGAATGATGGAAACATTACAATGGACAGCAAACAGGCCAGTGGACCTATGAAACACCAAGCGGACACCAGCAGAATGATGGAAACATTACAGTGGGCAGCAAACAGGCCAGTGGATCTATGAAACACCAAGCTGACACCAGCAGAATGATGGAAACATTACAATGGGCAGCAAACAGGTCAACTTTTAATGTTACAGGCTGGGATTGAACTCGAGATGTCAGATTTTGAGTCTGTGGCTCTATCAAAAGTACAGAGAGAGAGAGAGACAGAGACAGAGACAGAGAGACTGAGAGAGAGAGATTGTGTATGGGAGAGAGAGAGAAGAGAAGAAAGAGAAAGAATGAGAGAGGGGGGGGACAGAGAGAGAGAGAGACAGAGAGACAGAGACACACAGAGAGAGGCTTTGTTAATGATTTCCCTTTTAAATAGAACAGTGATGTCTTTACGGGATCAGATAAGTCCTGCTTCCCCCACGTCCCTGCAATAGTCATCCCCATCGGCCTTGATGCCATCTGAGGTGGATGCCAGCGTAAAACTGAACACAGTAACCGGCAACATCAATGTTAGTTCTTGATAATAATAACAATAATAAAATAATCCGGTTATTTAACAGATTTTATTTAACAGACTGAAGTCTAACGTCCTTCCACACGTAGCGAATATAAGGACCAGCATGTAAACGTCTTTTAAAAAGAAGTTTTAAAATATTGTGGTCACTCCTCTGATGGGCCGTGGAGCCTCAAAGGAATGAAGGAAGGTATTTCCTATTGAAGGAGGATGGCTGTGTTGAAGACTGTCCTCTTCTTTCTTTCTTTGATTGATGTTTGAAGTCCTTCCACACAAAGCATACACGAGGACGAGAACTAGCAAATATTTTTTAAGATCATAGCATTTCAGCAGTTGCCTTTGCTCTCACTTTATTTCCACATTTTCTATGGCCCACAGGAGCTGGCACAGTTTTTACAATGAGATGAAGATGATGAGGATTAAAAACGTAATGCTACGACGCGCCATCCAAGATTGACACTGCGTGATAGGGCTGTACTCTGGGCTTATTACCATCATAACATATTCTGGTGTCAACTAGGCGCGAGAGATAGAGACACTTGCGGTGCTGAAGAAAAGATTTGAAATATAACCTCAATAACGCATTTGTTAAGAGGATGAGATTCGACCCTGTGGTCCCAGCCTTCTCGGTGAGCCGATAGCATATTTAACTCTGGATAGGAGCCTGTTAGAGCTGGAAAAAATCCAACAAAAACTTTGAAGGGACTGATGGGGATTCGAACCTCCAACCTTCCAGTGTGCAGTCTGTTGTGCTAACCATTACACCACAGGGAAGGCAGAGAGCTGAGCAAGGCAGTGGGTTCTTGGTCAACGTCCACACGTGTCCTATTCCAATAAAAGACAGCCAATGACATAACAGTCACATCAACCAAACCACAGCTACATGTTCTCTTCACATTCCAATGTTCCCCATCAAGGGGGTTTTGAGTGGGGGGGGGGGGGGTAGATAGGTGAGAAGCGCCCATAAAGACCCGGCCCTCGGAGGCAAGTCGGATTCACATGCTAATGGTTGTGGGTTCGAATCCCCGGGTGCGCTACATTAAATCTGGCCTTCTCACTGTTAGTGGAGTCCAGGAATGTAAAATAAGAGTCAAACTTAGGATTAATTGCAAAAGTTTTGATTTTGTGTCCAATAGTTTGAGTATTGACACTGAAACAACATATGAAAAAAGTAGGTTGAGAGCAATGTCGGAAGGGGGTCTAATTAACGAAATGACGTCATCACATCGGAACGAAGCACTAACATTTCTCATAGTAATCCGAATGTCATCATGTAGCACCTCGTTCGAAAGGTCTTGACGAGATACATTCACATTCATCAGGTAAATAAATATATTCAAGAAACTGTGACAAAAAAATGACAAATGTAATGTTCTCGGTAATGTTTTTAGACGGCAGAGCTACAGCGCCTCCGACACTGTTCTTGGAAGCACTATTGTCCAGCATTATACAGCGTGTGATTACCTTAATATGGAATGCGAATCTTTAGATAGAGTTCAATTGCCCATATCAAGCCATGCAACTACATAAATGTATCAGACGCCTCAAATCAGTCTTTGATGGACTGAAGAAACGGAGTGGGATTTGACCCAGGGCAGAAGTTTGGCGTGCAGTTACACTAGTGTTGCGGTGGATCACCTTTGTATGTTTTTGACCGGGTGTGACCACTCCTATGATTCCCATCCCATGGAATGTCCCTGAACCTTCCAATGTTCTCAAGTTGTGGTCTACATTATCAGCAACAAACTGCACAAAACTGTTAGGACCCACACCAACAAGATCTGTGCCTTGACTATAGGCTGCACATTGTTCAAAGCGTTGGACCTCATGATACGACGAACAGAATCCAAGTTTGTTTAACAGTTCTACCAAAGACCGGGATCCATGAAGATGATGCACTTGCACACCAAGTCCCAATTGCAGAGGTGGTATTAAGGTATTTGGTCTGATGTATGCATGGTCGCTTGACCAATGGAAGAAGTTTTCAGTTTACATTCCCTTTTTTTCTGCATCAGTGTTTGTAGAAACAAACGCAGTGAATCTGGCAAATAATTATTGTTTGCTTCAACATCACTGACCTCTTTTCTTGCTGGATAGACATCCTTGGGATAATTCAGATCTTTGATGTCGGACAACAAGAGTTTGGCAGCAGTTTCAATTATTCTCATTTTGTCAGCCAATAAATCTTGTTCTTTCTCTGTCTTCCAGAAGCGGTCTAAGATTTTCTCCGCAGTCATCTGGAATGTGACAACATTTGCTTTCCCTTGTATGTTTGTGATAATGATGTCACTTCCAAGGGTTTTCAGTAGCTTTCTTTTCATGTGGTCTTTGGAGTAAGGTTCTTCATCTCCAAGATACTCGCGCGTTTTCAGGCACAGATCACCCACTGTTAACTGCTCATCGTCATTTTCCTGCAGGTAGGAAACTACTTTGGAAAATGCTGCAAGTCGAACTTCATCCTCTGGTCGCCCTTTTTTGTTGTCTGCCACTGCTATACTGAAACTGAAACAGACCCTTCTCTCAGGAAGTGGGAACAACAAAGCAATACTTTTAAAAACGATTACATTGACTGACCTCTTGGTCAGCTGTGCCGCCTGAGCAGACTGTTTGACACTTAATGCACTTAAAGATGAAAATATGAAATGAGCCCTTATGACTAGAAATCATAAACACACCAACACACACACACACACACACACACACACACCACACACACACACACACACACACACACACACACACACACACACACACACACACACACACACAAACACACACACATATACATACAAACACACACACACATACACAAACACATACATACAAACACACACATATATACACACACATTATATATACCCACATACACACACAAAAACACATACACACACACATGCACACACACATACACACACATACACTTACGCACACATACACATATATACCACACACACACACACACACGCACACGCAACGCACACGCACATATACACACATATACACACACATACACACACACACAAACACACACACGCACATACACACACACAAACACACACAAACACAAACAAACACAAACACACACACATACACACACACACACACATACACACATATATGGTGCAGTGCCAATATGACTTCATGGGTTCATCCATCCCATATTCACCTGTCTATATTCTTTCTTTCTTTCTTTCTTTCTTTATTTAAATATTTATTTATATATTTATTTATTTGTCCATTCATTTATTTTATTTTATTTTATTTCATTTTATTTTATTTCATCTTATTTGATTTTATTTGATTTTGTTTACTCTGTTTTTTTTTGGGTTTTTTTGTTTGCTTTTCTTTTATATATATTTATTTATTTACTTATTTATCTATTTATTTATTTATTTATTTATTCTATATTCTATTGTTGTTGTTTTTTCCTCTAAAAGTATATATGTGAATAGACGTTAAAAGAAATAACGAACAAACAAACACACACACACACACACACACACACACACACACACACACACACACACACACACACACACACACACACACACACACACACACACACACACACACACACAGTCCACTATCATCACCATCTCATCACACCACCAATTGCCAACCAAGGGACTGTATCCAGATTTTTTTGGTCACCAACAATCTTAGTTACCTCCCTCAATACATTCAAATCACATGGCCAAAGAACCGGCCTTTCACTAGTTGGACAGCACGATGGCGGCAAAGCTTGACTACATGAACTCGACAAAAAATCGGTGATTTCTAAGTGAAGGGATTGCATTTTTCGCAGTGAGTATTATTATTTAATGTGAATGACTTAACTGCCATTGACTATGTACAAAAATGTGCTTGTAATACGACTGTAGTGTATGAACCAGAAGAGGTTGTGAAACAAGGCCACACACACAGGCACAGTGGAACAAAGGCGTGGTTTTGAAACCGGCTCGTCAGCTGGGATATCTACTGTACCTGAGACCAAGTTGTTAGGCGTAGTTAATCCAGTTGGAGCTAGATGCTAGCAGCTGGTTAATCCAGGGCTGAGCGTATATGTACGAAGGGATACGTGTCGTAGCGTACCTTGGCAAAGGCCATGGTCGTAACTAGTCGTAGTAAATGTTACAAATTAAAAAACAAATCCAAGATGGCGGAAGGCATGAAACTACACGTGGTGCTGCTTCTTCTGAGTGACATTGTCGACGACCCTTTGCCTGATGTCTGTCCAGTACTGACAAACATCATAACCACTTTTGTGTCAAATGTAATTACGACACCAACAGAGGACAAAATGTGAATCCACATGCTTGACATTGTAAGCTGGCATCTCTTCACACCGCTACATTTCCATGATGTATTCCTTGTTGTTTAGGAGAGGATCGAAAACAAAACAAAGAAAAAATGCAGAAGAAATATAATGCAATGCTTTCCATAGAACCAATTGTTTTATAATATAACATACATAACATATAGAACAATATATGAAAGGGAAGGTCCTTAAATATCCATTTGAAGAGCAAACTCTTATTTGATCTCTTGGACACAAAAATATCGGATACGTACACCGGCCTGTACGGTGTGACTGTCATGGCTGCCTTCTGTGCTAATTGCGTTGACATGGAAAACAAAACCGCCTGACCAACCTGCTACCAGAGAGTAAACTGTTTGTATGCAGTACAGTATTGGTCACTTGTGACTTCGGCCTGTCTGTTATGGTCGAGTAACATGTTGTGTTATAAATGTTTGTTATAAATATCATGTTGTTATAATAAACTAAATAAAGAGAATTTCTCTCCCTCATGTTACTATAAAAGTTATACTGTTAAAGACGATTTCTCTCGCTCATGTTACTATAAATGTTATACTGTTAAAGACGATTTCTCTCCCTCATGTTACTATAAAACTTATACTGTTAAAGACGATTTCTCTCGCTCATGTTACTATAAATGTTATACTGTTATAGTAAGGATGATTTCTCTCCCTCGTGTTATTATAAATGTTATACTGTTACAATAAAGAGGATTTCTCTCGCTTATGTTACTATAAATGTTATACTGTTAATTGTTATAATAAAGAGGATTTCTCTCGCGTATGTTATTACAAATGTTATACTGTTATAATAAAGACGATTTCTTTCGCTCATGTTATTATAAATGTTATACTGTTATAATAAAGAGGATTTCTCTCGCATTTGTTATAATAGGTATTTTGATGAAGAGGATTTCTCTCGTACATGTTATAATTAATATTAAGATGTTATAGCCTGATAAAGACAATTTCACTCGCACACCTTATAATAAATATAATGTTATGATAAAGACAATTTCTCTCGCATATGTTATAATCAATATTACGATTTAAAGTCGATTTCTCTCGCTCTTTTTATGATAAATCTTACACTGTTTTAATACAGACGATTTCTCCCGCACATGTTATAATAAATATTATGATGTTATAATACAGACGATTTCTCTCGTACATATAATAAATATTATGATGTTATAATCAAGTAGATTTCTCTTGTACATCCATGATCTTGTGATAAATGTTGTTGTTATAAATACGATTTCTCTCGCTTTTGTTATAACAAATATTATGATCTTATAAATTATAAAGTCGATTTCTCTCGCTTTTGTTATAACAAGTATTGTGATCTTATAATAAAGACAATTTCTCTCGCTGTTGTGATAACAAATGTTATGATTTTATAATGTTAATTTCTCTGCTTTTGTTATAATAAATGTTACGCTTTTATAATAAAGACGATTTCTCGCCTCCACTTTGGATAGCAGACCTGCCAACCAGTACGATTTTGGCATATTATTTTACGATCATAATTAAATAATACTAAATTACGATCGAGTAAAAAATGATACGATGCAAAAAAACAAAAACAAAAAAAAAAACGATTATAGGTCTAGTAGTGACTTTGAGCCGAGAGCGCCACTGAGAAGACAATCACGATCGGTAAACAAGTGGACTATGGGCGCAGCCATGTTTGTTATTATAAATGAGAATCTCGTCAAACGAGAGTCTCGTACTGGGTCAAACGAAAGTCTCGTACCGACTGTGAGACTTCCGTTTTTGCAAAAAGAAAATGGCGACACGAGGTAGACCGCGTGGTAGTGGCAAAGGAAAACGTGGTGGTGAAGCTGCTTTGGGCACCAGCAGTGAAAGTGTACAGAAAAAGGCAAAAAGAGAACAAAAGTTCATCCAGTCGTACTCACAAGAGTACCCATGCATCACTGCATCGAAAGTGGGAAGCACATATGCAAGGTGCAGTGCTTGTGAGTTCGATTTTCTAGTTTCGCATGGCGGGATCGACGATGTAAAAAAGCACGTGACTTCGTTGAGGCACATTGCAAAGGCATCAGCCTTAAGAAACACCTCTTCTCTTGTTGATTAATTTATATTCAAAGAACTGAAGATACTGATCTCCAGCCCATTCGTGCAGAGGCATATTTCACGGCGTTTTTGGTGGAACACAACGTGCCACTTTCAGCCTCTGACCATGCTGGACAGTTGTTTAAGAAGATGTTTCCTGACAGCAACATAGCAGATACCTACAGTTCTGCAAGAACAAAAACCACATCCATTGTGAAGGAATGTGCTGAAGATAGTAAGGCTGAACTTGTGCAGTGCATGAAGGGACCCTTTGTGTTAGGTACTGATGGTAGTCAGGAGGGGGAAGACAAGTTCTTTCCCATTGTTGTGAGAGCTGTGGATCCCCATGGAACTATCAAAACTGAACTGCTCAGTGTCCCCTCATGTGAGACGTCAGCCACTGGAGAACACATCTTTCAGTTGTTGGACTCTGAGCTAAGGGCTTACCAGATAGACTGGAGGAACTGCCTGGCATTTGTAACCGACAATGCCAATGTCATGATTGGGGTCAACAAAGGTGTCATCTCGTTCATCAGAGACAAGCATCCAGAGACCTTCTTGGCCAGATGTGTATGCCATCTCCTTAGTCTGACTGTGAAGAAAGCCATGAAGGAGTCTAGCAAGTTTGACCTTGATGACACAATGCGTCAACTGGCCTGGTATTTCTCCAAGAGCACTGGCAGACAGCAACGCCTGAAGCAGATCCAGAAGGAACTAGGCTTGCCAGAGCACAAGGTTGTTGAGCATGTTCCCACCCGATGGCTCTCTCTTGGGGCTGCCTTGGACAGAGCAGTTGAGCAGTGGAACGCTTTGGACAAATTCTTCAAGGAAGAATGCAGTGTGAAGACATCACATGCTTCAAGTACATCTAGTTCTGACCCACCTATGAGGCAAAAACTCGGGGATTTCTTCCGGCGCAAGACCACCAAATTGTATGTCTTGTTCTATGCAACAGTCTTGGAGGTGTTCAACCAAGTCAACAAACTTGAACAGACCGACAGCGCCAGAATCCATCTGATCAAGAGAGACATGGAACGACTGTACAGACGCCTGCTTGTCAGTTATCTGAAGCCAGCTGCTCTGAACAATGGGGCCCTGATGGATGTGGACTTCAAATCCTCATACAACATGAAGCGTGATGAAGACATCTTCATTGGCAGCACCACCCGAGAACACCTGGACTGTGTGGAAAGTAAGCAGCAGCAGATCTTCATGGAGAATGTGAAGACATTCTACAAGGAGGCATGCAAGTACATGAAAGAGAAGCTGAACCCGGCCGAGGAAACTCTATGGAAACATGCAGAGCTTGCGGATGTGAACCTGCAGAAGTCAGTTCAAGCATCTTCTTTGAAATACTTCTTGAAGAAGTTCCCATGCACTCTGCCACCTAACACAACCCCTGATGAGCTGGAGGGAGAGTTTCTGGAGTACCAGGCAGCAGAACTTCCACCTGTGGTGTTGAACCAGCCATCAGCAGAACTGCAGTGGAAGGAGATTGGTGCCATGAAAGATCACAATGGTGCCACTAGACTGAAACATCTGTCCCAGTTCATGCTGTCAATTCTCCTCATCCCTGTGTCCAACTGTGGGTGTGAGAGAATCTTCAGTCAAGTGCGAAGAAACAAGACTGACTTTAGGGGATCCATAGGGGCAAAGACATTGGATGCTCTCATGGTTCTGAAGTCCAAGAAAGGGGGCCCATGCTACAAAGCAGTGTTCTCTGATGAGCTCTTGAAAAAGTGCAAGTCAGCTACCAAAAGGCAGCACACTGAGCACAGTGCAACAAGCTCTACCGACACAACTCAGTAACTTTCAAAGTGTGCCTTGTTGACTTCAAATTGTCATTTTGACAATGCAGTTTGTAGCGAAGCAGACATTAGAATTTATGTTTTTTGAGTGAATCATATGTGATTGTGCCTCAGTGGAGACAGACACTGGAACTCATAGTGATCAATATATGTGGAAAACAGACACTTGAACTCAGAATTTGTGATGCATGTGAAAAAAGACATTAGAAGTGATACATGTGAAAATATGTGTTCCTGGAGCCACAAATGACGAGACGAATCTACTTTATAATGAGGTATATAATTCTTTGTATACTTGGAATACTACTGTTTTTGAAAAAATACTATAAAAAATTTATAAAGGTACTATTGCAGGCTTAGAGGGGTTGGCAGGTCTGGGATAGATAGATAGATAGATATAGAGATAGATAGATAGAGAGACAGACAGATAGATAGATAGATAGATAGATAGAAGGGTAGATAGATAACGCTAGCAAATCTATTGTAGCTGAGATAGTGTGTTGCGCAGTGGTACCGTATTTTCTTTTTGAAGTCAAAAGGCTGGGTTTAAATCTTGGGTTTTTATTCATTTCATTAAAATATTTAACAAAGCATTATCACCATTTTCTCATCCCAATGAGGTATTGGCTTTGCGGCTGCACATACGCTTTTTTTTTTTAATTTCTATTTTTACTTTTATTTTCATTTTAAATTCAATCTGTTTGAATTCTCCTTTCACAAGACAGGCCCAAGGGTTTTTTCTGACTAAGGGTTTTTTCCTCCGGGGACTCCAGTTTTCCCTTTAGCCCCTTGGCTATCGGTTTAGGATGTTTTTCTTCTTATTCCAAGGTCAGACTGGATTCGTTGCACTAGTGACGATCCATTTACATCAGCCATACCTCTAGATTAAATATTTTCCCGTTCTGTCAAACATATGCCTATATTTTCTCTTCTGCATTATTTAATACCTCTTGAACATATGCCATATTTTCTCTTCTGCATTATGTAATACTGGTATCCATTATATTCCAAACACTACTCTTCGCTAGTGCGTCATAGTTCTCATTTCCGCTCTGACATCATATTTACTCAAAAACACATTATGATGTCATCTTGGTCAGTTTGTTCCTTTTCTCACATTGAAGACAGCAGCAGGGAAGTTTCAGTCTTTTTCTGTTTTTTTTTTTTTTTGGTTTTGTTTTGTTTTTTTGTATGTAGTGTTTTTTGTTTGTAATCTAACGTTTGACAAAGGCCAGTTGGCCGAAAATTTGCGCCTGTCTTGTTTTGTTATATTAAATACGCGTTCATATTCTTCTTTCGTGTTTTTTTCTGGTTCCAGAAAGCATTGACTGCGAAATTATTTGAAACTCTGTTCTTCTCGTTTGTTTTATATGCGGTATTTTGTTTTTAAACTGACATTCATAAACATTTCAGATTTTTGCACTTGATAATTTTAAAAGAATAACTTCGGTTCCATTGTCCAAATTTCTGTAGTGTAATTATGCATTTATTTTTGCAGTTTTCTTTTTTGGTTTTGACTTCGTTGTCTTGTCTTCTTTCAAGTTTGTTCTTGTGGATATTTTTCTTCTCTTTTTTCTCTGTTTCACTCTTTTCTTGTCGCAGGTTTTCTCTTTCCCTCACTCCATACTCACACACCCCTCCCTCTCTCTCTTCCTCTTCTCCTTCGCCTTCATTTACTCAGATGTTTGATGGATTTCCTGCAAAAGTTTTGCAAACAGCTGATCTTGTGTAGATATGTAGAAGTTACGTGTGGTTACTTGCGTCTGTTTATCTGTCTCTTTGTGTACATGTATTTTACATTCATCTACCCTAACACTCTTAAATTAAAACTATCGACTTGTCAACAGTTTGCCATTCCTTTCAAAGTTCCTGGAGACAGCGGGTTTAAAACAGCAGGATGCTCAGCTTCTCAGCCTGCAACCTTGAACGTCCTTTCCAATCTGCCCGCCCATCTGACCACAACACTGAAACCCAGCCTCGAATAAAGTCCACAATTTGACAGATAGCCACAAACTGTCAGTTTCCTCATGAGGCCTTTGTAAGGAGAGGAGGCTGAAATGTTGCAGCTGGCCAACGAATTTGAGAACTTGCATGTCTACATTTCTTCATGATCATGAAGGTGAAACCTGTTGCATGGGCAACAGAAGGATCTTCATATCAGTACAGCCAGGCACGTTCCCTGGAGTGATCCTTCCAACGGTACATTTCTACATTCCCAAGGAACTGGATGATACCTATCATATCAAGATAATCACATTCTTGTTTTATTTTATTTCATTGCATTTCATTTCATTCCATGTTATTTTTTATCATCTCTTTTCAGGAACCAGACTTCTGTGTGCCCATAACTTACTTTGTCTGGGTGGCTAACACGTCGTTGCTAGACATCTGAAGGGAAGAGGTGTCAATTCCTCAACTTCCTGGAAGTAAGTGCCATAACGACTCATTGCTAGGGATAGTATCTGTCCAAAAGAAACGCTGTGTGTGAAGTGAAATTGTCAGAAGCAGTTTAACAAAATCTCACTAAAGGTCACTCTCATATTTGGGCCAGAAATTTACTTAGGATCTCCAAAGAATTTTATTGATCAACCGTAGGATCCTGAGAGTAGTCTATTGATTAAGTAGCACATATCTAATCTGTAGAAATATATTGTTGTAAATATAATCTTTTGTTTATTTTATGACAGTAACGACATCATAGCACGTAGATTACTTTTCTGACATTTTGCAAATTCCAAAATTTGTCAGCTACACCCAGATCCAGATGTGTCTTGGAAACATCTGCACAGCAGCATAATTCCCTGGCCCCTAGTCATGCATTATCCCTCGTCATATTGTCAATAATAAATCCTCTCTTTCTTGCTTTCTTTTTTTTCTTTTCTTTCTTTCTTTCTTTTCTTTCTTTCTTTTTCTTTCTTTCTTTTACCGTTCTTAAGAATTTATTTTCAGGCATTCGTGGGTCCGTGACAAGGTTCAACTAGGTGGCTGTTTGACGCATCATCGTAGGCGTACATCCCAGCTGGACATCTCAAGGGCAGAGATGGCACATCCTCAACTTGCTGGACGTAAGCGCCAAAGTGACTCGGTGCTAGAGGCAGAAACTGCCCAGAAGAAACGCTGTGTCCAAAGTGAAAATCAGCAACCTGACTTCTCAATGTTACCAGACCTACCGTGGACCATGATCATGTCCAGTCTGCAGGAACGGGACAGACTGGCACTGGCTGTGACCTGTAAGAGACTCAACAATATCTGTGGGACAGAGTCCATCTTGTGGCGTTCTGCGGCCCTGCATCTAGGAAGCCGCAAAGGCAAGGGGCAAGTGAACTTGACCTCCACAGAAATTTCCCTCCTGCAGTCTCATAGCCATCAGATTCAGGACATGAAATTTGTGATATATGGCTTCGCGGCTTGACGTTCAGCAAAACGACTTTTGACGTTCTGAAAGAATCAACAGACCAACTTTTAGAGACAATTTCCAATTCCATGACCACTCAGTTTCGACAACTGTTTTTTTTGTGACAAATTTGTGTCGTTCCCTGAGAAGATTACCAAGTGGCCCCAGTTGCTCAGCACCCACCCAGACCTGACAGTAGATCTGTATGTAGATTGTGAAGTGAACTGTGAAGCTACTCTTGAAGCATTTCCATCCATTGTGCCAGTTGAATATGTCGAAATAGGGGGCTTTACTGACACAAGTGAGGACGACAGTAGGAGAGAGCTCCTGAATCTATTGCCATCCTACCGCAGAACTCTCACAGACTTGATTTGGGATGACTTTAGCGAAGGAAACTTCGATAGCGTCCTTGTTGATGCAGTCAATGAATGTCCACAACTGCACAATTTGTGCTTCAAAGGACGTATCAGCAGTTCTTCCATCAGCACCCTTGTCTCCATGAGGGAATGGTGGGAACTGGAGTTTCTGGAGAGCTCCATCACTTTCCCCGAATCCAACACAGAAACTCAGGCTGAGCAAATGTCAAGACTGAAGACAGCAGTATACTCACGTCTTGGGGATAGATGTGTATTTGTTCCTGATGTATGTGACACTGATTCTGAAGACCTCTACAAGCCGTCTCGACCTATCCAGTTCAAATTTAAATGTGAATCAGTTATACGGTAGTAGTAGTATAGTATTTTAGGACTAGGGGAAATGAGATGGAAAGGGGCAGGCATGATAACATCAGGAGAATATACAGTGATATACTCTGGTGGTAATTCACATGAAAGAGGAGTAGGCATCATAATGGACAAAGACAAATCAAAAGCAGTTAAAGGATACTGGGCAGTGTCCGACAGAGTTTTACTGGTCAAATTCGGAGGGAAACCTTTTGATATCAACATCATACAGGTGTATGCACCAACATCCGCAAGTACTCAGGAAGACATCAACAACTTCTACGAAGTTTTAGAGATGGTCAAGGTCCAATGTAAATCACAGGAAGTTACAGTCATAATGGGAGATTTTAATGCTAAAGTGGGACAGGATAGGGTGGAGGATATAGATGGACCTCATGGCCTTGGTACACAAAACGAAAGAGGGGGGAAGCTTGTAGAATGGGCATGGGCACAGATGAATGAGTTCATAGTAGGAAACACCTGGTTTGAGCAGCCTAACAGAAGAAAATGGACTTGGATGAGTCCAGGAGATAATACCAAAAATCAAATTGACTACATCCTGATCAACAAAAGATTTAGACATTCTTTACTGTCAGCAACAACACTACCAGGCGCAGACTGCAACAGTGACCACAATCCTGTAGTGGGAAGGTTTAGGCTGAAATTGAGGAAAAGGAAACAGACCAAAAGCAACATCAAACTAAACCTTGGACTCTTGAAGACAGATGAAATGATACGTCAAAAATTTAATGTACATGTTCAAAACAAATTCAGTGCTCTGGAAGACGTTGGTGACAGTGAGGAACAATGGACAAAGTTGAGAAGTTCTATAAATGAAGCTTGTGAGGAAATCCCTAAGGCAAATAGAAAAGCAAAAAAGAGCTGGATGACTAATGAAATTTTGGGCCTGATGGAGAAAAGGAGGAAGGCAAAGAGAAACGAGGAGATATACAGGAAGATAAACAAAGAAATCAGGTATAGGTGCAATGAAGCTAAGGAAGCTTGGCTGAACACAAAATGCAAAGAGATAGAAGAACGACACAAAATGGATCCTCAGGGTATGTACAGACGAATTGAAGAATTTGTTCACAGGAAAAATACATGCACATCAACTGGTTGCTTAAAATCAAAAGATGGCACGCTTATCATGGAAAAAGACAAGGTATTAGACAGATGGGGAGAGTACATTAAAGACCTTTTTGAGGATGACAGAAACGAAGAACACATTATAAAAAAGAACTTTGAAGGACCACCCATAATGAAAGATGAAGTCAGAGCAGCACTGAAAAAGATTAAACCAGGAAAAGCCCCAGGACCAGACAACATTACTACAGAGATGATTGAAGCCCTGGAGGAATTTGGCATAGAAAAAATAAGTCCTCCTAAATGAAATTTATGACACAGGAAAAATCCCCAAAGATATGTCAAAATCAATTTTCATTGCACTTCCAAAGAAGACAGGGGCTATAGAATGCGAACTCCATCGCACAATCAGTTTGAGTCATGTAACTAAAATACTGTTAAGAATAATCATGATGAGGACAAGGAATAGAATCAAAAGAGAAATAGCAGAAGAACAGTGTGGATTTGTGGAGGGGAAAGGAACTATTAATGCCATATACATCCTAAGAACTATCATAGAGAGGTCAGTTGAGATGAATAAGGATTTGTATTTATGCTTTGTTGACTATACCAAGGCTTTCGATCGGGTACGACATGAAGAATTGATCAACCAACTGGAGAGACTCAATGTCGATGGAAAAGATCTACGAATAATCAGGAATATGTACTGGGAACAAACAGCTGCAATGAGAATAGAAAACAAATAAGCTCTTTTCAAAACATCAAAAGAGGAGTCAGACAGGGTTGTGTTTTGTCACCAGATCTGTTTTCACTATATAGCGAAAACATTATGAGAAACCTAGAAGAAGACCCTGGATTAATGGTTGGAGGGAAAATGATAAACAACATTCGGTACGCAGATGACACCGTGCTAATTGCAGAAAATGAAAGGGACCTACAAAACCTTGTGAATATACTAGAAACAGAAAGCAAAGTTAAGGGGTTGGAACTAAACAGCAGGAAGACTGAAGTCATGGTGATCAGTAAAAAACATGAAATCCCCTCATGCAAAATAACAGCAAATGGCACAACCTTGACACAGGTTAATAAGTTCAAATACCTGGGAACAGTCATTTCATCAGACGGCAGATGCACATCGGAAATAGCTGGCAGAATCAGCCAAGCCAAAACAGCATTCAAGAAGATGACAAGCATTCTTACCAACAAATGCCTATCAATTAACATCAGAAAGAGAGTCCTTGAATGTTATATAGAACCAGTGCTGTTGTACGGATGCGAGGCGTGGACAGTCAGCAAGCAAAGCCAGAGCAGGATTGAGGCAGCCGAGATGTGGTTTCTCAGAAGAATGTTGAGAGTACCATGGACAGCAAAGAAAACAAACGAGACAGTCTTGATGGAGGCAGACACAAGTCGATCACTGATAAGGAAGATTAGGAAAAGACAAGTAACATTTATAGGCCATTTTATGAGGAAGGGGGATTTGGAGCACCTGGTCACAACGGGAAAGCTGGAGGGAAAGAGAGCACCGGGTAGACCCAGGGAGAGAATGCTGGACGGACTTGCAAGGTGGCTGAGGATGAAGAGGGTGTGGGAGATGCAGACCTGTTTACCCTACGCATTATGCGTAGAAATCTACGCATTTAGGCCCCTACTACGCAACTACACATTTCAAAACCTCACTACGCATTAAACATTTTGCGACTACACATTTTCGTCATGCGCTCATTTTCCCTTGCGCTCATCGTTTGACACACTTGAGGCGCCGCGCAGGCAGCTGTGAAAGCTTACTGCATTCACTAGAGTTACCGCCCATAGAAGTTAGCGACCTAGTTTAGTTCACTGCCTGCGTGCGTCCGCGACTAGGCCTACTGCGCGTCTATCGTGTTGAACACAGTTTGGCCTCGTTATCGCCCTAGGATATCAAAATGGCTGATTCTTCCAACCTGGAAAGCCATTGGGGAGCTGGAGGGTGGCCAGTTCAAAGAACTGTCCCTGGTCATGAGGGGCATTGTCACCATCCCTCATAGCAGTGCTCACTGTGAGCGCATCTTTTCCTCTGTCAGGAAGAACCGCACAGATCAGAGATCCAGCTTGGCAGACACCACATTGGAAAGCCTTCTGGTCCTGAAGTCAGTGCCCCATGAGCCTGCAGAAGCTGTTCAGAACCTGACAGCAAAGGATCTTGCTGCACTGAAGAGTGCTTACAGCAAGAAACTCAGTAACTGGATTACCTTGTGCAGAACATGTAAATAGTGTATATATATCCTGAATTGTGACATTTTATCATGACTTGAACTAGTGCCAGTAGTGGAACTTCTGGAAATAGGTGTGAAATGGACTTTAAGATATCATCATCATCATCATTATCTTAACACATTTGCATCACTGACTACACATTTTAGTTATCTGACTACACATTGCTTCTGAGTGGGGTAAACAGGTCTGGAGATGCTGGAGGCAACGAGAGATAGAGATGGTTGGAAGTCCATGGTCGCCAACGCCATGCGGCAGGGCACCTGATGATGATGATGATGATGAGTAGTATAGTCAGGAGCCCCTCATCCCCCATAGGGATCGGGATCATGGGGATGGGTCATGAGGTCAGGTCACTAGGTCACAAGAGGCTGTCACTAAGTCATAAGGTCGGGTCAGTAGGTGATGTCAGTAGGTCACAATATGCTGTCACTAGGTCAGAGGTCAGGTCAGTAGGTCACAATATGCTGTCACTAGGTCAGGTCAGGTCGGTAGGTCATGAGAGGCTGTCACTAGGTCATGAGGTCAGGTCAGGTGATGTCAGTTGGTCGCAAGATGCTGTCAGGAAGTCAGGTCAGTAGGTCATGAGAGGCTGTCACTAGGTCAGTGGGTCATGAGCTCAGAAATGAATGGGTGAGCTCACTAGATGATGGGGTATATAAGACCTTTGGATGAGTATGATCCATTAAGATGTACTTTTTGTTTGCGTTCATGAAAATAGGAAATGAAAAATGAAACTGTTGAATCGTTGGCAAGGTATATTCGTAATTTAGTTAGTAAGATATCATGATCAACGATATCAAAAGCTTTTTTAAAGTCTAGAAATACTGCTCCAGTTCATTTGCAGTCATTCATGGCTAATAACCAGGTGTCAGCAAGCTGTGTTAGGTCAGTATGACAAGAGTGGTTTTGACGGAAACCAGATTGCAGTGGGTGAAGAAAACTGTTGGTTTCCAGGTAGTCTGAAAGGTTTATGGATATGTTTTTCAAACGGCTTTGACCAGGACAGAGAGAAGAGAAATTGGCCTGTAATTAGCTATTTGTAAAAGATCTTGTGTTTTTGGTAAAGGTACAACTTTGGCTTTCTTTAGAGCTCTGGGGAATGCGTTGTGATTTATGCTGATGTTGTAAATATATGTAAGTGGTTCCGTGATGTAGGGCAGGGACAGTTTTAGTATTTTGGGACTAATTTCATCTGGTCCTGATGACTTTTTATTACTCATTTTACTTATATACATTCCAGTTTCATGGACTGCTATACTAGGAATACTAAATGAACTTGTATTATTTGTCCTCTCTTTGCAAAGGTTAATAAGATTTTCAGAAGGGATATATTGATCACAGTTAGAAACAGGACGGGTTAGTAATTCTGATACTGACAGAAAATGATCATTGAATTTGTTTGCTGTGAAATTGAGAGGTGTGCCTGGGAGATTTTTCCCAGTTCCCTTAATAACTAAGCTCATTGCTCTTCATAGCGATGATACATCTTTACTGTTTTTACCAGTCGATCAAAGAAAGACTTCTTGGCTTGACGGACCATTGATTTTACCTTATTACGCATAATTTTGTATTCAGTGAAGCGTTTTTCTTTCTTGAATTTATCTGTAATGCCGTCGCATTGATAATGTCTGTTGACAGCCATGGGGGCATTGTTGGATGCTTTACTCTTTTCCGTCGTGGTGGGGCATGTTTATTTAAGACATTCGTGAACAAGTTGTACCGAGTGTCTAGTGCTTCGTTAGGATCACTAGTACTAATCACAGAACTAAACTCTACTTTACCAAGATCAGAGAAGAATGTATCTTCGTCAAAGTGTTTGAATGATTATATGTTATGCATATATGCTTATTCGTTTTTTTATCTTTGGGACTTTGGCTGACCAGGTGCAGTTTACAGGCTGATGATCACTTATGCTTAAATCATCTACAGCTGCATTGATTATTGCCTCTGGTTTGTTTGTATAGATATGATCTAAGAGTGTTGCTGGTGTTGCTGTGATTCTTGCTGGATCTTTGATTAATTGTTTTAGGCCAAGCAGGGTGGTCGTTGACTGCCATGCGGGTTGCGGAGTGAGTAGGTCAAAATTAAAGTCACCTAACATTAGAATGTCTGTATTTCGTTGACATAATTTGTCCATCATCTTTAGAAAGTGGTCATGCCATTCGTATGTGCTCCTGGGATTTCTATACAAAATATCGATGAGTAAAGGTGGAGTTGTTGCAGAAGGCTTTAGCTCCACCCAGATACATTCAACTTCTTTGGTTTCTAAGTCTGTTAGTCATTTGTTGAATATCTCGGTGGATGTAAAGCGCAACCCCAGTTTCTCCAGGGCATGAGGGATCTCGCCTGATTGCTGAATAGTTTGGGATTGCCATAGCTTCATCTGTAATATGAGGTGCTAGTCACGTCTCGGTCACACCGTACAAATGGAAGTAATTTTATTTGTGTAAGAATACGCACAGATCTAGTACTTTATTTTGGAGATGATAAACATTAACATGCCCTGTATGCAGATCCTGTTGTTTTTTGTTGTTGTCTTTTTCCAAATGAATGTGGTCATTGATGATAACAGTGCGTCTGCACGCAGAAGTGAAATATATAAAGAAAGGATAGAAAAGCTGGTCTACACCTATTACAATGTGTAAACGTTGATAATATTATACATGATGGAAACTATTATGTATTATATATATATATATATATATATATAAATTTATATATATATAATTATATATATATATATATATATATATATTGTGTGTGTGTGTGTGTGTGTGTGTGTGTGTGTGTGTGTGTGTGTGTGTG
The DNA here is from genome assembly GCA_030674185.1 of Monoplex corrugatus. Lineage (NCBI taxonomy): Eukaryota > Metazoa > Mollusca > Gastropoda > Littorinimorpha > Ranellidae > Monoplex > Monoplex corrugatus. The sequence goes on from JAPXFY010000024.1 coordinate 17,744,123, forward strand.
TGTGTGTGTGTGTGTGTGTGTGTGTGTGTAGTATATATAATTTGACTCATAAGTTCTTCTTTCACGACTTCACTGTGTTTTTCAGCCTTACTTCTGAGTCACTTACACAGTGAGTGTTGTTTTCAGTCTGTTTGGCAATGCCGGACAATTGGTTTGTGAGCGTCTGAATTTGTGTTTGCATTGTGGCGATGGCGAGTGTAGCAGTATTCAATTGTTCTTGAAGATGTTTGATTGTTTCTGTACTAGCATTGTGTGTACATGCTTTGGGGGTGGCGATGTTTGCTGCTGGGTCACATGTAGTGGTCGACGGGACATTGTCGTCGGCTATAGGGGAGCAATGAGACTGGACTGGTTGTGTGGTGGTCTCTAAGGAAGGTGGGAGAGTAGGGGGAAGAGTAGTACTGGCCGATTCAAGCTGATTCTCAGTGGAAGATGAAGGTGAGTAGTGAGGAGTGGCGACGACGCACTGGTTCTCTGTTGACGGTGGGGGAGTGGAGAGGGAAGGTGGAGAGAGTGTGTCGGCTTCACGCTGGGTGGCAGTAGGTGAAGGAGGGGAAGGGATGGATGGGGTAGAGGGGACCGTTGCGTCACATTCGTTGGCACTGAGTTTGGTGGTGGTGGAGATGGAGGGAGAAGGGATGGTGGTTGCCTCCTGAAGAGTAATTGCAGAAGTAGGGGGGGTTGAGGAGGGGGTGGGTAGCTGGGACTGTCAGTGATGGCTGGAGATGAAGGGGATAGACAGGAGATGGTGGACAGCTCGTTGATGTAAGTGGAGATCTCCTCTGCTAACTCAGGGCTGTCACACACTGCAAAGTTGTCCACTATACACTGCAGTTGGTTAAACTCCATGTCCACCCACTCACGGCACACATTACCTTGTATAAGTACATGTATTTTTCCTGTTATGTAATAGATGTGCAGTGTTAGTATTTTGGAACTGTCGCCTTGGTATAATTGTATATACATCCTGAGGAATGTGTGTAAGAATAGTTGTGGAATTGTTGTTTAAATTTTTTTTTTTTTTTTGTTTTTTTGTTTCCTTAAGAATGAAAGTTGTGTTTGGGGGTCTGTAGGCTCCACAGTGTCGTTCTAACACGACTTATCTCCAGAGTGGTAATTTGGTGACAGGAGAATCAAACGTGATTTGGTATGGGTCTTTTGTGTAATGTATGGTTTCACTGTTGATTCCACTCTTTGCACTCACAGAGAGTGTATTTCGCTGCATTGTCAGACATTGAATAAAAGAAAATGGTCAAGAAGTAAAATAAGATAAATATAAAGTCTGCTGTGTAGTGCGCCATCCTAGGCACACCACGCTGGGCGCACGATCATTGTTTAAAGGACACATGAGTCAGGCTGGTCACTGTCACGGCAGTTTATTTGTTTGTTTGTTTGTTTGTTTCTTTCTTTCTTTCTTTGTCAGTTTTTTTGTTTGTTTTTTTTCTTTCCTTTTCTATTTGGGGACAGGGGTGTTTCGTGGGGTAAGAGCGTGTGGAATTTTGCCAACTGGAACAAAACTCGCCTGCCCAGTTAGGGTTTACCTGGGCCTATGTGTGTATTTTTGCGTGACTTTTTTTATTTTGGTTGTGGACAGATGTTCCTGTCCAATCGTGTAGTTACCTGGATGGTGTACAGATCGCACGGGACTTAAATGATACTGGATGAACGATCGGGCTTGGTGTAGGTCATATATTTTTTATTCCCGAACCTAGCCGCATCCCATACCTTATTGTGCATGATTGTGATCAAGGTGGTAAAAGGATAAACCCTCGGCCTTGGTTCACTGAATACAGATAATTATCATACTGTGATACCTTGAATACCATTCACCAAGATGGCAAATACAGATCCAGGATCGTCTAAATTCCGGACTGACTGGAACAAGTGTTGTCTTTGCCAGAAGAAGAAGAGTGAAGAGCTCAAGTCACCACGTGCACAACAACCACAAGAACATGATGGCTACACTATGATTGTGACCAATATTCCCCTCTTTCACGCAATCAATGACATGCCTATTGTTCTGGATCCAGCCAGACTTGATGATGGTGGTGGCATTGAAGAAACTCTGAGGAGGAACAATGCGCAGTATCACCAAAGTTGTCGCCATATGGTCAACAACACGTAACTGGAGAGAGCCAGAAAAAGAAGAGCAGAGTGTGCATAGCCAGTAGAATGCCAGACCAAGGTGCGTAGAACCATCCTTGAAGGCAAAACGTGTTTCATGTGTGACAAAGAAGCCCCATCCTCTGAACTTTACAAGTTATGACGATGAACCTCAATAACAGACTTAATGAATGTGCCCACACGAACTACTGGAAAGAGACAGATGAACAATCCGAAGAGGTACCTAGCTTCGAAGCTTGGTGTGAGCATCGCAAACTGCATGCAAAGTCACCAGTTTCATTTCTGGTATATGGTGCTGTCAATGGAACTGGTGATCCTCTTGTTGATCCGATCATTCAGGGAAGCCAAGTTCTTCCTGTACTGTCAGTCAGTGGCTCAGCTGATACCATACTTCTTTGCCAACAACAATGTTAACGGTGGCTTCCGATCCACTACAGAGACATGGTGACCTTGTAACAGAAGAGTCCTCAGCTGGCGCAGGAGTTCCAGAGTGGAAACTTTGTTGTACACAAATTGAGCTGACAGTTCTCAGCAGTGGCTATTGACCAAGCTCACGAGCAGGCCAACGCTGTCATCAAGGCAGACGGGGGTGTGAAGACCCATCAGCACTGCGAAGATGGATGATAGCTGGTCCTGAAGTCAGCCACTTGGTTGCACAGTATGAGGCAGCATGTGGGACCAAAGAGGGTACTGAACACACCAGCTACCATGAGGAGACAGAACGAGCACAAAGAGTGTTCCTTGATAAAGTAGAAAAGCTCTCACAAGCCATGCAAGATATGGGCAATTCTTTCCAGGAGGAGAGTCGGGAACTGTTTTTGCTTGATACAAAGGATATTGCTCACCAAACTGCCGCCGAGCTGATTGGCACACACCTTGAGAATGGCAAGGTCCGTTTCCAGGAGTTCATGAAGGGACTGGAAGGGGAAGAAGAATCCACCTTCTATGAACCAATCATGAAGAACAGGGTTGACTTTTTCCAACAGGTACCAGCGTCTGTTGATTCTTCAAATCAAAAAGTGCTGAAGGTAGACTGTCAGTTGTTCTCCAAGCTGTTCATATCATGCCAGAGCAGAGAGTGAGACTTGAAGGAGTTCTTCCTTCATGAGAACCAGTCACATCCTGCTGCCCTCAGTGGAAAGCTCCACACCTGTCAGAAATCCCACCTCACTACCATTCTTGAGAGCCAAGTTACAACCCCTGAGGCAGAGCCAGACGCCGACACCATCATCAGTCTGCCCCCACGGAGTTCAAAGACTGTTCGAAGAGTACGCAGTGCTCGATGTCCTTCCTACAATACAAGCATACTCTACCAAGTACAAGAGAACAGACATTGTGTTTGATGTCTGCCGGCCATCTAGTCTAAAGCTGAAACTAGATCAAAGCGAGGACGCGGGGTGAGACGCAGGGTGACAAGGGAGGGCAAAATTCCCTCAAACTGGCGAAACTTCCTGAGAGAAAATGACAACAAAGCCGAGTTGTTCAACTTTCTGGCTGATAAGATTGCACGTGTGGCCACACCAAATGTGGTCATTGTGACCAAGGAAGAAGATGCTGTCAGCAACCACACTATCAATCTGACTGGGGTGGCACCATGCAGTCATGAAGAAGCTGACATGCAGATCTTTGTGCATGCCAGGCACGCAACAGAAGCAGGCAGCAAAGTCATCATGGTCAAAGCCAGCGACACAGATGTTGTCGTCATCGCAGTCAGTGTTCTGCAGGCACTTCAGGAGCTAGGTTTGCAGCAGTTGTGGGTAGCCTTTGACCAAGGACAGAACCTGAGGTGTGTTTCTGTACATGACTTGTGTTGCACTCTTGCAGAAAAGAGCAAAGGGATGCTCTTCTTCCATGCCTCACTGGCTGCGATGTCGTTTCAGCATTCCGTGGCAAAGGGAAGAAGTCTGCTTGGCAAACCTGGGATGTTTGTAATGAGGCTCCGGTGTCTTCAGCAAACTCAGCCAGTACCCACCGGTAGTGGATGATGAAGATCTGGAGACCTTGGAGAAGTTCGTGGTCATGATGTACGACAGATCCAGCACAGCTGAAGGTGTCGATGATGCGAGGTTAAACATGTTTGCTCGGAAGCAGAGGCAGTACGAAGCCATTCTTCCAAACTGATCATGCTGAAGCAGCATGTGAAGCGTGCTGCCTCCCAAAGGCGGGCTGGAGTTAGTCAACAGTACGTCAACCAAAAACGCAGACTCCTACCAACTGGGGCTGGACCAAGAAAGGAGATCTGTGGCAGATCGTTTGGACAGAGCTCCCACCCATCACAGAGAGTTGCCAGCAGTTGACCAAGTGTGGATGCAAGTTGGAATGCTGCGGTCGATGCAAATGCTACTGCTTTGGTCTGACCTGCACGGCACTGTGCAGCTGCAGATACGAGATATAGAAGCGTTGTAGTATACTCATCCAGGCAGCAAGACAATAAGTGGCAAAAAAGTATAGCGTACGCCTACATGTAATCCAATAATATATCAGACTGATGGTGCCTATGATACGGGCACTTTTTACCCAAATTATGATTCCGGGACTGATATTATGGTACAAGGAAGCTAGTGAGTAGGTACATAGTTCCAAATTCGGATTCTACATAGTGAAAAATGTATGATTCGACACCAAGATCATTCAAATAGGACAAGTCTTTGCTATTTTATTGCGAAATGCAATATTTCTGTATATTAAGTGGTGGCCATCTTGAATTTTTAGGTGGCTAACGGGTTTTATCAAAAGAGCAACCCCCAAGGAGTATGTGTGCCAATTTTGGTGCTTCTTTCCAGAACTGAACGATTTTCAGAGTTATCTGCTCCACTATTTAAGGATTTGGAGAGTATACTATGTCGTTTTTTCGTGTGCCACTTTGAGCGGTGCGATATTTATGCTTATGACACGTATGTATGGTGCGTCATGTTGTGGTGTTTGTGATTTAATAAAATTTGTGTAAATGTATTTTGACCAGTTATTTCTTTATTCAGTTAGTGAAAGGGGACGTTAGTGCTGATAGCTCTGTTTCTCTCTTTTCTGTCTCGAGCCTATAGCGAGCGTGACAGTCACACACACTCAGCCCGCTACACACAAAGAGCTGGACAGTATACCGGCCACTGCACTGATCCCCGCACGCGCCACATCGTGCAGTAGGGCTCACCAGGCAGCGGGGAAATTTAAAATCAACCGACCATCACTGCTGACGGGGAAAATAAAAATTAAAAATAAAAGCTCATCACAAGAACAAAATCCCACCTCACATCACGAAGCAGTCCACACATCTGTAGCACAACACACAGGGTAAATCACCAACACTAGTCACAGCTGCATGTAGCACTTCAACACGTTACAGTGACCCTTTCTTTAGCAGACACAAAAAACGGACGCCATCTTGGAGGAGAGAGAAAGAGAGAGAGAGAGAGCGTGAGTGTGTGGTGTGTGTGTATACGTGTGTTGTGTGTGTTTGTGTGTATGTGTACGCGCGCACGCGCTCGTCACTTTGTTCTTCATTGTTCAAGAATGGAGGACGTGCTGATGGCAATAAGTTGATGTGGATCATAGATTCCATGGCAGAACAGAAAGTGGGTGTGCATTAGGCTACCCGTAGGTGGGTTTCTAAATACTCGTATGACGTGATTCTGGAGGAGTAAGAGAAAACAGAGCGCACATTGTAGAGAACCCCCCTCCCCAGCCCCCCACCCACCCCTTTTTTTTTCTTTGAGCGGCATAACAGATGAAGAGGCGTATTAATAATCACTACAGTGATAATAATATAAGTTGTTTCATTGACACAGATTTCTCAATGATATCGTGTAATGTTCACAAATATTCTCTTTTGTGTTTTGTCAAAAACGAATTCAATTGAGAAAAAAAGCTTCTCTATCAATGATAGATTTATACAAGGGTCGACACACAGCCCATACGCATCTTCTTCTTCTTCATCTTTCGTTCTCCCCCCGTGGGGATGTCAGGGGCTCTTTCAGTATAAATAGTGTCCCCACCTTCTGGAAATTCTGTGCTAGAAATTTCCTCTTTTCTGTCACTCTCTTTGTTTCTGCCTTATTCCTTTGCTTTCTGTCATTTGTTCCTATCATTTTCTGCCTTGCTGATCCATTCACCTGTATGTTTTCGATAAAGTCTTACATACTTTGTCTTAGGATTGATAATTGGATACATGTATTAATGCATTTTTGGCTCTAGGGAGGTGAGAAATGCGGAGGTGATTTTAAGTAATTTAGGCCTGTTTTTATAATATGTTTTGGTGTCCTTAGGTATGCTTAAGCTTGTATTCAGTGTGTTTCGTAAATCCCTGTGCGATAAATTGGACGGAGTGGTCAACGCCGGGGGCATAACCTTAGATTATGTGCGTGAATACATTGATGAGTGTAACTTAGTTTCCTTTCCTTTTTTTGTTTTGTTTTGTTTTTTGTTTTTTCTCCTGTTGGAAGTTTTGTATTTTTGAAGCGGTAATAGCCCTGATATGGCTCTACACAGTCAGCTGGGCTTTCAACAACAATAACAATAACAATCTTTAATTTGTTCGCCATCTGCATGGTCAAGCAATCATCTAGCCATAAATGTGGCCGTGTACTTGGTGGTTTTGATGAGTAAGCTGCAACCACCGTGTGTTACGCAGATCTTTGTGACCGAAGAGCCCGGAATCGGGTAATCATCATCAGCATCATGTGCCCTGCCACGTGGCGATGGCGATCGTGGCCTTCCATACGAATCTATCCCTTTTTGCCGCAAGCACATCTTCCATCCTCTCAGTCCTCAGCCACTCTGTAAGTCCGTCCAATACTTTTTCCCTGGGTCTACTTGGTGCTCTCTTTCCCTCCAGCTTTCCCGTTGTGACAAGGTGCTCTAAATCCCCTTTCCTCATAAACTGGCCTATAAATGTTGCCTGTCTTTTCCTAATCTTCCTTATGAATGATCTTCTTGTGTCTGCCTCCATCAAGACTGTCTCGTTTGTTTGTTTGTTTGTTTGTTTGTTTTTTGCTGTCCATGGAACTCTCAACATTCTTCATAGAAACCACATCTCGGCTGCCTCAATCTTGTTCTGGCTTTGATTGTTGACTGTCCGCGCGGTGTGGGGTAAAGAGGTCTTACAAAGGCTTTGTCAATGCATCCTGTTCTGCTACAAGACTTGTTGTGGTCTGGAGACTGTTGTTTTCCTCGTCTTTTTCTTGACCTCAGAGCTGTTCTGCTCAAGACTTCCAAAACAAGTGTGACTGGCAGCGTTCAAGCAAACAGGAATCAGAAAAACACGAAAATAGAATCAGATCGCGTATTTAATACAACAAACCAAAACAAGTGTGGCTGGCAGCTTTCAAGCAAACAGGAACAAGAAAAACACGAAAAATAGAATCAGAACGCGTATTTAATGCAACGAGACAAGACAGGCGGAAATTTTCGGCCAGTCTCAAACGTGAATGTAAGATTACAAACGAACACCAACTACAGAATTTGGAGAAAAAGACTGAAACTTCCCTGCTGTTTCGTCCTAATTTTGTATTTAGTATTTGTGATCTTACGTTCAAGCTTGACAAAGACCAGTTGTCCGAAAATTTGCGCCTGTCTTGTCTTCTCGTATTAAATACACGTTCTGATTTTATTTTCGTGGGTTTTTGTTTGTTTGTTTGTTTGTTTGTTTGTTTTTTTCTGATTCCAGCTCAAGACTTGTTATGGTCTGAAGACTGACTGTTTTTCTCTAGTCTGTTTCTTGCCCTCAGAGCTGTTCTACTCGTGACGCTCCAATTGGCCAATGCTCCTTTCTGAACAATAATTTGAATTTCATTGTTCGAGTACAAGTAGCCTACACTTTCGCCCTTTGACTCCCACACACTGTCCATCCGCGTCCCGCATTGTCAACGTTGCTAACTAAGCAAAAACTTAACCCTTTGACTCTCTCACCCTCTCCACCCGCATCCTGCATTGTCAACCGTGCTAGTTAAGCAAAAACTTAACCCTTTGACTCCCGCACCCTGTCCACCCGCGTCCTGCATTGTCAACGTTGCAAGCTAAGCAAAAACTTAACCCTTTGACTCTCTCGCACTTTCCACCAGCTTCCTGCTGGAGTGTCCGG
>JAPXFY010000024.1:17757319-17794819 GCA_030674185.1 Monoplex corrugatus
GAAGAAGAAGGGATTAGATCAAACACAACTGATACTGGAATGTCTGTGATCTGAAGGACAAAGATCTACAGATAGCAGAATTCACGCAAACTGACAAAACACTAGTCATGGGAATATCAGCCAGTAGATGAAAGGACAGGTCAACCAACGAAATTCATGCCAACTGTGTTTTGGTACGGAGTAGTGTGAACATGGATCATGAGAGACAGGTTCAGCTAGGTAGTCATTATGGATCAGACAGACATTTATGATGCAGGATTTCTTCTCCACAAGGACGTAGCAAAAACTACTCTTGAAACTGACTTCGTCTCTTAGATAATCATCTTCTCCCCAACTTCTCCCCAACATTTTACACAGTTATAATAGAAATCCCCCCTCCCCCCCAAAAAAAAACACAAACAAACAACAACAACAACCCAACAACAAATAAACAAATAGATAAAAACAAACGAACAAAAACAAAAACAAAACAAAAACAGAGCAACATATAGCCTCCTCTGCCCACCAACATTATTTAAATATTGTCTTCATCAGCGGACATTCAAAGACAGCCTGCTCAATACCCTCCAGAAAACATGCGTGACCAGGACATCTGGAAGAGGTGGAGAATAGCAACAGCATGGTGCATCACGGAACGACACTTAGAAGGAAGCCATTAAGGGCAAGACACGGCTGTACCGGGGCTGGGTCTAATATTGTCTGGAGCATGTTGCGGTAACACAAAATATATATATATATATATATATATATATATATATATATACATACACACACACACACACATATATATATATATATATATAATATATATATATATATAATATATATATATATGTGCGTGTGTGTGTGTGTGTGTGTGTGTGTGTGTGTGTGTGTGTTATTATACCAATCTGAATCATTCTCCGCCTTTATATGTCACAGATCGCTGGGCCAAGTGGCAAGGTGAAAAGTTCGTGGGCCAGGACAACAACCCAGAGGTGATACAATTAGTGCACGTGACACACGCTGTGAAGGCACACAAGCTACACGCACCCTACTTGGTAAAGAAGAGAGATGGATGGGGCGGGGGAGAGGTGTTGGTACAAACTGAGTCGAGAATCGTATAAAGAAAAGGGGATATCGATTCAAATCGTTCCAGAGGATTTGCCGTGTATGTGTGTGGATGTGCGTTCATGTCTGTGCGTGCATGTGCGCACCTGCGTGTGTGTGTGTTTGTACATGTATGTGTGTGTGTGAGTGCGTGTGTATGTGTGTGTGTGTGTGTGTGTGTGTGTGTGTGTGTGTGTGTGTGAGTGAGAGAGAGAAAGAGAGAGAGAGAGAGCATGGGATTTGCTGTGTGTGTATGTGCGTGCATGCCTGTGTGTATCTGTGCATGTCTGTGCGCACATGCGTGTATGTTTGTATGTGTGTGTGTGTGAGAGAGAGAGAGAGAGAGAGAGAGAGAGAGATTGTTTTAAAATGTCCTGACTGTTAAGTAAAATGTCCTGACCATTATGTAGAATGTCCTGACCGTTATGTAGAATGTCCTGACTTATGTAAGTTGTCCTGAGTGTTAAGCAAAATATACTGACTGTTAGTAAAGTGTCATGACTGTTATGTAAACTGTCCTGGCTGTAAAGTGAAATGTTCTGAATGTTGAGTAAGACATCCTGACTGCTAGATAAAATGTCCTGACTGATAAGTGAAATGTCAAATGTTCTGAATGTCAAAAAACAAAAATAAAAATAAAATGTCCTGACTGTTATGTAGAATGTCCTGACTGTTAACTAAAATGTCCTGACTGTTATGTAAAATGTCCTGACTGTTAAGTAAAATGTACTGATTTTTGAGTAAAATGTCCTCACTGTTATGATATTTGTCCTGACTGTTAAGAAAAATATCCTGACTGTTAAATAAACTGTCCTGACTGTTAAGTACACTGTCCTGACTGTTATGCAAAATGTCAAATGTCCTGACTGTCAAGCGAAATACATAAAAATGTCCTGACTGCGGATTGGATGGTAATCATCATCGTCATCATCATAATCATCATCCTCATCATGTGCCATGCCTCATGGCGTTGGCAATCGTGGTCTTCCATGTGAACCTGTCTTTTGTCTCTGGAAGTATCTCTCCTACCCTTTCTGTTCTCATCCAATCTGCAAAACTGTGTTTTCTCCCCGAGTTTGCCTGGTGCTCTTTTTCTCTCTAGATTTCCTGTTGCAACTACGTGCTGACTTTTCTTGCCTGGTAAATGCAACAATTCCAGTATGTCTTGACTATGGTGTTTGCTCTCTTGTAACCGCGTGACGGACAGTAGAACTGACAATCTGAAAGCTAACGCCAGCAGGTGGCGGTGATATCCTGTCGACATCAACGCAATGGGGAAGGTGTACGTGCTGCGTAACTTGTAGCGCTTGCGACCGGTTCAAGTTGAGACATCTTCACTTTAGGGTACGTAGACTCAGTATTGTTTAATTTAACAGTACCCTAACGCTGTAAGATGTCCATTCTGTCAACCCACCGTTCCTTTTGTGGGGCTGTTTCCTCTTTAAATTTTAGGATTTCTGTACGATTAAACCCATCCACCCCAAGCTTTTGACCTACAAGCGAATGTTGAAATAATTTGATCGAAGGTTGACGATGCATTGTGATTGTTCCCAACAGCCTATAAGTTTTATAAGTATACGTAAAGGAAGTTTTGACATATGAAAACAGCCCATAGGTAAAGGATGTGATAATCTCGGCGTTTCCCGTCGGTGCCGTGTGACCAAAAAGTTGGCCCGCCAATTCGTGGCGTCTGTAACGGGGTACAACGTGGCGGCTTGTTTTCGCGTCACTGCTTGCGAAGTACTAAAGCCATAATTTGTCATGACATAACCAAAGTGTTTGTCCACATTAGATGATTAGTCAATCATCAATGCGACTCATCTTGGGCTGGCATCGAAAGTTCTTATTCTTCTGTTGTGTGGCCACAGTCATTGAATCAACACTTTGATTATTTTGCCACAGGGTAGAACAGGGGGTTCACGAACCGGCTGCCTGACTTTATTATTGAAAAAAAAAAAAAGCTGCTCACATTCACACAAGTTGAACTGATGATCGGCGTTTTGCCTTGAGAATACTTCCCATACAATCATTAAAGGTGAGTACATCAGAGCTTTTAAACATAACTGTTATATGCATTGGACAGTCATTTATTAGTTTGCTAAATAGTACGCTCCGATTTCTCATCCGCCCCCGTTTCGTTGAGCGAGCAAGGAGCAGACCGTTCTTGCGGCCATGTCGAAAAGCAGGGAGACGGCAACCGGGTCACGTTGTGACTCAGTGCAATAAAATCTCTTGATCAGGACCAATTGAACAACTCATCATCATGCATTAACAGACACGATTTTATGAATTGTTTGATAATTTGGTTAAACTTGTGTTATGCTTGAAAACGCTTTTGTTGAGTATTTTATATTTTTTGTTTAGAATATTATCTGCCCGAAAGCGTCTGCTGGTCACGTGGTCTCTCTCGTAGCTTTTGATTGGTCTGCAGCATTGTTTACATACCACATCGAGCTTATGCAGCTAGTTTTATGGGCGTTTGTTGTAAATTGATTGAATTGCATCAGTACAAAATGCTTTTCATCAGATTTATCATTAAAAGCAAACTTTTTCATTATCATTTCATTGTCCTCATTCACTCTTTTTTCTGTATTGTCTTTTGTGTTCATTATTCAGTGATATGTTTGTGTCAGTCTCTGAATGTTTGTTAAACTGACTTTTTAAAAAAAAAAGAATGGACTCAGTGGTTGTTGCCTGAATGTATACTCAGTATATACCAACACACACATGGGCACATGCAATGCGCATGCACTCTTACACTCACACACATCTCTGGTGGAAATTTTCCAGTTCATAAACTGTCAACAAAAATAATATATAGTTCCTTTTTTTCAGGCCTGTTGTTTACTGACTTCCCAGAAATCATAAAAGTACATAGAGAGAGAGAGATTCCTTTCACATTAGGAACGCATGACTGTGACCGGCCTAAATATTTTATTTTTTTCTTAGGTCACTGTTGGCTGCACTACCCAGTTCGACTATCTGTCCCATGCCATTATGCCACCCAGGAAGAAGAGGCATTCTGTTGAACCAGAAAAAGGTGGCAACATCTGTCACCTGTGGTATGACAATGTATCACAGGATTTTGTCATGTACTATGGCAGAATTGAAAGATTAAACTAAAGAAAAAAACGGGTAACATATATGTGATTGCATACTGGAGCCAGCAGGAAGAGTATACAGATGCAATTGATTATGAGGTCTCAAAATTTGAGCTTGTAGCTGACATAGTGGGTGGGGACCTCATCTTATCCTAGTCGGAGTAGTCCTGTGCTGAGTTGCACAACTGTTGACAAGATGAAGAAAACTGACAAAGGTGCAAATGTCAAATGCAAATCTAAACTGTAACAAAAATGGAAAAAAAAGATTATACATGAAGGGTATCCAATTCCAAGTGTTAATACCTAGATGCACCCCAGTCCCCTTAAAGTGTACACACTTGACAGGAAGGCTTCTCTTGACATCATTTTTGCTGTCCATCACTCCCAATAATTTTTTGCTAAATACATGCAGCATACAAGTCACTGTTCTTCTCAGTACAACCATGCCATTTCCTTCTCTCCATCCGATACAGTGATGAAAACGACTGCTCCACATCATTTAGTTCATATGAAAGGCTACTATGTATCCCTGATGACTATTGGCATTATCATTATTAGTGTTTAAAGCCCAACCCACTGCTCAGAGCTATGTCGAGGGTACAACCATCTCAAGTTAAACTTACATGTAAACATGTAAAGGACCATGTAAAAAACAAACACGGAAAAGAAAATTATGTAGTAAGTACACATATCAGGGCATTCACACAAATCAAATAATATACCCTTGGCATTGGCAACCCCATCCAGATCATCACCAGAACGATTGGGGGGGGGGGGGGGGGACATTAGCACATAAATACACAAAAGCATTCATGTGTGTAAAAACTGGCTAACATTATCTGATATTGCCACTAAGCAGTTCACATTTACTTACAGCTAAAAAATACAATTCATTAATTATGTATCCAATTAAATAATAATAATAATAATTACAATATTTATATAGCGCAAAATCTTGATAAAATCAAATCTAAGTGCTGAATTATCAATTCAAAGAGGCTTTATGGAAAACTTACCAGAGGTGAATGGATCAGCAAGACAGAAAATGAAAAAGGAAGATATAACAAAGGACAAAATCAAGGCAAAGAAAAAGAGAATGACAGGAAAGGAAATTTCTACCACAGATTTTCCAGGAGATATTATACAGAAACAGCCCTTGACATCCCCATCAGTAACACCAACATAATACTACATAGGCCTACCTGTCATTTGTTCACTTGTTATCCTATGAAGCAAAATACAACACCAAGATGGCAAATAGGACCCCTATATATTATTCTCAACTTCTCTACTTTTTCAGCATTATGATTCACATTAAATAATGTACATGAAAGTATGCATTGTCAGTACACACACACACACACACACACACACACACACACACACACACACACACACACACACACACACACACACATATATATATATATATATATATATATATATTGAGATAACAAAATCTCTTGGTATTTCTTTACAAAACAAAAACACTGAGTAATAAATTCAGAAAAAATCTGCCATGGAATGTATGGTTTATGAACTAAACCATGTAAAATGCTGTGGTGTGCATATATGGACTGTTTTTATGGCAGTGCAGCCAGGAGTTACTTAAATGTTACCAAGCATAGCTGAAGCATGTGGACACCAGACCTTGTAATGTAGCAAAGGAGAATAGAAAGACAGAACACTGAACAGTATTTGATTTTGTATGTGTCCTGTCTGGTTTTGCTGTGGCTGATGCATCAGTTCTAAGCTATGCACAAAAAGTTAAGGATCACTTGCACAAAAATTCATAACTTTCAAAATAAGAAAGCCAATGCGTTGAAGTTTGGCAAACATTTAATTCCATGCTTTAGTGTTAACGATACACAATTGCCTTCAATTTCGAGCAATCGTTTGGTGTGTACATTTGATCAAAGTGGGTACGTATCGAAATTTGATTTCCCAAAGTCATTGAAATCACAAGACAGGGCATTCTGATGCTCCCAAAAGTTCAGTAATGCGTGTAACCGCCATGGCTGTTCTGGCACTCGACGCAGCGAGTCCTCATCGAGTTGACCAGGTTGGTGAAGATCCTCTGTGGAAGCGCCTGCCACTCAGCCTGCAGCATCTGGTAGAGGTGTTGGGTATCCCTGGGAGGGGGGTGGTTGCTCCTCACTTTGCGATCCAGCTCATCCCAGAGGTTCTCAATCGGGTTGAGATCGGGACTGCATGCTGGCCACTCCATTCTGTTGACTCCAGACTGCTGCAGGAAGTCGTTGACCACCCTTGCCCTGTGGGGGCGAGCGTTGACAGCCGTCGGTCCCATCTGCTGCAGTGTAGGCACAGCCAGCGGTCGAAGGATCTCATCCCGGTATCGGAGGCCAGTCAGGTTACCCTGTACATGATACAAGGGTGTTCTGTGGTGAAGGCTGAAGGCCCCCCAGACCATTACAGAACCTCCACCAAAGGCCACCTTTTCTTGGACAGTGGTGTCAATAAAGCGTTGCCCTGGGCGCCTCCAGACCCTCAGTCGGCCGTCGTTGTGGTTGATGGTGAAGCGTGATTCATCACTGAACAGGACCTGGGACCATTGCTGACGTGTCCACCTCACGTGACGTCTGCAGAAGGCGCGGCGTGCTGCCCTATGGGCTGGAGTTAAGCGTGGCCGTACAGCTGGGCGACGAGAACGGAGGTTAAACCCATGAAGGCGGTTCCGTATGGTCTGCTGGCTGATGTTGATGTTAGTAGCCACCCTCAGCTGCCTTCGAATGATGCTGGAAGAGGTTGTTCTTGTCTGCAGGGCTTGTCGTTCAATGAGACGATCTTCACGTGGGTTTGTCTTCTTCGGTCGACCAGATCTGCGTCTTTCATGGACCCTCCCAGTGGCTGTGAAGCGTTGAATCAGTCTGACAATGACCGAGATGGACACCTGAAGTCGCCTGGCCACTTCTCGCTTGGGAACACCATCTTGGAACCATGCAACAGCTCGTCCCCTCTCAAACTCGCTCAATTTTCGTCGTGGAGGCATTGTCAGATCAGGCCTACTACTGGTGGAATGTCTTCTTATAAAGCCAAGCAAGAGACAGCATCTCACACATAAACAGCAGTGCCTGCACGTGCATAATGGTTTTTCCATCTGGCTTGTGCAATGTGTTCAGGCAGAACGGTCCAAAACAAGGTCCTTTTTCGCAAGTTTCCGCTTTTCCGTTTGCGGCCAAGCTCAGTAGTAGAGAATCCCGTGCAATTTTCGCACTAACACAACATCGCCCACTTACAGCTGAACAAGAATTCATAACAATTTGGCTGGACTGAGAAATAAATAACAGTAGCGAACTGAGTTTATTACGCACCTGTTTTCTCATAGTGATCCTTAACTTTTTGTGCGTAGCTTATATCAGACAGGTAGGAGTGAAATGGGTATGTTGTGCCAGATGGTAATAATAGTACAGAATTGAAATGGATTCATGACAAGACAAGGTCTCCAAATATAACATCACAAGCCAGAGAAAATTTTGGAATGTCATAGTCCACTGCATTATCATACGATTCTTCACTTGACCAATAAGCCACAACATATACTAGATCTAGATTCCGTTTTTTCATTTTTTCTATTTTTCCAAACTACATAACTGGATTCTTTTAAACTTGCCTAGTTGTGCGAGTTTTAATCTTGTCCAATCTGACAATCTAAAGTCCAGAAGTCTAGAAGCTGATAGTGAGGGGTAGCAGACCTTCCAAGTTTGACTGCCCATTGCCGCAGTATGCAGTCATCTACTAGATCTAGACTGACAACCAGCGTCAAACTGAAGCTTGTATTTCGAGTTATGCTTAAAATTTGTTCACCAAATTTTACACAATAAGTTACAAATGCATTATCTTATATGTCGTGAAAAATGAAGTTTTAATTCCAATAGGTTCAGCTGGTATGACCAAAAGAAAACAGTGAATCGGCACAGATAAGCCTGACGGCCATTGTAAACAACCCACAGTCACCACACCCACTATCTGTAATATGGCGTAAAACGGTTTAACCGAATAATATCTGCACCAAATTTTACACATAAGTAGGAAAATGCATGTTCTTATTGGTGGTCAATTTAATTAACTCTAAAAATCGTACTCGTAAGTTTGGGAGATACGGCCGCACACACCACAATCCACACCACCACTGCCCCGTCAGCAGTTGAGAAGAAGCCCGTGAAAATGACCAGGTCATCACGGGAAAAGTACGGACTTCGGTACTCAGGTCGGTAATTATCGGACACATGAATACATTGACGAAACAAAGAGCGATTGTTTGCCTACCCTCTTGCGTGTGCCGCCATGCCGGTCACTGTCTTCCGCTCATTTTTTTCGCTTATGCGTAATCGCCGATTGTGACATACCTACTTCAAGGATTTAAAAAATTGTGATGATTTGGTACCTACTAATTTTCATTAAATTATTTTTTTTCTGTTGTGCAAAAGGCCTTTTTAATTTTTTATTAAATTATTGTGGATGAAGAGTTTATCAGAGTACCAGCTGTCCATGGAACTCTCAACATTCTTCTTAGAAACATCTCGGCTGCCTCAATCTTGTTCTGGTTTTGCTTGACTGTCCACGCCTCACAAGCGTATGACATTATCGGTTCTACATTACATTCAAGAACTCTCTTTCTGATGTTCATTGATTGGCATTTGTTGGTCAGAATGCTTTTCATCTTCTTGAATGCTGTGATGTGCATCTGCCATCTGGTGAAATGATCATTCCCAGATATTTAAACTTAACAACCTGTCGCAAGGTTGTGCTGTTTACTGTTATTTTGCTGTTTTGTACTGATCACCATGACTTGTCTTCTTGCTGTTTAGTTCCAGCCTCTTACCTTTGCTTTCTATTTCTAGAAGAAACTGACTCCAGCTAGGAAAATTGACTGCAGGGATATCAGGTAGGAAAAACTGGCTCCAGCTAGGAAAATTGACTGCAGGGATATCAGGTAGGAAAAACGACTCCAGCTAGGAAAATTGACTGCAGGGAGTATCAGGTAGGAAAAACTGACTCCAGCTAGGAAGATTGACTGCAGGGATATCAGGTAGGAAAACTGACTGCAGGGAGTATGAGGTAGGAAAAATTTCATCAGCTTGGAAAACTGACTGCAGGGAGTATCAGGTAGGAAAACTGACTGCAGGGAGTATCAGGTAGGAAAAACTGACTGCAGGAAGTATCAGGTAGGAAAACTGACTGCAGGGAGTATCAGGTAGGAAAAACTGACTGCAGGGAGTATCAGGTAGGAAAAACTGACTGCAGGGAGTCAGTAGGTAAAACTGACTCCAAGGAGTTAGTGAAAAAAAAAAAAAAAAAAAAAAAAAAACCTCCAGGGAGTCTATTGAAAAACTGACTGCAGGGAGTAGTGGATAGGAGAAACTGACAGTGACTCTGGGTAGGAAAGTAGGAAAACCTGACTTCGGTAATGTTGAAGTCTTAAGGGAATCTGGAAAGATGAAGTTATCAAGTATGACCATGGGGCACCAGTCCACATTGTCACCGTTGGTTAGGGCAGTATGGTAGGTGTCAGTCATGTGGTCAGGCTATATCCAGGTCATTGCAGATTAATAAAACAACTTGCCCTGTTGCTTGTGTGAGCCATCCTGAAACCAGTGCTTGCTCACTGAGGTGGAACAGCAGTAGAAGCAGAAATAGACCGTGATTGGTTTTTCAGTTTTCAGAGAGACTCATTCCTTGAAGTAACTTGTGCATTATTAGTGTACAAATTTAACTGTAAAGTTTTATAAAATAGGCAGTGGCTGGTTTTCCGTTTTCAGAGAGAGATATATGTAAGTAAGTTGCGCATTAGTGTGCAGACTGGTTTTTCAGTTTTCAGAGAGACACATTCCTTGATTTAAGTGTGCATTAGTCAATTGAACTTTAAAGTATTACGAAATAGGCAGTGATTGGTTTTCTGTTTTCAGATAGACGCATTCTTTGAAGTAACTTGCACATTAGTGTACACATTTAAATTTAAAGTATTATGAAATAGGCAGTGGTTGGTTTTCTGTTTTCAGAAATGTATTTCTGGACGTAAATTGCACTTTAGTGTACAAATTAAACTTTAAAATGTTATTAACTAGGCAGTTATTGGTTTTCAGTTTTCAGAGAGATGCATTCTTTGAATTGACTTGTTTCTTAACCATTTGTGATTGGAGACCATTTGTTTTAGAACTGACAATTGTGTTTTCCTGTTTCAGACAGAGGATTTGACCTGAAGAGTGATGGTGGACTGGCTTCATTGATGGATGCCACATAGATGGGTAACAAAAGTATAGAAATGATAAAAGAAAAGTATGTATAAAAACAAAAAACAAAAATGCTGTGTTTTGTCTTGTTGGTTCTTATATGCAGTGTATCATATAGTTGTTCATTCTTTATTGAATTAAAGCTTTTTTGTATTTTTTTTTTTTACAATTTAATGATATTTGAGCTAATAGATGAGATTAAATTCAGGAAGTAATTACTGGATTATGTGCTTGACAGTTTGCCCTTATTATCCAGGTTCAGGTTTTGAAGGAATCCTTGGATTTCCTGTGATATTTTTTTCTGCCCCATTTTCACTACGCTGCCTGAATAAGTGCAGAAGCTGGGGCAGTTTTAAAAAAAAATAATATGATGATGATGTTCATGAGGATGATAATCACAATGCTATGAAGTTCCATCTGGGACTGAAACTACGTACAAGGCTGTACGGTACACTTACTGTCATAATATATCCTGGCATCAACCAGGCCTGAGAGATACAGACTCCTGCAATGCTGGTCAGAAGATTTGAGCAACACCCTCAATGATACATCTGTGAAGTAGACGAGACTTGACTGTGGTTCCAGTCTTCCCAATGAGCCCATTGCACACCCAACTCTTGGTAGGAGCTGGTTAGAGCTGATAAATCCCGCAATTATTTTTTGAAAGGACTGGTGGGGATTCGAACCCACAAATTCCAGTCAGTAGTCTGTTGCATTAACCATATTTTCTGTAATAATACTCGTAAAGCCGCTTTAGGGGTTGCATGTGTTTTCACTGATGATACGCAGATTTCTGCATTTAGGGGATGAGTATATGCCTTTTTAAATTTTTTTTATAATAATTGGATTTCTGCACTAAGTGGATAGGTACATGTATTTTTTGTGAAAATACATTGCTGCATTTAGGGATGAAAAACCAACTTCTATTTTCTGTGATGATACTCAGAGCTCTGCATTTAGGGGATTTGTACATGTAGCCTACTTTCTGTGGTCATATTCAGATTTCTGCATTTAGGGGGTAACTACATGTGCCTTCCTGTGGTGGTGCTTGGGGCTCTTTTAGTATAAATAGTATCCCCATCTTCTGGAAACTGTGCTAGAAATTTCCTGTTGAAGTCTTGTCTGTTTTGAAATGGTTATAGTCCCGATATGGCTCTACACAGCTGGGCTTAAAAAAACAGCAACAACAGTAACAATAACAAGGGGGATAAGTACATGCACTTTCTGTGGTCATGTTCAATTTTCTGCATTTATGGGATAACTACATATACTTTCTGTGATCATATTCAGATTTCTGTATTTAGGGGATAACTACATTTCTGTGCTCATATTCAGATTTGTGTGTTCAGGGGATAACTACGTGAACTTTCTGTAGTCATATTCTGATTTCTGCATTTAGGGGATAACTACATGAACTTCTGTAGACATTCAGATTTCTGCATTTAGGGGATAACTACATGAACTTTCTGTAGCCATATTCTGATTTCTGCGTTTAGGGAATAACTACATGAACTTTCTGTAGCCATATTCTGATTTCTGCATATAGGGGATAACTAAATGTATTTTTTGTGGTCATATTGAGATTTCTGCATTTTGGGGATAACTACATGAACTTTCTGTAGTCATATTCTGATTTCTGTGTTTAGGGGATAATACTTGTACTTTGGTCATATTCACTAATTCAGGTTTCATCCTTGAGGGGACAACTACATGTACTGTGCATGGTCATATTCCGATTTCTGCATTTAGGGGATAATTGCATAAACTTTTCTGCAGTCATATTCTGATTTCTGCATTTAAGGGATAACTAAATGTTTTTTTTTTTGTGGTCATTCAGATTTCTGCATTTAGAGGATACCCCCATGGGGATGCCAGGAGCTCTTTGTATCACGACTGTCTGGAAATAATGTGCTAGAAATTTCCTCTTTTCTCGTCATTCTCTGTGTTTCTGCCTTGTTCATTTGCTTTCTTTATGATTTTTTCCCTATCACTTTCTGCCTGGCTAGCCCATTCACCTGTATGTGTTTGATAAGTCTACCATGCTGATTCAACCAGGTAACTTTATCATGTTTAATTTCACATTCTTCATCATTGTCATGTGCCTTGCTGCATGGTGTTGGCAGTCATGGCCGTCACTGCTCATGCCCTTCCATCTATCTTTTGTCACTGCATGTACAACTCCTTCCTTTTCTGTCCTCATCTACTCTGCAAAACTGTCCAATATTTTCTTCCTAGGTCTACTTCATCATCATCATCATCATCAGGTGCTTTGCCGCATGGTGTTGGTGATCATGGACTTCCATCTGTCTCTATCTCTTGTTGCCTCAAACATCTCTTCCACCCTCTTTGTCCTCAGCCACTCTGCAAGTCTGTCTGGTATCTTCTCCCTGGGTCTACCTGGTGCTCTCTTCCCCTCCAGCTTTCCCGTCGTGACCAGGTGCTCCAATTCCCCCTTCATAAAATGGCCTACATATGTTGCCTGTCTTTTCCTAATCTTCCTTATGAATGATCTTCTTGTGTCTGCCTCCATCAAGACTCTCATTTGTTTTCTTTGCTGTCCATGGAACACTCAACATTCTTCTTAGAAACCACATTTCGGCTGCCTCAATCTTGTTCTGGCTTTTGCTTGTAGACTGTCCACGCCTACTTAGTATTCTTTTTCCCTCTAGCTTTCCTGTTACTAGGTGCTCTAGTTTCTTGTGCCTCTTAAAATGCCCTTTACATGTTTTTGTCTTGCCCTAGTCTTCTTCATGAATGTTCTTTTTGTGCTTGCCTCTTTCAGGACTGTCTCGTTTGTTTTCTTTGCTGTCCACGGAACTCTTAACATTCTTCTTAGAAACTGCATTTCAGCTGTCTCAATCTTGTTCTGACTTTCCAATCTTCACATCCATAGGGCAGTATCTGTTCTTTAAAACACTGAAGAACTCTCTTCCTGATGTTAAGTGAAGGCATTTGTTGGTAAGAACGTGTTTCATCTTCTTGAATGTTGTTTTAGCTTGGCCGATTCTACTGGCTATTTCTGGTGTGCATCTGCCATCTGGTGAAGTGAGTGTTCCTAGATATGTAAACTTATCAACCTGTCTGAGTGTTGTGCCATGTGTGTGTGTGTGTGTGTGTGTGTGTGTGTTTTTTATTTTTGCATGAGGGGTTTTCTTGTTTTTTACTGATTATCATGACTTCAGTCTTCTTGGTATTTAGCTCCAGCCCTTTATTTCTGCTTTTTATTTCTATTGCACTGACAAGATTTTGTAGGTCTTTTTCATTTTCTGCATAATGAAGATTGTTTAGCATTTTTCCTCCAACCTTCATCCTGGGACATGCTAGGTTTTTGATGATGGTTTTGCTGTAAAGTGAAAACAAATCTGGTGACATACCACATCCCTGCCTAACTCTTCTTTTGATATTTTGGAAAGAGCTTATATATCATTTTCTAGTGTCATTGCTGCTGTTTGTTCCCAATATACACTACGCACAAAAAGTTAAGGATCACTATGAGAAAACAGGTGCGTAATAAACTCAGTTCGCTACTGTTATTTATTTCTCAGTCCAGCCAAATTGTTATGAATTCCTGTTCAGCTGTAAGTGGGCGATGTTGTGTTAGTGCGAAAATTGCACGGGATTCTCTACTACTGAGCTTGGCCGCAAACGGAAAAGCGGAAACTTGCGAAAAAGGACCTTGTTTTGGACCGTTCTGCCTGAACACATTGCACAAGCCAGATGGAAAAACCATTATGCACGTGCAAGCACTGCTGTTTATGTGTGAGATGCTGTCTCTTGCTTGGCTTTATAAGAAGACATTCCACCAGTAGTAGGCCTGATCTGACAATGCCTCCACGACGAAAATTGAGCGAGTTTGAGAGGGGACGAGCTGTTGCATGGTTCCAAGATGGTGTTCCCAAGCGAGAAGTGGCCAGGCGACTTCAGGTGTCCATTGTCAGACTGATTCAATGCTTCACAGCCACTGGGAGGGTCCATGAAAGACGCAGATCTGGTCGACCGAAGAAGACAAACCCACGTGAAGATCGTCTCATTGAACGACAAGCCCTGCAGACAAGAACAGCCTCTTCCAGCATCATTCGAAGGCAGCTGAGGGTGGCTACTAACATCAACATCAGCCAGCAGACCATACGGAACCGCCTTCATGGGTTTAACCTCCGTTCTCGTCGCCCAGCTGTACAGCCACGCTTAACTCCAGCCCATAGGGCAGCACGCCGCGCCTTCTGCAGACGTCACGTGAGGTGGACACGTCAGCAATGGTCCCAGGTCCTGTTCAGTGATGAATCACGCTTCACCATGAACCACAACAACGGCCGACTGAGGGTCTGGAGGCGCCCAGGGCAACGCTTTATTGACACCACTGTCCAAGAAAAGGTGGCCTTTGGTGGAGGTTCTGTAATGGTCTGGGGGGCCTTCAGCCTTCACCACAGAACACCCTTGTATCATGTACAGGGTAACCTGACTGGCCTCCGATACCGGGATGAGATCCTTCGACCGCTGGCTGTGCCTACACTGCAGCAGATGGGACCGATGGCTGTCTACCAGGATGACAACGCTCGCCCCCACAGGGCAAGGGTGGTCAACGACTTCCTGCAGCAGTCTGGAGTCAACAGAATGGAGTGGCCAGCATGCAGTCCCGATCTCAACCCGATTGAGAACCTCTGGGATGAGCTGGATCGCAAAGTGAGGAGCAACCACCCCCCTCCCAGGGATGCCCAACACCTCTACCAGATGCTGCAGGCTGAGTGGCAGGCGCTTCCACAGAGGATCTTCACCAACCTGGTCAACTCGATGAGGACTCGCTGCGTCGAGTGCCAGAACAGCCATGGCGGTTACACGCATTACTGAACTTTTGGGAGCATCAGAATGCCCTGTCTTGTGATTTCAATGACTTTGGGAAATCAAATTTCGATACGTACCCACTTTGATCAAATGTACACACCAAACGATTGCTCGAAATTGAAGGCAATTGTGTATCGTTATCACTAAAGCATGGAATTAAATGTTTGCCAAACTTCAACGCATTGGCTTTCTTATTTTGAAAGTTATGAATTTTTGTGCAAGTGATCCTTAACTTTTTGTGCGTAGCTTATATTCCTTATCATTCTTAGATCTTTCCCATTAGCATTGAGTCTTTCTATTGGGTTGATCAGTTCTTCATGTTTCATTTGACCAAAAGCCTGAATACAATCAATAAAACTTAAAATAAATCCTTTTTCAATTCAGTTGATCTTTTTATGAGAGTTCTTAAGATGTAAATGACCTAATAGTTCATTTTCCTGCAACGAATCCACATTGTTCTTCTGCTGTTTCTGTTTTGATTTTGTTCATTGTTCTCATAATGATTATTCTTAATAGAACCTTTGTCGCATGGCTTATCAAGTTGATTGTATGATGGAGTTCACATTCTATAGGCCCTGCTTTCTTTGGAAGCACAGTGAAAATTGATTTTGACATATCTTTAGGGATTTTTCCGGTGTCATGAATTTCATTCTTAGGATGTATTTGGCGTAAATAATTCCTTTCCCTTAAGTAAATCCATATTGTTCTTTTGCTTTTTCTGTTTTGATTCTGTTCCTTGTCCCCATCATGAATATTCTTAATAGGATCTTTGTCGCATGACTCATCAGATTTCAGATTGCTAACATAGAATTTTGGAATTAAGCAGGAAAAGTGTGTTTTAAATGGAGACCTCTTAACCGTATCATAGAAAATGTATTCATTTCTAAAAGTAAAGAGTTGGAAACATTAAAACCATATAAATATATAAAAGTAGGGAACGGTATGATGAAGAAGCCCGACATTCAATTTGCAATCATAGAACATGTAAGTCTGTTAAACTTTTGCTGTTGATTAAAATTCTGATGACCAAGATTTTTCCCTTTGAAGTCATGAAACTGAAATTAGATATAGTGAATTCAAACAGGTGTGGTTTGTAAAGCATTGTTTTGGGTGTGATGATTTCATATTTATTACATTAAAAACATACTGCAGAAGAATAATGGCACCAAGAGTAAACTGTTGACTAGATTGACCTTTGTAATGATGTCACATGATGATGATTGTAGAATATGCTGGATGAAAAAATGGAGGTGGTCTTTTGGAATTGATCCTTGTCATGTCAAAGACGGTCGGAGGAAAGCCTTTAATCAGAAAGGGAGAAAATTGTGCCATTTCCTCCCCCCCCCCTTTCCCCCCCCCCCCCCACCAGATGGAGAGGAGTTTTGTTGGAGGATTTATTTGGAGATGGTAACAAAATTGATTCTGAGAAGAAAACAGGCAAAATTGTGCATGTGTGTGTATGTGTGTGTGTTTCACTATTGGTATTCTGTGTAATTTTGTTTTGTTTTGTTTTGATAATGTAGCATTTACACAGAGAGAGTGGGTGTAGGTGTATGAGTGATTGTGTAAGCATTCTCTGTTTTCTTTTTGTATTTACTTGTTTGTTTTTGTTATGAATGTAATAATTTTTTTTCCCCAAAGATATTACTATCTCTGTGTGTGTGTGTGTGTGTGTGTGTGTGTTTGTGTGTGTGTGTGTTTTGAGAGGGTGGGGTAATTGGTGATAATGACAAATAGATGCCCAGATGAAAGTGGACAAAGTGAGTGTGTGTGTGTGTGTGTGTGTGTGTGTGTGTGTGTGTGTGTGTGTGTGTGTGTGTGTGTGTGTGTGTGTGTGTGTGATGTGTTTGTGGTTGTGTGTGTGTGTATTTTCATTTTATTTTTTTTGAGAGGGTGGGGTAATTGGTGATAATGACAAATTGTCACTGAGATGAAAGTGGGCGAGTGTGTGTGTGTGTGTGTGTGTGTGTGTGTGTGTGTGTGTGTGTGTGTGATGTGTTTGTGGTTGTGTGTGTGTGTTTTTGTTTTGTTTTTGTTTTTTAAGAATGGGTATTTTTATTGGTTGTGATGGATCGCATGGTTAAGGGGGGTAAGTGAGGGTGATGATATTGATGAATCGCAGCGCCAGGTGAGATGGATGAGTGGGTTAAGGGGTTTGGTGATGATTGCTGTGGTGGTCCTATAATCCAGAGCAGAAAGGGAAGTCTTTCAATCAAAACACAAGTCCTCGTTGTGTTACTTGACTCTTTATTATCTCTTGATGAGGATAGGTAGGGAAGGAAAACAGGGAAAATGGGAAAATGACAATAAGGGAAAAGGACCGTACTGGGATATGGAAGGAGACAAAAGAATACGAAGAAGAAGACAGGAAGGAAGACAGTGCCTGTAAGACACAAAGGAAATTTTCCTTCTAAAATTACGTTTAATCTAACATACTTACCGTGGCTCACAAATGCAATAAGCGGCAGCGGTTTGCCAATTCTGCCTCGTAACAATAAAGTCCGAAGGGACAGTAACTCTGAGAGTGTCTACGTCTTGCGCATGCGCAGGTGCTCTTCCTCTTTTCGAGGAGACCTTGACCTTGACCCTGACTGTGGCTAGAAGGAACCAGGAAGGCGGGGAGGTCGGGAGGGACTCTGCGTGAGCCACGGTAAGTATGTTAGATTAAACGTAATTTTAGAAGGAAAATTTCCTTTTAATTACACATACTATACCGTGGCTCACAAATGCAGAATAGCACTACCCGGATGGAGGGCTTACCTGGTTAACGCCTGGAGGAATGGCAGGAGTCAGGGCGTGTGGCTGAGATGGGGTGTTGGGCCACCACAGCGGAAGTGATACCCCTGGACCCATCTTCGCGCAGACGGGAGACGTCGCGCAGGTAGAACTGGATGAAAGTGCCCGGGGAACGCCAGTACGCGGCGTCTAGGACGTTTTGGATGCTGGCATTGTGGATGACTGCCAGCGAAGAAGCCCATGCTCTGATCTCATGGGGCCTTGGGGAGAAGACAGCTAGCTCGGCGCTCGACCTGGCATACGCAGCCTTGATGACTTCCCTCAGCCATCGAGAGATGGACGTGCGTCTAATGTCCTTTCTATAGTTTTCGTTGTAAGAGAGAAAAAGGTGGCGCCGCTGCTGGCGAGAAGATTTCGTCCGCTTTCTGTACGCTCGCAGTGCGCGAACCGGGCAGAGAGTGCGATCCTCGTCGTCCGGAGCGAGGATAGACGTGAGGGGATGGATGTGGATGGCCGGCGAAGGAGAACCTGGAGACTGGTTCTTGGCCAAGAATTCCAGGAGTAGGCGGAGAGACATCGAGCCATCAGGTTCGAGAGCAACATCTCCGGGGAGACCACTAAGGGCGTGCACTTCGCTGCAGCGCCTCCCCGATGCGAGAGAGACGAGAAAGGCCGTCTTGAAAGAGAGGAACTTCAGGGAACACTCCCTGATGGGTTCGTAAGGGGGGAGTCTAAGGGATGAGAGGACGAGAAAGAGATCCCACGCCGGGGTTCGGCGGGGGTTCCTGGCTTCCTGGAGAGAAGCCCCTCTGACGAGATTCTGCAATAGAGGATCGTGCTCAAAGGACGGACCACCCAACTGACGGATGGTGGTGCAGATGGCCGCCCTGTGGACCTTCACTGAGGATGCGGAAAGCTTTTTCTCTGTGGACAGAAAGCCGAGGTAGTTGGCCAACTGCAAGCGAGAGGGTGAATGGGGTGACACCTCATTTGAGGTGCACCAAGAGACCCAGCCATTCCAGTGGGCATTGTACACCCCCTGTGTGCCCGGCCTGTGAGCTTGCTGCACAAGGCCGATTACGGCCGGGGACAGGCCTAATGAAGACATCGAGTCCCGCACAGCATCCAGGCGTGAAGGTTTAGAACGTCTGGATTGCCGTGCGGAATGCCTGACCTGGGTTGGAGGATGGAGCGGCTCGATACCGCGAGTTTTAGCGGCGGCACATGGGACAGGTGCAGAAGTTCTGGGTACCATGCCTGTGCTGGCCATTTGGGTGCGACAAGGATTAATGTCGCTGCGTCCTCCCTGGCTTTCCTCAGCACTTTCCCCATAATGGGGAACGGGGGAAAGGCATAGCCGATGAGGTTCGACCATGGAATGGATAGGGCATCTACAGCCCAGGCCGCTGGGTCCGGAACTGGAGAGACGTACAAAGGGAGGCGGCGATTGAACCTGGTGGCAAAGAGGTCCACGTGTGGTTTGAACCATGCTGCCCATACTGGCTCCAGGACTGCATGGACCAGTGTCCATTCCGAGGGAAGAATCATGTGGGATCTGCTGAGAGAGTCCGCAAGTATGTTGATCTTCCCCGGGGCATGCTTTGCTGAGAGCTGAATCGAGTGTTCCTCGCACCAGATGAGGAGCTGTTCCGCTCTCCGAGACAAGGAGTGGGAGCGGGCGCCCCCTTGCTTGTTGATGTAACAAGCTACTGTGGTGTTGTCCGTGTTGATGCGGACATGTTTTCCCTTCAGAAAGGGGAGAAACTCCCCGAGTGCCAGGCAAACTGCCTCCAGTTCCAACATGTTTATGTGGCGGGGCATGAGGTCGGTCGACCACCGACCTGCGGCTGTCAGCGTGCCGACATGGGCTCCCCACCCGGAGGTGGACGCGTCCGTGAACAAGTGCTCCTGAGGAGGGGGCAGTGTGATGGGGACTCCCTGGGCCAGGCGTGACTGGGAGCGCCATTTGGTCACTGCTGATATGAACCAAGGGCCCAGGTGGACCGGGAGGTCCCATGGCTGAAGCGACTGTGACCAACGCTTCCTGAAGCCGCGTTGGAATTGCCGCTTGAGAAGACGACCCAGTGGCACTAGGGGTGCCAGCGACTCCATAAGGCCCAGTAGGGAGGCCAGCTTCCTTGCTGGCGCTTGGAGTTGGGGGAGCAGTTGGGCTAAGAGGCCCTGAAGGCGCAGTAAGCGCTGGGGAGACGGGGTGACCCTCCACTTGGAGGTGTCGAAGGACATGCCCAGGAACTGGAATTGTTTGGAGGGAGTTAGGTCCGACTTCTCCTCGTTGCAGACAAAGCCCAGGTTGTGACAGAGTTACAGGACCTGGGATGCTTGTTGCGCACACTGTTCTTTGGAGGAGGCGAGTAGAAGCCAATCGTCTAGATAGGCCTTGAGGCGGATGCCCTTCTCCCGAACATGCATGCAGAGTTCCCTCGCCACCTTCGTGAAGAGCCAAGGGGCGGGTGCCAGACCGAAGGGCAGTGCCCTGAATTGGAAGATCCGGTTCCTCCAGACGAATCTGAGGTACTTCCTGTCCCTGGGGTGAATGAGGAGATGGAAGTATGCATCCTTGAGGTCGATGGATATCCCCCAGTCGCCCGGGTGCAAGGCCTCGCGGATGGACATAGGGGTCTCCATACGGAAATGGAGGACGCGGAGGAACCGTTTAGGGAGGAGAGGTCCAGGACGGGCCTCCAGCCCCCCGAAGTTTTGGGGACCACAAAGATGCGTCCATAGAATCCCGGGGACGCAGCGAAGGAAACTTCCTCCGTAGCCCCCTTGGCTAACATCGAAAGAACCTCCTGATCCAGGGCCTGCGAGGCCGAGCGATCCGCGGAACCCCGACCTGATCACCCGCAGGGCCCACGGGCTGGCGGGCAGCCTCTCCCACGCGTCGATGTGTCTGGAGAGACTGCCCACAGGATCGCCCGTGGGGGGTGATGGCCTCAGGCCGGGGGTGAGTCATTGGGGGTTGGCCGGCTGAGAGGGAGCCGGCCTGCGGGCCTTAGGCCGGGCCACCGGCCTGCCCGAATGCTGTTGCGGTCTCCTGTGCCCTTGGGGCCTGGGATCGGCCCGAAACTTGGTGTGGGTGGGCCTGTTTGGCAGGTAGGCCGCTGGAGCCGGGCGCTTCACGGCAGGGCGAGAGGGCCTCGAATGGAGGGCGAGGTCCCTTTTTATGTCCGCCTGGTGCTTCAGGACGGCCTGAACATGGTTCCCGAAGAGGGAGCCCGGCTGGACGGGCACCGCGCGCAAGGAGGCCCTTGCCGACGGTGAGGTGGCAACCGAGGATGCCGCGAGAATGGCATCCCGCCTCGCCATGACGGCGTTCAGATACGTGCGTGCTTGCGATTCGGCCACGGATCTGAGCCCCTGCGCCATGGCCTGGATAAAGGCCACGATGGTTGCCTGGTCAGGCGCCTGGCGGAGCGTGAAGGACTGCTGGTTGGGGTCCTTCAGGGCTTCCCCTAGGCCGCCCAAGAATGAGTCCAGGGCGGAGGTTGCCACCAGCCCCCGTCTCGCGTTCTCCTCCCATTCCGTCAAGCATTTCTCCGTGATGGCTGGGCCCGAGAGCGATCGTTCACAAGGAGGAGGTTCTCCTGTGTGAGCGAGAGGGGAGCGTCAGGGATAGGCCCATGGGCCATGAAGGGCTTCCGCTGGAAGGGGAGCGGTGCCGGCTTCAGGAATTTCCTGAAGGGCAAGGCTCCCGGGAAGTCCGGCACAGATCCTGGAACGAAATCTTGTGCCTCTTTCCCCCTGGCGGTGTCCTGGGCTTGCCTGAGGCAGTCAGCCACCATGTCGGACTGTTTTAGCAAGGAGGCCCGTGGGCTGAGGTAGGGTGAGCGCTGAAAAGGCGCTCGGCCGAGCCAAGCTTGGGAGCCTTGGGCTCTGGCACAGTGGACACCGCCTCCGGTGTGAGTTGTGCCAGCCGGTCCATGGCATCCTGGAAGCAGAATGCCATGTGGGCAGGGGCCTCATCCTCTGAGGCCGAGTCCGAGTCCTCTGGCCCGCCTATGGAGGGGGCGAGAGTCTGCGGAGAGTCTGACCGGGGTGCCACGGTTGTGGGACCCGGGTCAGAGCCCCCAGGAGGCAGCCCCGGTGTTGTGTCCAACACGGGTGGTGCCTGGGGGGCTGGGCAGGGTGAGTCCTGCGCTGGTGGGGCGCCGGGCATAAAGCCGGGCCACCACGTGCATCCCGTGGCCGAGGCCGGGGGAAATCCCAAGGATGGGTGCCACGGTACCATGTGCGGTGCCATGGGATGCGGCATGGGCTGAGCCCAAGGGGCATCAGGACCCTGACCCCATGAAGGGTAGGGCCTGGCCCGGTCCCCAGTGCCCAAAGGGCCAGCCTGCTGGGGGCGGCTAGGCATGTGCCAAGGCGCCCAAGTGCTCTGTCCGGAATGGGACAGAGATGTGGCAGCCCGCCATGGGTCGCTTGGTAGTTGCCAAGGCGCCCAAGTGCTCTGTCCGGAATGGGACAGAGAGGTTGTGGCGGGTGCAGCAGCAGGCTGTGGGGGAGGAAGGGAGACAACCGGGGCGGATCGACGATCTGACGCCCGTAAGGGTGGGGTTGTCTCCCTTGGCCCACCTGGCGAACCAGGGGGTGTCCCGCCTGGCGAACCAGGGGGTGAGCCGGTTCCGTTCACATTACGGTCCATCTTGCCTCCCGAAGGAGACCCATGCCCAATGCGCCCATCAGCCATGGAGGCTGAAACAGTACCAGCAGAACCGGAGTTAAGCTGTACGAAGGGGGCGAGCACATAATCGACAGAACCGGAGTTGAGTCGATCACCGTGCCGGGCAGTGTGAGGGCCGTAAAATGACGAAAATTCAACTGAGCCGGAGCTGAGTTGAGGGCTCGTGGTCACCGCAACCGAACCGTAGCTGGGTTGCGATGACTTGTCGATAGTGTGAAAGAGAGAAGACGTAAAAGGGAGAGACGAAGTTGAAGAGAGAGCGGTTTGTGCACCGGTGGAACCACCCCTTTGTGGGTTTGAGAATTCGGCGGACGAAATCTTCTTAACCCTCGCTTTGCCACCCAATCGCTTCACATAAGTTTCTCCCTTAAACGAAAACATAGGCAAGACACAAAAACAACAACGACAATCGATCGATCGCGTAGCGAAATCGAAAAATACTTAGCTGCTCAGAGCGTACGAGGCGAGCTGGAAGATGGCTGCCGAGAAAAGAGGAAGAGCACCTGCGCATGCGCAAGACGTAGACACTCTCAGAGTTACTGTCCCTTCGGACTTTATTGTTACGAGGCAGAATTGGCAAACCGCTTCCGCTTATTGCATTTGTGAGCCACGGTATAGTATGTGTAATTAAAAATAGGTTTCATAAATACAATGACAAAGTACACATTTTGTGAAATAACAATGTCAATGTACAAGAGTGAACTACTACATTCTAACAGAAGATGTCTACATTTACAAATAAAAGCACTAGCATTTGTAAACAGGTAACAAATAATTGATAACAAAATGTTGTGTAAAGAACTGCTACATTATACCAAAATATGTGGTGTCGATATTTACACTCTAAAGCACTAGCACTTGTAAACATGGAACAAATAATTGGTGACAAAACATTGAGTAACCCTTTGATAAGCTGAGGGTAAACTACCATACTGCTTGTTCGATAGCCTTAGCATAGAGTAGACTTTCAATAATGTACTGGCAGCAAAATAATGCACAGTCATATTAAGCTGTTCGGCTGCCATGGGCTGAGTAAGTTGTAACATAACATCTGAGTGGGCAGCTATTGGACAGTTAATATTCAGTGGTGACGACATAGTATTTGACTATGGGAGCTGTCGTCACAAACAGTCGGTCTACCTTATTGGATAGCAGTCAACACACTTGAGTCATCCATTAAATATTTGCTCCATGTAGTTATGTGTAAGTCTATGTCTAATGCTAGAGATAGTGATGACAAAATAGCATAGCATATTACTAGTTAAGCTATGTCATCAAAGCAATATTCTATAATGATTAGTGGTGGTGCTGAGCAGACAAGGGATACAACAATTGGATCAGTTCGCTGAGCACATGTTTCATCAACTACCATTATGTACACACATACAACATTATCAAGTATAAAATAGTGTACAATAATGCATTGCATCCTGGTAGCTTTCAGACAGTTAATTTTCAGTGGTGATGACATAGTAGGCCTATTTGACAATGAGAACTATGTCATCACAAACAGCACCTAATCAAGTAGCAGTCAGCAGTGTTGAGAGAACACACTTGAGTAATCTATTACCCATTATCTCTGTGTGATTAAGTATAATTCTAGATCAAGTGCTAGAGACAATGATAACAAAATAGTATAGCATATTACTATTAAACCATATCATCAAAACAACACTCTATAGGCCTACATGATTATCAGTGGTGCTGATCAGATAAGGGATACACCAAACAGATCAATTAGCTGAGCACGTGTTTCATCAGTCATCATGTCAGTATGTGAATACAACCTTGTCAAGTATAAAATACTCTTCCTCTGCACAACAATGCCTTGTATCTTGGCTTTTGGCAGAATATGGTTGTCAATAGTCCTACAATAGCCACATGAAAATAGGGGCTAAATCTATAGTGGTTATTACATTTAAATCTCAGTTCCATCTTCACGATGGTGGCCGCCACGCTAAGTGCTTGTGAGATAGCACATCGTTTAGATCAAAACATACTTTCTCGCTGTGCGAATTCTGCAAATCTAGGGAACACTCAGACAATGACCGCAGGGCGCGTCTGTCTCAACCGCCTTAGGTATTTGTGGCTCGATAGCGAGCACATACCCACTCGCGAAACTGCCGGACAATGACCAGCGTTTCACTTGTGTGTACTGACGCGCTGCGTTAAAAATACACACTAAGTGTTGACTTATTAATTAGGTGAGAACAACCAATCAGACCTTGGCATCTGGTTGATTGATTAATTTGGTGAGAACAACCAATCAGACCTTGCCATCTGAAAGGTTTGAGATTTGAAAATATGACCATCATGCTCTGTTCCCAGAGTACAAATTAACAAGGCGCATCATAGCGTGTGCTTTTCCACCGCCACTCTCAGTATTACCAGAGGTGCCCTTTCCTGCCACCACTCTTGATCTCACAGCAGGTGATCAACTTCACGGCGTTACTGTAGTAAGTTCTGGATTTTTATCACTTCATTATAATTTGTCATTTGCAGTAAGCTTAGACTTTAGTGTCTCTTATTTCTTTAGATTCTAGCTCGAGTCTATTGAGTACCGCGCTAGATTTGCAGAATTCGCACAGCGAGAAAGTATGTTTTGATCTAAACGATGTGCTATCTCACAAGATCTGTAGCACTTAGCGTGGCGGCCACCATCGTGAAGATGGAACTGAGATTTAAATGTAATAACCACTATAGATTTAGCCCCTATTTTCATGTGGCTATTGTAGGACTATTGACAACCATATTCTGCCAAAAGCCAAGATACAAGGCATTGTTGTGCAGAGGAAGAGTATTTTATACTTGACAAGATTGTATTCACATACTGACATGATGACTGATGAAACACGTGCTCAGCTAATTGATCTGTTTGGTGTATCCCTTATCTGATCAGCACCACTGATAATCATGTAGGCCTATAGAGTGTTGTTTTGATGATATGGTTTAATAGTAATATGCTATACTATTTTGTTATCATTGTCTCTAGCACTTGATCTAGAATTATACTTAATCACACAGAGATAATGGGTAATAGATTACTCAAGTGTGTTCTCTCAACACTGCTGACTGCTACTTGATTAGGTGCTGTTTGTGATGACATAGTTCTCATTGTCAAATAGGCCTACTATGTCATCACCACTGAAAATTAACTGTCTGAAAGCTACCAGGATGCAATGCATTATTGTACACTATTTTATACTTGATAATGTTGTATGTGTGTACATAATGGTAGTTGATGAAACGTGCTCAGTGAACTGATCCAATTGTTGTATCCCTTGTCTGCTCAGCACCACCACTAATCATTATAGAATATTGCTTTGATGACATAGCTTAACTAGTAATATGCTATGCTATTTTGTCATCACTATCTCTAGCACTAGACATAGAATTACACATAACTACATGGAGCAAATATTTAATGGATGACTCAAGTGTGTTGACTGCTATCCAATAAGGTAGACCTACTGTTTGTGACGACAGCTCCCATAGTGAAATACTATGTTTGTCGTCACCACTGAATATTAACTGTCCAATAGCTGCCCACTCAGATGTTATGTTACAACTTACTCAGCCCATGGCAGCCGAACAGCTTAATATGACTGTGCATTATTTTGCCAGTACATTATTGAAAGTCTACTCTATGCTAAGGCTATCGAACAAGCAGTATGGTAGTTTACCCTCAGCTTATCAAAGGGTTACTCAATGTTTTGTCACCAATTATTTGTTCCATGTTTACAAGTGCTAGTGCTTTAGAGTGTAAATATCGACACCACATATTTTGGTATAATGTAGTAGTTCTTTACACATTTTGTTATCAATTAATTGTTGCATGTTTACAAATGCTAGTGCTTTTGTTTGTAAATGTAGACATCTTCTGTTAGAATGTAGTAGTTCACTCTTGTACATTGACATTGTTATTTCACAAAATGTGTACTTTGTCATTGTATTTATGAAACCTATTTTGTGTCTTACAGGCACTGTCTTCCTTCCTGTCTTCTTCTTCGTATTCTTTTGTCTCCTTCCATATCCCAGTACGGTCCTTTTCCCTTATTGTCATTTTCCCATTTTCCCTGTTTTCCTTCCCTACCTATCCTCATCAAGAGATAATAAAGAGTCAAGTAACACAACGAGGACTTGTGTTTTGATTGAGAGACTTCCCTTTCTGCTCTGGATTATAGGACCACCACAGCAATCATCACCAAACCCCTGAACCCACTCATCCATCTCACCTGGCGCTGCGATTCATCAATATCATCACCCTCACTTACCCCCCTTAACCACGCGATCCATCACACTTGGCGCTGCAAAGCAGGATCCAGATTCGGAAAGGGAACTAAATGGAAGACAGTGCTACAGGCTGCCCAACTGACCGACAACACTCCCACGACATGGCTGTAGTGAACACTCCGATTCTTCGCCCCCAGAAATTGCCAAAGTTCTCAGGAGAAGATGGCACCCTTGATGCTGAAAATTTCATGCGTGAAGTCAAACTGGCTCTTCACCTACAACCAATAGAGGATACAGCAGCAGCAGCAGCAGGATGGATCCTATCTGCACTAGATGGACAGGCCAGAAAACTAATTGTTCGCATGCCAGCACTGAAAATCAATACGCCAGATAAAATCTTCAAAATCATCGATGAGAATTGGGGCGAACAGAGGGATGCTTCAACATTGGCCGCAGCATTCTACAGGACTCAACAGGGTCTTGGTGAATCTGTCACAGAGTATGCCACTAGACTTTGGACTCAGTGGAACAAGGTGAACCAAGTACAGATTGACAGCCCTCTCTCAGAGAATGTCTTGAGGGACACCTTCGCCAGTGGCCTACAGCCAACAGCCCTCAAGAGGGATATCAAGCGGTATATTCGGACCGCTGTGATGTGTCCTTCGAAGGAGCCCAGAGAGAAGCCCAGCGCTGGGTACGGGAAGATGGCACCCAGGAGTCCCCAGCCCAACAAGCGGTAACATTGGAATACAATGCCACACTGGCACGGCTGGAAGCACAGATAGCAGACCTCACCACCAAATTAGAAAGACGGCAGGACACGACCACACCTAAACCACCTCCTACTGCTAGTAGACCCATACCCAGCTACAATGGGAATCAGTTGGAACAGGGCAGGAGGCACAAATACTGTATTTGGTGCCAGCGTTTTAGTCACACTGAAGACCAGTGCCGGGCAAAACAGGCATACCTGAGAGAGACGGGCCAACACACCTGGCAGCAACAACGGCAGCAGTACCAAAACACATACCCACAACGCCAGCAACGACAGCGTGACCGCCCACAACAGCAACGCCAACATACCCAACAGAGGCAGCAGGGAAACTTCTAGTCCCCGTTGCCAGCAACCAACGGGCAACGGGGAACACAGTACAATCAGGACTCACCGGCCAGTGCCCCACTGCAGATATCACCATCAACCATAAGAGGGTCTCTGCACTTGTCGACACTGGTAGTGAAGTAACTACAGTGACTGAAACATGGGCTGCACAGCACCTGAAAGACCTTTCACTTCAGGACTGCCATGTTACCCTAAGAGCAGTCAACGGCGCAGAAGTTCCATACTCCGGTATCTACGTCGTCGACATTGAACTCTTTGGACAACGCTGCCCCAATGTCCCAGTCCTTGTAGTTAAAGAGCCCACAGAGCCGTCTATGCAGCAACGCAAAAAGCGCCTGCCGGTTCTGCTAGGCATGAATGTCCTTGGCCCTTGCCTTTCCCAAGCCCCAAACCTCCCTTCATCCCTCCAAGCCATAGCAAGAGAGATTCGCAGAGAAAACGCCCTGACCCGAGGGATGGCACGAACCACGCAACGTTGCAGAATCCCTGCCAACTCCATGGCTACAATCCAGGTGACGGGAAATCAAGTTGCCCGTCAGTTCCTCGCGTCACCTTTGGCCCGACCACTGCCTGGGGGTCTCATGCTGGTTCCCACTCTCCTGGATGCTGACCACAACTCCAGGTATGTACGGCTTGCAAACTTGTCCCAGGAAGATGTCTTTCTCCCTGCCAAAACTCCCGTGGCAGTTCTAAGTTCCATCACAGCTGTTGAGGGCCCAAGTAATGTCCAGTTTTCAACAACAGTGAAGGAGCTGGTAGTCTCCATGGAAGCCCAAACATCTAGCCCTACTCCACCTCCCTCTCCACCTAGTCAGGCGCATCCTTATGTCAAGTTTGATGGCACTGCTGAACAGCAAAAACAACTGCAAGAGCTGCTTTCCAAACACACAGCAAGTTTCACCAAGGATAACAACGACGTAGGCTACACAGATGCAGTTCACCACCGCATCCGAACAACAGACCCTACGCCTGTGGCCGTACCATATCGACGCATTCCCCCACACCAGCTGAAAGAGGTACAGGAACACATCAAGGGACTTCTTGCGCAGAAGGTTATTGTTGAGAGCTACAGCCCATATGCTGCCCCCATAGTAATCGTCAGGAAGAAAGATGGCAGCCTCCGACTTTGTGTTGACTACCGACGCCTCAACAAGAAGACTGTTGGTGACGCCTACCCACTACCACGGATACAAGAGTCTTTTGATGCCCTTGTGGGTGCTCAGTTCTTTTCAACACTTGACCTGGCCAGTGGTTATCACCAGATTGCGATGCACCCAGACGATCAACACAAGACAGCATTTGTCACTCCCATGGGTCTTTATGAATATACAAGAATGCCTATGGGGTTAGTCTCGGCACCAGCAACATTCCAGTGCCTGATGCAGTCAACAGTGTCGGACTTCATGTTTCAGTTTCTCCTTGTATACTTGGATGACCTTCTGGTATATTCGAAAACCTTTGAGGAACATCTGGAACACCTTGATCGACTATTGGGATGCATTGCAGCTGTGGGCATGAAACTGCGCCTGGACAAGTGCCAGTTCCTTCGTCGGGAAGTTAATTACCTGGGCCACACCATTTCAGCTGGGGGAGTCAGCTGTGAAGATGGCAAGATTGAGGCAGTGAGAGACTGGCCAAGACCTACCACAACAACAGCCCTGCGAAGCTTTCTGGGTTTTGCCAGTTACTACCGGCGTTTTATCCACCGCTTCTCTAAATTAGCAGGACCACTCCACGACCTGGTCACAGAGGGTAGTAGAGATGCTAAGAAGAAAACTGTGGACATTTCCAACCTGTGGGGCACCATCCATCAGACAGCCTTTGATGCTCTGAAGACGGCACTGATCTCTGCGCCAATATTGAGCTACGCCGATTTCACCAAAACCTTCTTCCTGGAAACGGACGCCAGCCATGATGGGTTAAGTGCCATCCTATCCCAAGATCAAGAGGGAGGTCGGCGTGTCATTGCCTATGCCAGCCGCCGTCTTCAGTCTACAGAGAAGAACAAGGCCGCCTATAGCAGCATGAAGTTGGAGTTCCTGGCTCTCAAATGGGCCATCACTGAAAAGTTCCGCCACTACCTGCTGGGAGCGAATTTTGTTGTCTTCACCGACAACAATCCCCTAGTCCACTTCAGAACAGCTCCCCTTGGTGCCTTGGAACAAAGATGGGCAGCACAACTTGCCCAGTTTAATTTCGACATCAAATACCGACCAGGAAAGACCAACCCTGCTGATGCCCTTTCCCGATTACCCCACAGCCCCAGTGCCCTACCCCCTCCCACACCCATGCCACCTGAAGTTGCTATAGTCCAGCAGACCTGCTGCAACAGCCAGAACGCCACTACCCCACAGGCTGACCAACAGGACCATGCAGCACCGCCTGACGAGTCCCTGCAAACGGACACCATCTTGCCACGCCTGTCAACAAAGGAGCTCCATCAACTGCAGACCCAAGACAACACTTTGGGACCTGTACTGAAGTCCTGGCCAGCCAAGCCACCAGGTAGCCACAACCACCAGCTGCGCACGCTAGTACGGCAATACCCTCATCTCATCTGCAAAGAGGGGTTGCTGTATCGGCGAGTGACGGACCCATCGCATGGAGCCTGTGAGCAACTAGTCCTCCCGAGCTCACTACGCCCTGATGTCCTGGCATCCCTGCATGATTGCATGGGCCACCAGGGTTATGCATGGGCCACCAGGGTTATGACAGGACCATGGAGCTACTCCGGACCCGTGTCTACTGGCCTGGCATGTATGCAGATGTGAAGCAGTACCTGGCGAACTGCCAACGCTGTGCCATGAATCGCCTTCCCACTAGACTGCATACCCCATCTACCCCCCTTTTGGCAAGTAGACCCTTGGAGATCCTCGCAATAGATTTCACCAAGCTTGAACCTGCAACTGATGGCCGCGACACCGTTCTTGTCCTCACAGATGTGTTCACCAAGTTTGCACAGGCCATTCCTACCCGCAACCAAGAAGCGTCAACAGTTGCCCGGGTCCTGGTACAAGAATGGTTCCAACGCTATGGGGTACCAGAACGGATCCACAGTGACCAGGGGCGAGAGTTTGAATCGAAGCTGGTGAAGGAACTGTGTGATCTCTATGGGATCCGGAAGACGAGAACAACTCCGTACCATCCCCAGGGTAACGCACAATGTGAGCGATTTAACCGATCCTTGCAAGACCTCCTGAGAACACTGCCCCCAGAACAAAAGAGGCGGTGGCCTCTTCACCTGCCAGAGCTGCTACAGGCGTACAACACAACGCCCCATGCCTCCACAGGTTTTACACCATATTTCCTCCTCTTTGGCCAGGAACCCAGACTCCAAGTAGATGACCTTTTAGGACGGCCAGCCACCACAGCAGCTGGGACAGTTGACTGGGTAAAGCAACACCGCGTACGACTCCTGGCAGCACACCAGAAAGCCCTGGACCAGCTCCGAAAAGCAGCAGCGGACCGAGCCCGGTATGACCCCAAACAAGCTGCAGACCATGAGCTACAGGTTGGTGATCATGTCTATGTCCGTAACCGTCTCATAGGACGCAACAAGATCCAGGACTACTGGCAGCCCCAGCTTTATCGTGTGACAGCCAGGCCATATGGCGGTCAGCATGTTTATTCAGTACTCCCTGTCTCAGGTGGACCAGAGCGGGTGATCAACCGACGGGACCTACAGCCAGCAACTGGACTCCTCAATGCAGCTGTGGTTTTCAAATTGGTGGGGGAGGTGTAACAGAGTGTCTTGCTCTGTTACGATCTCTCCCCATTTACCTACAACGCTCAAAGGCAACGCCGTGTAGCGTGCTTGCCTAGATAAAAAACGCCTTGCATTCTCTTGGCCTAATTATACTGGTATTTCACAGCCTCTGCCTATCCATAGCTATGCATTAATCATTCCGAAGATCTAACCAGTACATGACACATATACATTGTAGATAACACACTGCTAAACAATTAGCACATCTACAATGTGTACATGTACTCTAAAGCAGGCCTACGACAAGATTTTGTCATCTCCAGTCAGTATTACGTTGTAGTTTTACAGAACGTAGAGGGGGCCGTCACTAATTTATGCTGCCTTTACTGTAGCATTATAGAACAATCGCCGTGTAATTGCCGGCGGGAACACTCAGACAATGACCGCAGGGCGCGTCTGTCTCAACCGCCTTAGGTATTTGTGGCTCGATAGCGAGCACATACCCACTCGCGAAACTGCCGGACAATGACCAGCGTTTCACTTGTGTGTACTGACGCGCTGCGTTAAAACTACACACTTAAAGTGTGTAGTTTTAACGCAGTGCGTCAGTACACAACCTGCAAGTATCTTCCTCTCCTGCTGGCTCGCAATTATGGACCCGTCTTTTATAAAAACAAATTGGACTGACACTTTTTAAACACAGCAAGTGCTACCTCGGTGGAGGCGTCTACCAGCGTATACGAACACTGGGGCTGTGTCCTAAGCCCCGCACTGCGCGATCCTGTCGTGGTGGACGTCTCCACCGCCTTTGGCACAACCTGCCTCCTGCCCGACGCCACTTTTCGTCTCCTGCTTCTTCGTCTCCTCCACTGCCCCTTGCCCTCGACCTCACTGCTGCAAACTTCGTCTCCTCCTCTGCCGTCTTTGCCTTCGCCTTCTGTCCGGATATTACCGCCTTCACCTTCTGTCCCGCTGGTGCCGCCATCACCTTCTGTCCCGCCGGTGCCGCCTTCACCTTCTGTCCCATCGGTGCCGCCTTCGTTGCCACCCCGGCCACCACCATATGACTGTGATAAACTAAAATTATGCCTTTTTAATGCTCAGTCAACATGCAAGGATGGCAAAGCCGAAGTCATTGCTGATTTTATCTCAGATGAGCATGTTGACATTGCTTTTATCACAGAGACATGGCTTAACCCCCTTGGTCACGAACCTATACATGCTAGCCTCACTCCGAGTGGTTACAGGCTTGCTTCTTTCCATCGCTCATCCCGAGGTGGCGGTATCGCCATCCTCTACGACGACTCACTCCATTCCCGCCTATCTTTCTCGCAGTCT
This sequence comes from Monoplex corrugatus, assembly GCA_030674185.1. NCBI lineage: Eukaryota > Metazoa > Mollusca > Gastropoda > Littorinimorpha > Ranellidae > Monoplex > Monoplex corrugatus. The sequence continues at coordinate 17,790,435 of JAPXFY010000024.1, forward strand.
CTGCCTTTCTCCCATCCTTCTTTCGAGCACGTTGAAGTATCCTTCCAATCCACCCCTCACCCCATCACCTTCTCCTGTGTCTATCGACTCCTACCTAGCTCTGCCAACAAACTCACCACATCCACGTTTCTCTCTGACTTTGACCAATTGCTTGACCACTACTGCCTCTTACCTGGAAATCTCATCATTCTAGGTGACATCAATGTCCACTATGACAACACTCACCGTTATGACACAAGACATATCATCAACTCTCTGTCCAATCTCAATATGACTCAACACATTTCTGAACCAACCCATCAAAAAGGTCACATTCTTGACTGGATCATTTCTCTGATCACCACAATTCCACTACTGACAACTGCTTAGTTCTTTCTACCCGTCTAACTTCAGCCCTTCCATCTGACCACTCTGCAATTCTCTGTTCTCTCGACATTTCTCCTCCTTCCCGTACCATGCGCACAGTGACTCGACGCAATCTCAAATCTATCGACCTCTCCACATTTTCATCTGATGCCTCCCGTCTCCTTACTGAAAAGTCACATAACCTTGCCGATGAATTCTATACTACTCTCCATCTTCTGGACACTCATGCTCCAGCCACAACCCGTCTTTTACCTGACCGCCCCCCTACCCCCTGGCTCACTCATGAGATTGCCTGTGCAAAACGTGCCCGCCACAGAGCAGAGCGCCGTTGGTGCAAATCCAAACTCACTGTACACAGGCAACTTTTCCAAGCCTCTAAAACAAAAGTATCCACCCTCATTGCATCAGCAAAAACAAGCTATTTCCAAACCAAAATCCTGAATGCCTCGTCTTCAAAAGAACTCTTTACAACCATGAATCATCTCCTTGGCACACGAAAAGATTTACCTCTCCCAACAAAACATACAAATGAAGAACTCCCATTTGTATTCAAGTATTTCACCACCAAAATACAAACTCTTCGTGACAGGCTTGACAGGACACCCTGTCAACCATGCCCACCTGACCCTTCCTTCTCTGGCACACCTTTTACTACTTTTACCCCAGTCTCACAAGAAGAAATTTTCAACACAATCAGATCCATGTCGTTCAAAACCTGCGAACTGGATCCTTTTCCAGGTTCTCTCTACTCCGACTGTCTCCCTACTCTCCTCCCATTCATCACTGACATCATCAACACTTCTCTTCAAATTGGAACTGTCCCAGATTCTTTCAAGTCTGCTATTGTTCACCCTCTCCTCAAGAAACACAATTTAGACCCAAATGAACTGAAAAATTACCGGCCTATCTCTAATCTCTCTTTCTTGTCAAAACTCCTTGAAAAAGTCGTCCTCAACCAGCTGAACTCTCACCTGTCTGCCAACAATCTCCTCAATCCTTTCCAGTCAGCCTACCGCCAGTGCCATAGCACTGAAACTGCCCTACTACACATTCTCAACAATCTCCTCCTTGCAACTGATACTGGCAAAGTCTCTCTCCTCACACTCCTTGATCTGTCTGCAGCCTTCGATACCATTGACCATGGTATTCTCCTTTCTAGACTTCATCATACTTTTGGCATCTCTGACATTGCTCTCTCCTTTTTCACTTCGTATTTATCAAACAGAAAACAAACTGTTCTCATCAATGGCGCTTACTCTCAACCTGCATACCTGACCTGTGGTGTTCCACAAGGATCTGTCCTTGGCCCTGTTCTTTTCACTCTTTACACCTCCCCCCTGTCCACCATCATCAACTCCCACTCTATAAAACACCACTTCTATGCTGATGACACCCAACTTCAAGACAGTGACTCACCTGATAATATACAGCGCCTGTTGACTCGCACCACTTAGTGTTACTCGGACATTAAGAACTGGATGACGTTCAACAAACTTCAGCTTAATGACAACAAGACAGAAGCTATCCTCATTGGCACCCGTCAGAAACTTTCTCAGCTGCCTCCTCTTTCTCTCCCATTATGTAACACATCAGTCCCAATTTCTGATTCAGCTAAAAACCTTGGTGTCTGCATTGACTCTACCCTCTCCATGAACAACTTTGTTTCTCAAACTGCCAGATCTTGCTACTATCATCTCCATCGTATAAGGCTGATCAGGAAGTATCTCTCTGTGGAAACAACTGCAAAACTCGTTCTCTCCTTCATAATGTCTTGCATTGACTATTGCAATTCACTCCTGTCTGGTCTTCCTGCCTCCACCATTCACATCCTACAGCGCATTCAAAACAATGCTGTACGCCTTGTACTCACAAAGAAAAAAGCTGACCACATATCTCCTCTCCTGGCACAACTTCACTGCTCCCTGTATCAAAGCGCATACAGTACAAACTAGACACCATGTGCTACAAAAGCCTCAATAACGCAGCCCCCGATTACCTGTCAAGCCTACTTGAGATCTATCTTCCCTCACGTACCCTCCGCTCTGCCTCCGATCCTCTGATTTTTCGCTTTCCACGCACTAAGCTCAATACCTATGGTCCACGAGCCTTCTCTGTTTCTGGTCCACTCTCCTGGAACAAACTTCCTCTCTCAGTCCGTCAGCAACCTACTTTTGTCTCCTTCAAGTCCGCTCTCAAAACTCACCTTTTCTCCTCCGCATAAAATCCTAACCTCACTCAACCCCCCCCCCCCCCCTGCAGCCTGTCGGAGGGGAATCACATGGTTATAATATACAATTGTATATGCTATGCTCTCTATAATTTTCCATTGCTTTTATTCTTGCTTTTATTGCTTTTATTCTTTCTCCCCATTTATAGCCATGCATGTGTGTGTGTGTGCATGTGCGTGTGCGTGCGTGCGTGTCTGCTTCAGCGCTTAGATTTGATTTTATCAAGATTTTGCGCTATATAAATATTGTAATTATTATTATTATTATTTGAAACTGCATCGACACCTACTGAACTTCTTTTGTTGTGAAGAGACAAGATATTGTTTTTTTTTTAGCTCTTCTAAGGTGATTGGAGCATTAAACCAGCGATCATTCTGAGGTATTGGGTCAGCGAAGATAGGGTTGTTACCTGCTATTTTTCTGTAGTGTTTGCAGGTAGGAGACAAACCGTCTACTTTACTATTTTCAGCAAAAAGTTCACAAAAGTTTCAGCTTTGTCCATGTTGGAAGGAAATTTGTGACATGTGTCAATCATTATTGGACACCTAGGTAAGTTGGCCCCATTTTTCATTTGATTCATTTTTGTCCAGACTTTATGGAAATCACTGAAATCTGAAATTTCTTTGGTGCAGTATGATGCCCAATAATTTTTCTTTGCTTCAGCGATTTTTCTATTACACTGGGTGTTAGCTTTTTTCATCTCCATATGATCTTCAGGTGTTCTGCTTTTGATGTAGATTTTGTATTTCTCTTTTTTGTACTGAACTGCTTTCTCACATGCCTCTGTCCACCAAACATTACCCAAACGGTTATTAGACTTAACGGTTTTGAGTTTCGGGATTGAGAGGTCTGCAGCAGCTAGAACTGACTCCTGGAACTCAGTAAACATAACGTCTACATTGTCACTTTCATAATGTTTATATTCATGTTTAGCAAGAGCAGTCTGAAACAAGGACCAATCAGTGCGCGAGTAATTATATTTTGGTATAATATCAGGAGTACTGTCTTTTTTCCTGATATTTTCATTAGTTATTGTTATGATGATAGGTAAGTGATCACTTCCCAAGGCATCTCTGTGAGTGTCCCAGGTACAGCATGGTACTAAGTCTGGCGATATTAAAGACAGACGATGGCTGTTGCCCGGTGTTTGGAAACATCAGGAATTCTAGTGACGCTCCCATCATTCAAAAGGTAAAGCGCACTGTCAACTATATTTTCTACCAACCGATTGCTTGTGACAGTACAAGTCCTTTTCCCAAAACGGGGAGTGGGAATTAGTCTCCACCAATTAGCCATTTACCGTGCTGCAGATCCGGATTCGTACGCAGGCATTCTGTGTTGTGGTCATTTGGACCTGTTGGCAGATAGACTGACATAACGTTCAGGATTAATGAATTACTGAATTGTACTTTGGCGTCACAAGCGTGTAAGTCTTCAGTTGATGTTAAAACTGGGGAAGTAATTATGCGATACTGCAACTCTTTATATATATCGCAGTGGCTACCTTCTTCCCGGGATTCCCAAAGTCATATATTGGTGGATAATACTAATTTTGGAAATTGGGAAGTTTGCTTGGAATAACATTAAGCGACTGCAAAATCAATATTTCACAATGATTCGATGCGATAAAATGTTCCAGGTATGCGGAATTGGTGGAAATAGATCTACAATTCCACTGTAAAAATTTTATTTGTGATTGTTGGCGCATTTTCATTTTTGGTTAATCTGTTATTTTAAATTAATGGTTATTTGTTTGATAATCACGAAGACCTTGGTTTTCTGTGTACGAGA
>JAPXFY010000024.1:17799819-17877319 GCA_030674185.1 Monoplex corrugatus
TCGGTCACGGCAGTGTTGAAGTTGTTGATCAGAGTGTCTACTTCGGTGTCCATATTGTCAAGGACGAGGAGAGGAGCAAACTTCCCTCCTATCGTTGCTTGGAAGTTTTCAACTATGTTGGGGTCTTTGAGCTTCTCAAGATTGAACTTAATTCTTATGTTGCCCTGTTTCTTCATCCTCTGGAGGCGGAGTTTGAAGGTCATCATTACAAGCTCATGATCGCTTCCAATGTCGGCTCCTGGAAAGCTCCTGGTCTTTGCGATGTTAACACTTGACTGGAAGCGTCTTTGAACCATGATGTAGTCGATCTGACTGTGGTATTTTTCTCCTGGGCTGTGCCATGTCCAGCGTCTAGATGGTTTGTGTGGACCGAACGTGTTCACCACCCTCAGGTCGTTGTAACTGGCGAATTCTAGGAGCCTTAAACCTCTTTCGTTGGTCTCAGGGTTGCAGTATTGGCCACATATCCCTTTCCAGTTATTGTGTTCATCCTCTCCAATCTTCGCATTCCAGTCGCCCTGCACTATAATGATGTCTTTCTTTGGCGTCTGATCTACGATTTCCTGCAGTTGATCATAGAAATCTTCGACAGCCTCGTCATCATAGTCAGTTGTTGGGGCATAAGCTTGGATGACGGTGATGTTAAAAGGTGAAGCCTTAAGCCGAATAGTAATGAGTCTGCTAGAGACTGGTCGGCATCCCATGATGGCATTCACAGTGTCTTTGTGAATGAGGAATCCAACTCCATGTTCATGTTTGTCTTCACTGCCACTGAAGTAGAGTTTGTGGCCTTCTGGGGTAGACATTTCTCCGAGGTTTTTCCATCGTACCTCACAGAGCCCAAGGACGTTCCATCGGTATCTCTTCATTTCATACGTTAGTTCTGCAACTTTTCCTGCTGCTCTCAGCGATCTCACATTCCAGGTGCCGATAGTAACATTTTTTCTTGTACGTAGGGATTTTGGTCCATCAGTCACATACTTTTCACCTCCGCCCTGATGGCCAGCGACGGAAGGCGCGGTCCTTGTTCCGGGCGACGACCGGGCCGGTATGGATTGAGTTGCGGTTGTAATCTTCATTTAGTGTGTCTTGGGCAATGTCGCATGGCGGAGCCCATCCCTCTCCATGCCAGACCACAGCCGACGTCCTCCATCTAGGTGGTTCGCCTTGGTCTTGAACACATAGCCGTTGAGTTCCTTGCGGAACTTCGTCCGCCTTGGCCGGTAACCTGCATCGTGGAGGTTATTCGCCCAGTGATGCAGTGTTAACATCACCCCTTCACATGGTTTGGCACGCCTGCTGAGGCGAGGTCCCGGGGTGTGGCGCTTGGAGCCAGCACGTGAGAGATTTAGAGGATGGACGAGGACCAGTGATGCCCGTCCACCCTACCAGGTAGAGTGCAGCAGCCAGACATCAAAGGTACTACCTCTATCCAGAGCCCCCTACACCCCATGGATATATAGATATATGTATATACACACACACACACACACACACATATATATATATATATATATATATATATATATATATATATATATATATATGTGTGTGTGTGTGTGTGTGTGTGTGTGTGACCTCCCACCACGAAATCGGTCTAAACTAGCATTTTGGGCATTTTGAGATATACATATCACTGGAAAGTGTACATTCTGCTGATTATTTTGGTACTTGAATAAAGCTTGTACTCAAACAAATGTAGAAGTTATGTATGTTTAAAGTCATTAAGTTGTATGACGGCCATTTTGAGAAAACGGCCTCTAAAGTTTTTGTGTGCTCTGCTACACATTTTCCTTAGATTTCTTTATTTGGTGGCTTTGACCTAGTTTGTTTCTAATTTTCGCTGTCGTTATCTGAAAGGTACACCAAAGAGCTTTCCGTCAGTATATTACGTGTGCGGGTACTGCACAGGTTACGGTTTATAATAAGAGACAAAAATAGGTATTTTTGGTAGGAAATTGCATTCTTTCTGCTGCGATCAGTGCATTAAAGTACCATTTTAAATTGATTAATAATATTTTTTCAAGCAAAAAATTTCTGTGGGGGACAGATTATAGTCTACAGAAATCAGTTTTGAGAAAAAGTCAAAACACCCTAGATAGACCTTCAGTCACCTTTTCAGCTCCTAGTGCTGTTCGACTGACTGCGAGTTAAGACTGATTTCGTGGTGGGAGGTCATATATATATATATGTAAAGGTCTGACTGAAGGTCTGACTCACAATTATCTACTCTGTATAAACTCATCTCACACGACAGAAAGCCCCCCCTAGTCAATGCGCAAAGCCTCAGCTGTCTATCAACCAGATGAAGACAATATTTCCAGTCTGTTGTTCGCTTCCGAGGGAAGAGATAGATATGTAAGTGAGTGAGTAAAGTAAGTAAGTAAATAAGTATGTAAATAGATAAAATAAATACAAAATAAAGGGGTATGTAGATTAAATAAACAAGTCACAAATGAGAATAACAAATAACAGTAAATACATGTATATACCTACATGCCCTCACACAGACGTACACATTTATATGTATTCATACATATACACCCATATCCACACAGCATGATGGCCGACAACAAAGGCAAAGAGGAAACATATACATATCATGACAAACTTAGACATAAGTGGACAACAATCAACAAACGGCCCACAAACACACTCAGACACACAGACCGTTTGACAGGCTTGCTTGTTATCAAGTTGTCTTTTCCTTTTCTTCACTTTTCATTTTTCTCCGTTTCAGGAAAAGCCCGAACACTTTCCACTTCTGCAGTGTTATTTTTGAGATGGTACCAGTGTTGGTCTATTTAATAACAGCTCTTAATTTTCATTTCATAGTAGATTTTTTTGTGTTTCCTCTTTTTGGGCAAGACATTCAATGGTATGATGACTCGCATTTTGTTTGTGAAGGTACAATTTAAAACGTCTAAGGACCTCCGACTTTCCCAGATGGAGAATTTTTGTTGTAGTGGCACTGCCTGCAAGTTTGTCAGCATGTTCATTTCCCTTTACACCAGCATGTCCAGGGCAGTAGATCCACCTGAGATTTTGTAGGTCAGTTGCTTTGTGCCATTCTGGGGTCCCTGCTCCATTTTGCACTTTTTGAAGTAGATTCATCAAGTCAATCAGGATCTTCTTCTTGGCGTACGCTGCTACATGATCAACTGGGTAATGAATGCAGCCGTCTTTTCCAGCTTCTGTCTGCAGCCATGGAGTTTGGTTGTCAGTGGAGTGTCTGTCGGCCACACGTCCTGTCTTGCCACCTGGTGAAGGGGACATCTTTGGAATATGTGCTCCGTGGTTTGGTCTTCTTGACTGTAGGGACAGGTTGGGGAGGGCACCAGCTTCAGTATGCAGTACATGTGGCTGTTCAGCCTATTGTGACCAGTGCGCAGCCTCACCAGGACAACTTGCTGCTCTCTAGACAACAGGTGGTAGTCATCCCTGTGTCGTCTCGGCATGGAAAGCGCCCTGATAATGCTCCTCTTCTCACTGTAACTAACGCTGTTGTTAGGTTGTTCTTATCTGGCTCCCTCCTTAGCAAGGATATCAGCTTGCTCCTTCCCGGAGAAGTTCTTTACTGATAGCAAAAACACTACCAGGCTCAGATTGCAACAGTGACCACAATCCTGTAATAGGAAGATTTAGGCTAAAACTAAAGAAAAGAAAACAGACCAAAAGTAACATCAAACAGATGAAGCGATCTGCGAAAAATTTAACGTACATGTTCAAAACAAATTCAGTGCTCTGGAGGACATTGGTGACAGTGAGGACCAATGGACAAACTTGAGAAACTCGATAAATGAAGCTTGTGAAAAAATCCCTAGAGTTGAAAGAGACAACAAAAGAAATTATAGGTTTGATGGAAGAATGGAGGAAAGCAAAGGGAAAAGAGGAAGAATACAATAGGATAAAAAGGGAAATCAGGAATAGATGCAAGGAAGCTAAGGAAGCTTGGCTGGAAACAAAGTGCAAAGAAATAGAAAACTGACACAAAACAGATCCTCAAAGTATATACAGAAACAATGAAGAAACTGCCTACAGGAAAAAGACATGCACATCAACTGGATGCTTCAGGTTGAAAAGGTGGATACGTTTATCATGGAAAAAGACAAAACGTTAGATGGGGACAGTACATTAAAGACCTTTTTAACGATAACAAAAACGAACAACGCATTGTAAGAAAGAACATTGAAGGATCACCCGTAATGAAAGATGAAGTTAGATCAGTGCTGAAAAAGATGAAACCAGGAAAAGTCCCAGGACCAGACAATATTACTACAGAAATGATTGAGGCCCTAGAAGATTTCGGTATTGAAAAAATAACAGACCTCCTAAATGAAATTTATGACAACAGAAAAGTCCCTAAAGATATGTCAAAATATTTTTCATCTCACTTCCAATGAAGGCGGGCTTTCGAATGGAAACTCCATCATACAATCAGCTTGGTATTTTATTATGCAGAGAGTAGATGACCAGACTACTCTTGTGAACCATTTGAACATATTTCATTTCATTTTGTTACAGATTTAATATTTGGCAACTTTTTTACAATCAACTATCACAGTAATCATGCCTGTGCATGTTTCACCAGTACTTGACATCTGCAATTGCTATAGATAGTTGGTAAAATGTATATTTTCACACATCAACTGGACTTTAGTACTGAAATGAAAATATGTTGATATATACCATATTATTTCAGGTATAAAATGATGTGTTTGGATTTTTTGAAGAGGTATTAGTTCTCAAATACACTGTTACAACAATGTTACAACAATGGCAATATCCTCCAGTCCACTGATGTCATTCAAACTCTCCCTTCTGACCACTACTGCATCCTGAGCCAACTTCAACTATCAAAACCTCCTCCACGTCAAATCTACGTCATGGCCAGAAACCTGTCAACCATCGACTTTCCATCGTTCAACAGCAACCTCCATTCCCAACTCCTCAATTCTCAGCCAACTTCTGCCGACGATCTTGACGCTGTCCTCCGCAATTGCCTCGATCAGCATGCTCCAACCACCCAAAGGAAGGTCTCTCATCGTCCCCCTTCACCCTGGTATGCTGCCGCTGGACCTCAGCTCCAGGCTGCCAAGCGTGAGAGAAGACGTGCTGAGAGACGGATGATCAAACACAAATCAACTGTGCATAAACAATCCTTCCAGTCTGCAAAGAAAGCATTTGATAAACTTGTCCATAGTGCAAAGGTTTCATTCTATAATGCTAAAATTACGTCTGCCACAACTTTTAAACAGCTCTTCAACATTACTAACACTCTTCTCTGTAAAACTAAAAACAGCCCTATACCTTCTCATGTTCCACCTGCTGACCTTCCTCTAGCATTCTCTAACTTCTTTAATGGGAAACTTTTTGACATTCGTGATAGTCTCGATTCGCAAAATACCCCTCCTCTTTCAATGCCTGAACCAACCTTCTCTGGCTGTCCACTGACATCCTTTCAGCCTGTCTCTGAGTCTTTTGTGAAGAAAACTATCAAGGATTCTGCTATCAAAACCAGTGAATTAGACCCCCTCCCGGCTTCTGTTTTGACACAATGTTTGGATACTCTACTCCCATTCTTTACATCTGTCATCAATCATTCACTGGTGTCAGGCATCTTCCCAAGCTCATTCAAATCAGCTATTGTCAAACCTCTCCTAAAGAAACCTTCTCTTGATCCAGATATTCTCAAAAACTACCGGCCTGTCTCCAATCTCCCCTTTCTTTCCAAGGTAACTGAAAAAATTATTTTACACCAACTTCTAGAACATCTTGAATCAAACCATTTATTATATCCCAATCAGTCAGCATATAGATCAGGACATAGCACTGAAACTGCTTTATTGAAAATTGTGAACGATCTTCTGACATCCCTTGATGATGGTGACATTTCTCTTCTCTCTCTCTTAGATTTGTCTGCTGCCTTCGACACTATAGACCATGAGATACTGCTTTGGCGCCTCCACAACTGCTACGGAATTTCTGGCTCCGCTCTCTCCTGGTTTCAGTCATATCTCTCTGACCGCACACAGACTGTATCTGTAAATGGCTTGCCCTCACCTCCCTCAGCCCTCAGATATGGCGTTCCTCAAGGATCCGTCCTGGGTCCAGTTCTCTTTGTTTTGTACACGCAGCCTCTCACAAATATTATTCTCCGCCATTCTGTATCACATCATAGCTTCTCAGATGACAATCAAATTTACAATTCTGGTCCCATCTCTAATGTAAACAACATCGTACAAACCACTAAAGCCTGCATTTCTGACGTGAAAGACTGGATGACTTGTAACAAATTACAACTAAACCAAGACAAAACTGAAATGATTTTCATTACTCCTAAGAAACTTCTCAACTGTGACTTAATTCCATCTTCCATATCACTGAATGGGACAGACATCACCCTCTCCCAAAAAGTTAAGAATCTAGGTGTCACCATCGACAACACTCTTAACTTTCAGCAGCATGTCTCAAACATCTGTCGTGTCTGTTACCTTGAACTTCGTAGAATAGGTTCCATCCGTCATCTCCTTACTCTCGAAGCTACTAAAATATTAGTTTGTGCTTTCGTTCTTTCTCGTCTTGACTATTGTAATTCCCTTCTGTCTGGTTCCCCAAAACAGCTCCTTGACAAACTTCAGAAAGTACAGAACCATGCCGCTCGGCTAGTATTTCGGTCTTCCAAATTTCAGCATGTCTCTCCTCTTCTCCAAGACTTGCATTGGTTACCTGTGTTGAAAAGGATCCAACATAAAATTGCTGTTCAGTGCTTCAGATACTTCGACAATTCTATTCCCTCTTACCTGTCTGAATATCTTCAACTATACGTTCCATCTCGTCATCTTCGTACCTCAGCCGATACCCGCTTATTTCGAATCCCAACTTTTCGAACAAAATCATATGGTGAACGATCCTTTTCTTTTCAAGCCCCTTCCTCATGGAATTCACTTCCCTACCCGCTGAGGCACAAAACAAGTCTTCAGTCATTTAAATCTGGCTTGAAAACGCATCTCTTTCCTCTCTGAAATTTATTAACCTAAAAGAGCTATGCTGTCTGCGCGCTAGCGTGCTTCTGTGTATGTTATTGCTGTGCGCCTATAGATATGTCTCGGGGTGGGAGGAGGATATGTGTGTGTGTGCCAGAGAGTAGGTACTAATATTTGATATTATTAACGGTGTGTATGTGCTTGTGGGATGGAGTGACAGAGGTCCGCCATGTATGATGAAAATTATATTAGGCCTATGTTTCTATGTTCGATGTAATGTGTATTGTACAGTTTGTAAGCGCTTAGGGCTTTCCAGAAAGATTAGGCGCTCTAAATGCCCTTAATAATAATAATAATACACTTTTCACAGATTTTGGTTTTTTTTACAATTTCAAGTAATTATATGTCATGCTAATCATGCCAGTGTGTATTTCATTAGCACTTGGCATCAGTCATTATCACAGATATATGTGAAAAAAACATTGTTTTTAAGCCAACCATAAGGACTTTACATTGAAATGATATTTTGATATGTGTTGTTTTGCTTTTGATATATGATTTGTCATTTGGCATTGCTTTCAGAGTTTTGTCCAGAAATACTTGGAGAGATCAATACTGGCATTCCAACAGGACAGCAGACTAGCACCCTGGACAAGTGTTCCACATCACTCAGTGGCACTGATAAAGTAGAAGGAATACTTATTCACTGTTTAATTACATTGTTAAGTAGAGAACAGTTTATAGCAGTACCTGATCAACAAATAGATGATCACAAATTTGATGATGGCTTCATAACATATATAAATTCTATAACATTTTGATGAAATGAAGAGGGATCTACTGTCATTCATTTTTTAAAAGATGCTTTTTTTTACGTATGCGTACACGTAAAATGTTTGGAGTATCATGTACTGCTGATGAATACTGTGATACAACACTGATCCTAACTGTGTCAAGAAGAATTGCGAGTTGCTGCAATTTATTTTCATTTCCTTAGTAATGTACTGCTCTCAAAATGTGTTGCTATCATCACTTAATTCTTTCGCTGAAATTTGTCCTAAAATACTTTTGCATATAGCCAAATCGTCTATATTAAACATCTGTGAAATCTTAATTTTGTTTAGTTTGATGGGACAGTACTTAGAAATCAATGCTTAAACAAGCATGTTATTGTGCTCATAAGCTTGAGACAATATTAAACTGAAATGAGTTAGGCTAATATGGTGATATATGTTTTTGTCAATATTACACATAACTTAAGAACATCAGTTTTGTGGACGTTCATTGTAACAAGATTTTTAGTCTATTTCATTGTAAGCTACGCACAAAAAGTTAAGGATCACTATGAGAAAACAGGTGCGTAATAAACTCACTTCGCTACTGTTATTTATTTCTCAGTCCAGCCAAATTGTTATGAATTCTTGTTCAGCTGTAAGTGGGCGATGTTGTGTTAGTGCGAAAATTGCACGGGATTCTCTACTACTGAGCTTGGCCGCAAACGGAAAAGCGGAAACTTGCGAAAAAGGACCTTGTTTTGGACCGTTCTGCCTGAACACATTGCACAAGCCAGATGGAAAAACCATTATGCACGTGCAAGCACTGCTGTTTATGTGTGAGATGCTGTCTCTTGCTTGGCTTTATAAGAAGACATTCCACCAGTAGTAGGCCTGATCTGACAATGCCTCCACGACGAAAATTGAGCGAGTTTGAGAGGGGATGAGCTGTTGCATGGTTCCAAGATGGTGTTCCCAAGCGAGAAGTGGCCAGGCGACTTCAGGTGTCCATCTCGGTCATTGTCAGACTGATTCAACGCTTCACAGCCACTGGGAGGGTCCATGAAAGACGCAGATCTGGTCGACCGAAGAAGACAAACCCACGTGAAGATCGTCTCATTGAACGACAAGCCCTGCAGACAAGAACAGCCTCTTCCAGCATCATTCGAAGGCAGCTGAGGGTGGCTACTAACATCAACATCAGCCAGCAGACCATACGGAACCGCCTTCATGGGTTTAACCTCCGTTCTCGTCGCCCAGCTGTACGGCCACGCTTAACTCCAGCCCATAGGGCAGCACGCCACGCCTTCTGCAGACGTCACGTGAGGTGGACACGTCAGCAATGGTCCCAGGTCCTGTTCAGTGATGAATCACGCTTCACCATGAACCACGACGACGGCCGACTGAGGGTCTGGAGGCGCCCAGGGCAACGCTTTATTGACACCACTGTCCAAGAAAAGGTGGCCTTTGGTGGAGGTTCTGTAATGGTCTGGGGGGCCTTCAGCCTTCACCACAGAACACCCTTGTATCATGTACAGGGTAACCTGACTGGCCTCCGATACCGGGATGAGATCCTTCGACCGCTGGCTGTGCCTACACTGCAGCAGATGGGACCGACGGCTGTCTACCAGGATGACAACGCTCGCCCCCACAGTCTGGAGTCAACAGAATGGAGTGGCCAGCATGCAGTCCCGATCTCAACCCGATTGAGAACCTCTGGGATGAGCTGGATCGCAAAGTGAGGAGCAACCACCCCCCTCCCAGGGATGCCCAACACCTCTACCAGATGCTGCAGGCTGAGTGGCAGGCGCTTCCACAGAGGATCTTCACCAACCTGGTCAACTCGATGAGGACTCGCTGCGTCGAGTGCCAGAACAGCCATGGCGGTTACACGCATTACTGAACTTTTGGGAGCATCAGAATGCCCTGTCTTGTGATTTAAATGACTTTGGGAAATCAAATTTCGATACGTACCCACTTTGATCAAATGTACACACCAAACGATTGCTCGAAATTGAAGGCAATTGTGTATCGTTATCACTAAAGCATGGAATTAAATGTTTGCCAAACTTCAAAGCATTGGCTTTCTTATTTTGAAAGTTATGAATTTTTGTGCAAGTGATCCTTAACTTTTTGTGCGTAGTGTATATATGAATATGAATTTGAATATGAATAAAAACTTAAGAGATGCATTGCGACTAACAACGTAAAGAATTTTTGTACTATGGCGATTTTTCATGTAGCATATTTTTTCACTTTTATTAACTATTTTAACAGTTTTTACCATTGTCCATCATTTTAGTTATGCGGTTTTAACATATGACTTTTCATATGGAGTATTTATAAATCAAATTACTTTCGAATGTTTATGTATTAATTCTGCGGAGCTGATACACGCAACCATTTTTTATAGTTAACTATGCAGTTAACACAAATGTTTGGTTTAAAATTGTGTTGTTTTCAAACAAGCCGTCTGGACTTATTACTGAAATGGAAAAAGTTTGGCATATGTCAATTTGCTTTAGATATGAAAAAAATCTATTGTTTGGCATTCTTGAAGGGTTATTCCTCAATGTTTTTGTTATACAAGGCGAATACACTACTCTTACAGATTTGACATATTTCATGATATTAAACAGTTGATTAACTATCACATTAATCATGCCAGTGCATATGAACTTGATATCTGTTGTTGTCATAACTATTTTGTGAAAAAAAAATTTTTTTCAAACAAACCACCAAGACTTATACTGAAATGAAAATATTTTGACATGTGTTGCTCTCGATATATGAATGATTTTTTACTTGGATTTTCCTTCAGGGTTTGTTCTGAAATACTGACTTTCGAACAGGACAGCAGGTAAACACCAATGAAAAAGTATGTCGTATCATCCAATGGCACTGATGAGTATAACCATTTGGTTTTGATTATACTTACTACAATATGAAAAGGATACCACCAGCCAAAACCAGTTCCCCTCTAAACAAACAGATGACTGTGCATTTTCTGGAAAGTATTTTTAAGATTTGTGTACATGTATTATATAGTTAGGATTCTCATATACTGCTTGATACATGCTATAATGTAAAACACACCTGCTGCCAAGAAGAAGTTGCAATATGTTTTAAGTTTTATATTGTTGTTTTGTTGCTATATGAAATATTGTTCTGTTGTTTTTTAATTTTCTGCAAATTACTAATCATTATGTCTTCAATATTTTGTAAAATCTAAATCTCAAATCTGTATTTTGTTAGAATGGGACAGAATCTATATAAATCGATGTTTAAACAGCGTGTGATGAATGTAAGCATATTCCTTAGAGAGGTCAAATGGCTGAAAATACATGAGATATGTTAACGTGGTGATAAATATTTTAACAAATGTTCAACATAATCAATCTAAGAAATGTTGCCTACTACTGAAATAATTACTGCCTGGGTGCTTTTCAACAGACATCTTTTTCTTAAGTTTTTATTTCAGTAATGATGTCAGTATTTTTCGTCTGTTCTGTCCAGTATTGACATAATCACTTTTCATATGGAGTGTTTATGTTGCATACTTTAAAATCTTGATATTTTACAATTTCTACAGATTTCATATTTAGGAAAATTTCAAGCAATTGACTACCACATTATTCCTGACAATGTTTGGCAATACTTGACATCTGTGATAGTCACAAATATTTGGTCAGTGTTGATGCTTGCTATATTACAACGGTAATCTGGTATGTTGTCACAAAAAACTGCAAAGTGGTTTTATTTTCAAATTGTTGTGTCACTGCTCTTAAAAACATGTTACTGTCATCATTCAATGTTTTTGCATATTACCAAATCATGTATATGCAACATTTATAAAATTTAAAATGCATTTAATTTGATGGGAGAGAACTTAAAAATGAGTGCTTATACAGTGTGTTATTGTGCTCATAAGTTTGAGACAAGATTTTTGGCTGAAAAGAGATAGGCTAATGTGGTGATGTATATTTTTACCACTATTATACATAATCAACTAAAGAAATACATTAAAACCCACCCTAAAGAAATATTTATACGTGAGATTTTTCACACTGCATATTTTTCTTTTTTATTCACCATTTTAAGTTTTCTCAAGAGTCCATTTTATCTATACGGTGTTAAACCATAATTGCATTTCATATGGAGTATTCATAAGTCAAAATACTTCTGAATCTTTATGATACACTAATTCTGTTTTACAATTTTATACAGTTACGTATTACATTAGTCATACCAGCGTATGCTTCAGTAGTAGTTGACAGAATTATATGGTTAAAAATGTATTATTTTTGAATAATACATTTGGACTTTATTACTGAAATGGAAATCTATTGGAATATATCACTTTGCCTTGGATATGAAACTATAATCTGTTGTTTGGCATTTTGAAAGGGATATTTCCCAGATTCTTTGTTACAACAAGGTGAATATAATTTCTACAGATTTGACATATTTTATAACGTTAAACAGTTGATTAACTATCACATTAATCATGTCAGTGTACATTTCAGCAGTACTTGGTATATGTCGTTATATAAATATTTTGTAAAAATTGTATTATTTTTACACAAGTGCACTGTTTTCGACACGTGAACGATTTGTCACTTAGCTGTTCTTTCAGAGTTTGTCCTGAAATACTTTGTTACAAGGGTAGATCACTACTGACATTGGAACAGGACAGGACCCACAAAGTATTCCGCATCGTTCAGTAGCACTGATGAAGTATAAGTATTTGGTATTGATTATACTTATTACAGTATGAAATGGAGATCAGTTGAAAGCAGAACCACAAACTGCAGATAATCACACATTTTCTGGAAAGTGTATTTTTAAGATTTTTGTACATGTAGTTGAGATTCTCGTATAATGCTTAATGCATGCTGTAATGTAATGTACCTACTGTCAAGAACAAGTTTTGATATATTTTAAGTTTCATAATGATGTTGTATTGCCATTTGAAATATTGTTCTGTTCTTGTTCACTTTTCTGCAAATTACTAATTGTGTGTTCAACATTTGTAATATCTAAATCTGTATTTTGTGAGAATGGGACAGAATGTATAAATCAATGTTTAAACAGTGTGTGGTAGGCCTATGTGTAAACACCACTGAAATAATCAATGACTAGGTGCTTTTTCGAAGGACATCTTTTTCTTTAGTTATTTTTTATACTGATGTTAATATTTTTCAGCATTCATTTCTGTGCAGAAACGATTCCTTCCTGTCAACATTACTCACACTCTTATTAAAAAATACTTGGAAGTTGGAAGAAGTGGTCAAGCCATAGTAATTATGTCCAAATCATTATCCTGGTTGTATGGTGAGTGATGCGGTAGAAACCACATTACTCGACTGTTTAACATCATAGAAAACCTTGCTGGCGTTTACATGCTACTCACACTTGTAACCTTTTAGCATTTGCATGTTCCTCCAGATCTATTTGAGATCGGTCCATAGAAAAGACAGATATTTCTGTGAATTATTTCTCGTCTTTTGCCATTTTGTTGCAAATTCTGAAAGGTCTTTGTTTATTCCTGATTATTTAAAAACAAAGGGGGGGGGGGGGGGGGGAGGGGGGTCATAAATTTGGTGAAAACTCATGCATGAACAATAGCAATGCCTGGATTTGGTGAATACCTATGCATAAACATTTTGTGAAAATTCGTGCACAAACAGCTGAAAAGTCTTATAGAGACAACACAGCCAGCCAAACAAATGCACATCACCAATCAAATAGACAATAACATAATATACTATTAAAACAGTCTAGTATGTTCAAGAAACTTATCAGTCAACCACCAACGCAAGTTACCAAAATCAAACAAAGCCAAAGCAAACGCAATCGGACCAGTGCGCTTATCTTAAGCAATGCCACGGACGTCCCCTAAACAAGACGTGCCACTGACATCAACGGGAGGCAACTCCATTACAATGGACTAGCAAATCTTAAAAAAACGAGTTGTTTCCCCTGATAGTGATGCACAAAAGCGGGAGGGATTTACTACCCAGGAACGTGTGTTGTGTGTATGTTTTGTGTGTAGGGTGTGTGCGTATGTGTTTCAGTTTGTATTGTGTGTGTTGTGTATGTAGGGTGTGTGTGTAGGGAGTGTGTTGTGTGTATGTAGGGTGTTGTGTGTGTGCGCGCGTGTGTGTATGAGTTTTATGTTTCACACTACTGCAGACAGCTCTCTGGTTTCTGTGAAAGGAGATAGTGGTCATCAAGTTTTCCTTATCATTTCGTTGTTAATTTTACACACACACACACACACACACACACACACACACACACACACACACCTGCCCGCACGGACGCACACTACGTGCACATGTTGGCATGCACGTTTACTTTTTTGTTTGTGTGCGTTTTTTCACACCTGAAGAGAGACAGAAACAGCAAGACAATGAAAGACAAGAGAAAGGGACTGAGACAGACAGTCATGGACAGTATACATGTACAATGACATATTAAGCATAAACAGTTAACAACATGATTTATGCCCACATATTGACACTGAGCGAAGGAAAACGGCGCCATTAACCACGGCCAGTCATCAGCCTTATTGTTGTGTAGTGGTTATGTGGTAAGGACTACAAGTCATTACGGCAGCACTCGTTTCAAGTAACAGTTGACACTGTTCCACGTTCAACTGAGGCCTCAGCAAGGTGGTTGGTTAGTTTAGTAAGTTTTAAAGTCCTACCACTCTTAAAGTATACGAGCACTGGCGAAGAAATTTTTTGAAGAAGCCTTCAATAATTTTAAAGCATTGTGAGAAACCGATGCTTTATTCGGTTCTCTGATCCACCCTGGATGGCAATCAAATGGGTGAATGAATGGTCAGCAAGGTGGATCCATTGTCTTATTCTTATTCCCATGGTTGTTTTAAGCCCAGCCGACTGCGTAGAGCCATATCAGGGCAATAACCGTTTCAACACACACAATACTTCAACAGGTAAAAAAAAAAAAAAACCCAGAAAATTAAGTAGGCCCTACACATGTCGATGCATTCGTGCACGTAATCTAAGGAGATGCCCCTGACATTCACCACTTCGATTTATCACCCATGGGGATTTAAAAAAAAAACATACCTGAATACAAATTTAAACGTAGCAAAGGACACTAAAACATATAAAAACAGGCGCAAATTACCTAAATTTGCTTCCGCGTATCTCCTTTCCCTGAGCCAAACATTCACTTAATATACACATTTTTGTACCATACATGTAGGTAGTCTTTATCAAACACATACAGATGAATGGATAAGCAAGGCAGAAAATGATACAAAGAAATGACAGAAATCAAAGGAACAAGGCAGAAACAAAGACAGCGACAGAAAAGAGAAAAATTTCTAGCGCAGAATTTCTAGGTGAGGATACTGATTATACCGAAAGAGCCCCCGGCATCCCCACGGGGAACTTCCATTGTCTAATCAGACAGGGGAGTAAACACGGTCATGGCGATAATGTATCTATGTCAAACAAACCTGCCGAAATTAGTAGCAGCCTCTTCACGAGATATGTCCATTGGCCTAACAAGATATGCCTATCAGCTGGTTGTATGGTTTTATTTGTTGACGATTGTCTTAGACATGAACAAATCACATTCTGGGACAAGACGGGAGGGACTACACACTGGAAACTGGAGCTTCTTGACTGAGGTCAAAGTCCAATCACACATGATGACTAACATACAAAACTTTCTGCAAGAAGTTTTGAACTGCTGAACTAGTTGCCGTGGTGCAGTGGTTAGCGCAACGGACTGCCAACTAAAAGGTCGTGGGTTCGAATCCCCATCAGTCCCTTCAAAATAAATTGTGGCTTTTTGTAGCTGTAATCGGAGTTGAGAGTGCTGTGGGTTCATTGGAGAAGACTGGGACCACACAGTTGAGTCTCATCCACTTCACAGATGAGTCATTGAGGATGTTGCTCAAATCTTCTGACCAGCAGCACAGGTGTCTGCATCTCTCTGGCCTGGTTGGCGCCAGGATATATTATGATAGCGTATAGTACAGCCCCGTCACGCAGTCTCAGTCCTAGATGGAACTCCACAGCATCATGATTATCATCCTCATCGACGTCATCATCATCACGGCTGCATTCGTCAACTGGACTCATTTGATTGTGTAGCAGCGTTCGCCAAGAAGAAGATCATCACGTTGTAAAAACTGTACCAGCTTCTGTGGCCATTAAGGTGGCATAGAAAATGGGACAAAAAAGTTTTTGAACAGCTGTTGTTTGAATTGAACTGAAAGTTCAATCTGACACCTTCACCAGTCTGTCCATGTCGTCAGGAGGATCACCCGGCTGTACAAAATATAGAAGCATGCTCAGTAAGAACAACTCCATGACAATGTTCTCCCTGTGGAAAATATATTTTCTTCATGACATGTTCTTAAATCTTGATGTACTCACAGAACCTTCATTGTTTCTTACTGTGCACAACAGCCAAACACCTTGTTGTAGAGGGGTCTAATTTTCGACTTTAATGTCTTTCTCAAGTAAAATCAGAATGTCGACTAACAACAAAGCATAGCTATTAAAACATAGAATTTGTGATTAAAGTTCATCAATGATAAAAGTGATAAAAAGATTGGTATTGTATGTAAATGTCTCTTGCCTGTCACTATCCAACATGTTCACATTTTTCATGATTTTTTCTAACATACATGTTTAGGCTCATGCACACACACACACACACACACACACACACACACACACACACACACACACACACACACACACACATACACACACACACACATACACACACACACACGCGCGCGCACACACACACACACACACACACACACACACACACACACACACACACACACACACACACACACACACACACACACACACACACAACCTTCATTGATCAGAATATTGTCAAATATGTGTTGTGTTATAGATTGTATGCAATCAAGACTTGTTTTATATAAACTGGTATCACTTCTGTTGTCACATTGCTCATTGATGCTTGATTATCGTGCGGCAAAAAGATACAATTTGACAAAACAAAAAACAAAACAATAACAAAACAAAACAAAATAAAAACAACCAATTTATGAAATGTTGACATGTGCTTAGATCTTAATGTTCATTTTTAAACTTTGAATGTATAAGATAGTATTACTTATATTCTGTTAGCTATATGGAGTTCATAAGTCAATATCTTTTCATATACGTGTAAAACATTTTGTTGTTTTTCGTTGCCACATTGTGTGTTTGATATCCGTTTATTGCAAAGCAAAAGATGAATGAAAAAAATTATAAAGAAAGATATATATATATATATATATATATATATATATATCTATATATATATATATATATATACTCCTAATCATAATTTAAGGGCCACTTCTTCCTTCCTCTCTAATTTTAAGTTGAAATAATTGACAATGTTTAGAATTGATTCTATGTTTTATTTCATCATATATATATCTATATATATATATATATATATATATATATACTCCTAATCATAATTTAAGGGCCACTTCTTCCTTCCTCTCTAATTTTAAGTTGAAATAATTGACAATGTTTAGAATTGATTGTATGTTTTATTTCATCATTTCCACACCTGTTTTGGAAAAAGAAATTAGCACAATGACCCATTAGTGAACAGCACATGCATTTAAAGGAACATCCCCCCTTTTCAAAAAACAGAAAGTGTCAGATTTGGCCAATCTGTTTTCAATATCGCGTGTGTCCGCCCCGAGCCTGGATGCATGCTTCACAGCGCCGATGCATCGACCCCACAAGGGTACGGAGTGTGTCCTGAGGGATGGCCGCCCACTCGATCTGCAGGATGTCGACCAGCCTGGCCAGGGTGCCCGGTGGGGGGTGGTTGTCCCTGATGCGCCTCCCGAGCACATCCCAGAGGTGTTCAATTGGGTTCAGGTCAGGTGAGCACGCTGGCCAGGCCATACGGACGACTTCATGCTGCTCCAGGAAGTCGGTCACAAGGCGTGCTCGATGCGCAGGTGCATTGTCGTCCTGGAAGATGGCGCCTTGACCAAGGTCCACAAGCGCAGGCAGTGCCACGGCCGCCAGAACCTCGTCCCGGTACCGGACCCCGTTCAGGATGCCGTCAATGGGGAGCAGGGGGGTCCGGGTACCACGGCTCATGCCACCCCACACCATCACCGACCCGCCGCCGTACCGGTTATGCTCTTGGACAGTGGCGTCAGCGAACCTCTCCCCTTGACGTCGCCACCCGAGCCCGGCCATCGTTAAAGGTCAGGGTGAACCTGGACTCATCCGAAAACAAGACCCGGGCCCACTGTTGCCTTGTCCAGGTCACGTGCTCCCTGGCCCAGGTCATGCGGCGCACTCTGTTGACCGGTGACAGTACGGGTCGGACGGCCGGTCTCCGTGACCTCAAGTTTGCCTCATGTAGCCGTCTTCTCACCGTGCTGCAGCTGATGTTAGCACCTGTTGCGTCCCTCAGCTGACCCCTCAAGGTCACCGCAGTGGATGCCCTTTCCCTCAGGACGGAGAGGGCAAGGTAGCGGTCTTGCTGTCTTGTCGTTACTCTGGGTCGACCCGTGTGACGCCTTTCCTGGACTGCTCCAGTCTCATTGAAGCGCTCCAGCAGTCTCTGGATTGTGGAATGCGACACTTCAAGTCGTCTAGCAACTTCCCGCTGCGCTAGGCCTTCATCAAGCAGAGCGAGGGCTCTCCCCCGCTGCTCATCCGTCATCCGTCGTCTTGCAAGCATGGTTAAAACGAACCAAGAACGGGTCCTTTTTATCCTCGTCTGCGGGCAACTTTGGCTGGAGTAGTGTTCAAAAAGGGCTTGCCTTGCACGTGCAAAGCGAATTTTGTCGCTACCTTGCCTGCGTCGTCAGAGAGACCCTGCTGAAGATTCGACAATTTCGTGTGGAAATTGTCTTCCTTGGGCCGCCCATTGCAAATCGGCAAATCCCCAAACACGTGCCAAAAGGAAACTGCAATGTTGTCTGAGCTCTTATCCATTCAGTTACGGCAACGAATTGGAGAAAAGAGTAAGAGAAAATAGGTTATTTCTCCTTTCAAAAATTGACTCAAAAACGTTCCTGGCCCTTCAATAATGACGTGTAGTATATATATATATAGAAGCAATATCGCCTCAGTCAACTCGAACGACAGGAGATGTGGCCGACTGCAACTCCTCTGACCACCAAGCTCTATGGTAGCGCGTAGGAACTGAGAAGAAGAAAAAAACTACAACAACGACAAAAACAGGTCCACTTTCATTGCCAGATGCTGAATGACTATGTAGACTAAATGCAATAATAATTTGTTTAAAAGACCATAGCCATTTCTGAAGTCATATAAACGATAGCAAGAACAATTACACAAATATATATAGGTAAAAAATTCATTGTCAACATTAATAGTCATAATAAACACAAGGAGCCTTTCAATTTTATTTCTTTTTTTTTTCATGATGCCTGGTATTTTGGAAGAGTTGTGCATATGATTAGATTGCATATGATTAGATAAATCAGGAACTCTATTGTCATTCTTTGTAAATACAAATAATGTTTATCTGTAAACACGTTGGTTTCAATAAAACTGTGGAGATCATAATGATTTGATTGATTTGATCGATTTGGTTCATCAGGTTTTACGTCGGCACTCACCTCAAGTGATATGGCCGACGAGGATAACCATCCCAGGGAAGTAGGGAGAGGAACTGTGGAAATGTACATGTATTGTTGTCTTAGAGAAAAAGACCTGACCAAGGAGACTGGCGAACGAAAGAAGAGGAAGACGAAGTTGTATTAGAAAGTTTGAAGTTCGTTATAAGAAGGATTTGTTTTAATGTTGCAGGGTGGGACTAGACTCAACACATGAGATGTTGATTATCAGAACAGTCAGTTGGCTCATGTAAAAAAAAAAAAAAAAATCTGATGGCAAAAACTGGGGCCCGTTTCTTACATGCAATCCCACTCGCACGCAAGTGGCAAGATAACTAGCAGTGAGTGAAAACAAACAAACAACAACAACAACAAAACAACCAAAGAGACAAACAAAAAATCCAACCAAAACCAAAATCAAAAACCAAAACCAAAAACGAGAAGGAACAAACAAACAAATAAACAAACAAACAAACAAAGCAGTATGCTGTGAAACGGGCGTGAGGCGGAAGTAGGTCTTTGTTACACACAAAGGAGATTCGCAAGACGGCCATCTTTACCTCGCCGGCAAGATGGTGTCAATGCTACCTAGCCTTACCATGTCAATTCCTCACCATGCTTACAGTTATACTGTTGTTTGTATTTATACCCGGGCCAAACTGCGTGGAGCCATATCAGGGCTATAACAATTTTAAAACGTACACAACACTTCAACTGGGGAAAAAAAAGGAGAAAAGAAAATTAAGTACACATATCAATGCATTTGCGCACATAATCTAGGAGGACGCCCCCGGCGTTGTCCACTCCGTCCAATTAAACGCACAGGAGATTGAAAAAAAAAAAAAGATACCTGAATACAAATTCAATCGTTACTAAGGACACTAAAACATACATAAAACAGGCCTAAATTACCCAAAATTGCTTTTGCATATCCCATTTCCCTAGAGCCAAAAATGCGTTTGATACACGTACGTTACGTTAGAACAAAGACAAGCTCCTGCTTAGCGTTATCAACCGAAACTCTCGCCTTCCAAACGTGTTATTCAGAAAACGGGTCGCTGACTTACATACATATTGTACCAGCAAAGGAGAGAACGTGTAGAACGATGCAAAACTAACTGAACGGAAAGGAGACAATGTAAGACAGTACCTAAGCAAACAAGCATACGGAGCTGGACTTGCACTAGGGCAGTGTAGAAGTACACAAAACTAACTGAACAGAAAGGAGACAACGTAAGACAGTACCTAATATAAGCAAACAGCGTACTGAGTAGGACTTGTACTAAGGTAGCGTAGGAGGTCACAAAACTAACTGAACGGAAAGGAGACAACGTAAGACAGTACCTAAGCAAACAGCGTACTGAGTAGGACTTGTACTAAGGTGGTGTCGGAGGACACAAAACTAACTGAACCGAAAGGAGACAATGTAAGACGGTAGGCTACCTTCAGAAGCAAACCGCCTACTGAGCAGGACTTGCACTAAGGCAGCGTAGGAGGACACAAAACTAACTGAACGGAAAGGAGACAACGTAAGACAGTACCTATGCAAATAGTATACTGAGTAGGACTTGCACGGAGACATTCTCAAACGCACTGTGTTTCAAATGTATGGCACCATTTTCGGCACATTTGTGGCTTGATCGATGGAGCTGTAGACTCTGATCTCATGTCTTGCCTTCAACCCCAACTTTGCAACAACAAAAAAGGCATACTCCCTTTAATGATAATAATAAAAACAATGACAATTATAATAGCATTAATGATGATGATAATAATATCATTAACAATAAGAACAATAAAAAGGAACCAGAAAAAAAAAAAAAACGAAAAAAGAATAAGAACGCGTGTTTAATACAACAAGACAAGACCGGCGCAAATTTTCAGCCAAACTGGCCTTTGTCAAGCGAAAGATCACAAACAAACAAACGCCAAAGACAAAAATTAGGAGAGAAAGACTGAAACTATCGTTGATATGACTTCAGAAATGGTGTGTGTTTGTGATCTTACGCTTGACAAAGGCCAGTTGGCCAAACATTTGCTCCTGTCTTCTCATGTTTTAAATACGCGTTCTTAGTCTTTTTTCGTGTTTTTTTTTTCTGGTTCCTGTTTGTTTGAACGCGGTCAGTCACACTTGTTTTGGATTTCGTAATAAACACAATGATAATGAGAATAACAATAATACGAAGTGAATGATAATTATGTTAACTATCATGATGATGATAATATCATTAACAATAAAAACAATAATAATAGAATATAAAGTGATACAAATAATAACAAAAAATAATGATATTAATGATGATAGTAACAACAACAATAATAACAATAATGATAATAGTAATAATAATAATAATAATAATAATAATAATAATGACAATAATAATGATAATAATAAAAATAATAGTAACAGTAATAATAATAATAATAATAGTGATGATGATGATGATACAATTAAAATGATGATATTAATGGCCATGATGATAGTAACAACAATCACAATGATGACGACGACTATGATGACGACGATGATGATGGTGGTGATGGTGATGATGATGATCGATCATCATCATCACCATCATCATCGTCGTCGTCGTTATCATCATCATCGTCGTCATCATCATCATCATCATTATCATCATCATCCAGTTCTTTCGATTGGAAGTGCAGCGTTTTCTCATCTGACTACTACTTCGAAAAAAAAAAAAAGATAAGTCAATTTACGAAATTCAAACATTGCATGATAAACAGATAAAATACATACATACGTACATGCATACATACATACATACATACATACATACTTACATGCAAACATATACATAATACATACATACATGCATGCATGTATGCAGGCATGCAGAAATACTTACAAACATGCACACACACACGCACACACACACACACACACACACACACACACACACACACACACACACACACACACACACACACATATATATATATATATATATATATATATATGGATATATAGATAGATATATACATTCAGTTCCCTAGAGGCACATACTAAGAATTATATTATTATTATTATATTATTATTATTATTATTATCATTGTTAGCAGTAGTAGTAGTAGTAGTAACATCATTACTGTTATTATCATTATTATTATCATTATTATTATTATTATTACTTTTTTTGTTATTATTATCATCATTATTATTATTATTATTATTATTGTTGTTCTTATTGTTGTAATTGTTATTAATTGCATGCTCATTTCTGCTGAAAAAATCCAGTTGGATACTAGCAGTGTACCATACAACCAATGCATTGCATTGACTGGACGCTGGTCGAGTGTGACAGCAAACCATCGAGTTGAAATCTAAAAATAACCATGACACACATACACACAAAGACGTTTCGTCACGTCTCAAGAAATGTGAATTATTGTTAATGTTTACAACTTGGAAAGCATAAGAAAATTCTACGATAAACATGTCCCAAATCAAGTTCAATGTCTGTGAAGATGACCAAAAACAAAAACAAAAACAAAAACAAAATGCAGGATGATAGAAAATGCAAAATAAAATCAAGAGTTATTGGCTATCTTTCGCGTGACTTGTGATTGACTACTAGGTAGCAGGTGATTGGCTACTAGGTAGTAGGGTCTTTGTCCATCCGCTATAAATAGCACGTTGTTCGGGGTGGACCGGTAAAGACATTTGCCACGAGGTTCGTTAAACTG
Organism: Monoplex corrugatus; assembly: GCA_030674185.1. NCBI lineage: Eukaryota > Metazoa > Mollusca > Gastropoda > Littorinimorpha > Ranellidae > Monoplex > Monoplex corrugatus. The sequence continues at coordinate 17,822,928 of JAPXFY010000024.1, forward strand.
AAGTATATCGGGGGACTAGTACATAGCTTTGGAAACACTGCCTAGAAAAAGTGAAGCATAGTCAGCCAGTCATCTTCCATCAACTTCTAAATCCTTGCAGCTCAGACCATCAGGTTGCCACAAGACTTATTTTAATAAACAACAACAACGATTTTACCATCTAGGTTTCGTGTGGACAGCTTTCCTCTCGAGATCAACGAACGAGCGAACTTGATTGATTGAAAGCCGTACTGTACGGAGGAACGACAAGAAAAAGGTGAGTATTCTTGTGTTCTAAACCGGTACAAAAGAATGACTGAGAAGGTGAGAGTTGTGTTTGAAACTTTCCCACACGTCTTGTTTTACGTTTCTTGGGTCTCTGACAACACACTTTCACTTTTAACCCTTTGACTCCCGCACCCTGTCCACCAGCGTCCTGCATCATGATCATCAACCATGGTAGTAGAACAAAAAACTAAAACCCTTGATTCCCTCATCCTATCCACCAGCTTCCTTGCATGGGGCAACAAGGGAAGAGAGGAATCTCACTACAAATTTCGTTGTTGAAAATTTCTGTTGTCCCTGCAGGAAAGCTGGTGGATAGGATGAGGGAGTCAAAAGTGTTAAGTTTTGACAGTTGGTAGATAGGGTGCGGGAGTCAAAGTGTTAAACACACAGAGGAAGGCAACTCTGGGGCTGTGACAACGTACCTCAATCTACTCGGAGGGGAATCACATTGCAATTATAATTGTATATAATTGCTCTCTATAATTTTCCATTGTTTTTATTCTTTCTCCCATTATAGCGTGGTGTATGTGTGTGTGTGTGTGTGCGTGGTGTGCGCGTGCGTGTATGCGTGCGTGTGTGTGTGTTTCAGCGCTTAGATTTGATTTTATCAAATTTGGCTATATAAATATTGTAATATATTATTATTATTACTATAGTCTAGAATATAAGATTGTGATCCGGTAGACAATTTCTTTTCTGTTGATAGATTTGATGAATTTTTCGATGCCAGCGTCGAAATCGATCGGAAAATTGTATTGTGAAATCTTTTTGGACAGGTTTTGTCAAACATTTTAAATTTCAATGCAACACCACAGTATCGGCTCCATTTTTCGGTCAACTGGCCTTTGTCAAACCTAGGTCTACACAAAAGACAACAGAGAGCAACTACATAAGAATTTAGGAGGAACACTGCAAGACTTTTCTGATACTCTCGTCGAGATGCTGGGGCTCTTTCAATATAAACAGTATTTCCGTCTTCTGGAAATTCTGTGTAAGAATTTTCCTCTTTTGTCACTTTTTGTTTCTGCTTGTTCCTTTGATTTCTGTCATTTCTTCTATCATTTATGCTTGCTGGTCCATTCACCTTGTGTTCGATAAAGCTTAGGGGAGATGTGTGGAAGAATTTTAGGTAACTTATGCCCGTTTTTACATGTTTTGGTGTCCTTAGGTATGCTTAAATTTGTATCCAGGTGTTTTTTTAAATGCCCCGGCAATAAATTGGAAGAGTTGTTAACCCAGGCGCATGTCCTAGATTATGTGCGCGAATGCATTGATGCACTACATACATATAATGTGCTTAATTTTCTTTTTTTTTCTGTTGAAGTTCTGTATGTTTTGAAGTGGTTATAGCCCTGATTGATTAAATAATCCACTGATTCATTGATGGGTTGATCATATCAATAAATTCATCAATTGGCTAACTACTGCATTTCTTTTGGGCGGCGACTTTGCTGACTGCGCTTGCAATGTTGTCCAAGATTCTGTATAGTTTTGCAGCTCGTACATTCAATGCAATTGCTGCAATGTAACATTGCAGCAACTGCTGTTTGTACAGTTGCACATATGAAAAAAATCTTACCCACTATATTTGCAGATAATACCACGTGAAGTTCTGTCGGCGAGGTCACTGTAACGTCCCTGAGATCTACACGCCGTCATAGTTCTACCTGAGACCTGTAGTGTTTGTGTTCCGGGTGATATATTTCCTTCAAAACGAAATTTGTGGTGAGATTCCTTTTCCCTCCCTATGTTTCTGTTTCTATCTCTGTTTTTGTCTCTGTACACTCACTCACTTATTCTCCCTTCCTCTCTCCCTCTCTCTTTTTCTCTCCCCCCCTGTCTCTCTCTCTCTTCTCTCTGTCCCTGTCTGTCTTGTCCCGCTCTGTCTTTGCTGTCTGTGTCTGTCTGTCTCTCTCTGTTGTCTCTGTCCCTGTCTGTCTCTCTATCTCTGTCTCTGTCTGTCTCTCTCCTCTCTCCCTCCCCCCCCTCTCTCTCTCTGTCTCTCTCAACCTCTTATTCGCTCTTTTCCTTCTTCTTGCCTTTTATTTATAATTGATGAGACCGTTACATTTTGTGCGGTACAGTCGCATTGCGGAGATTTTTTTTTTTACGAATTTTTTGCTCGTTGTTGTTGATTTGATTGTTGTTGTTAGAGTCTTTCTTCAAGGATTAATTAAAAGATGTATTTATTTCATCCTATTACAATTCATTCATTCATTCATTCATTCATCATTCATTCATCACATCATTCTTTCATTATTCTCATTTACGAATGTTTGTTGGGTTTGGGGTTCGTTGAGTCAGTTGAAAATACGCGAAACAGGTCATTTCAGCAGGTTTGACAAGCGGACCACCGTCACCCGTCGGTACAGGGGAGGTAAGCATGTCGAGCATTCGGGACACCGCGGACGCATTTCCTCCCCTTGTCTGAATCGGTGCGCCAACATGACCAAAACATCACTTCGTTAAAAATTAATTAAGTTCGGGCTAGCTCGGAGATTTTTTGTAAGGATTTTGTTTTAAGACGGTTTTTTTTTTTTTTTTTTTTTTTTTTTCTTTTCACTCGGACAGTGTCATTCCACACGCGCTCCACCCAAATCTTCATTTAGGTACCTGGTAGATTGTTTGAGCCAGACAAAAACACTAGGCGTTTGCAAGGGTCTGTATGACGGACCCATCAAACGTGTGGCTGACACCGCTGGAATAATCTGAACATTGAAAAGGGCAGCGAAAAAGCCAGGTTACCACTTTTGCAGCCTGGGATTGAACTCGAGACATCAGAATCTTGAGCCCACAGCTCTGGCAACAGAGCCAGCTTTGTAGCTTAATTTAACCCTTTGACTCCCCGCACACTATCCACCAACTGCAAAAACTTTAACCTTTTGACTCCCTCACTCTTATTCACCAACTTCCTGCAGGAAACTGGTGGGTAGGGTGAAGGAGTCAAAAGGTTTAAGTTTTCGCTTTGCGAGCATGCTTGACAATGCAGAATGCTGGTGATGGACAGGAAGTAGGAGTCAAAGGGTTAAATATCAATGGAGCTTTAGCAGTGTGTGTGTGTGGGGTCCTTCTAAGGCAGGATGTCCAGTTTACTGCAATCTTACTGACCATGATGTCGGAAGTCCGTCCGCAAGGCAACAAAACTCCTTAGTGACTGAACGCTGAGCCATCACTCACTCACGGTCAGTGTTAGTAGAATGTAGGCCTCCTCATCATCATCACCATGTACCCTGACGCATGGCGTTGGCGATCATGGCCCTCAATTTGAATCTATTCCTTGTCGTTGCAAGCACATCTTCCACCTTCTCTGTCCTCAGCCACACTGCAAGCCCGTCAAATATTTTCTCCCTGGTCTACCTGGTGCTCTCTTTCCCTCCAGTTTTCCTGTTGTGACCAGGTGCTCTGATTCCCCTTTCCTCACAAAATGGCCTCTAAATATTGCCTGTCTTTTCCTAATCTTCCTTACGAATGATTTTTTGTGCCCGTCTCCATCAAGACTGTCTCGTTTGTTTTCTTTGCTGTCCATGGAACTCTCACCATTCTTCTTAGAAACCACATCTCGGCTGCCTCAATCTTGTTCTGGCTTTGCGTGTTGACTGTCCACGCCTCACAACTGTATAACAGTATCGGTTCTATATAACATTCAAGAATTCTCTTCCTGATGTTAACTTGGTGACTAAACGCTGAGGATCCGACGATAGCATCGGTATCTCAACATTCTTATAGCTAGTCCTCATATACACTGAGAGTGGTAGGACTTTAAAACTCAACAAAAACAACAACAACAACAACAACAGCAAAACAGAACGCTCAGCCACCACTCCACTCACGGGTCAGCGTTAGTCGACTGTAGGCCCACAAAGCAATAAACTTGTTAGTAAGACTGTAGGCCTACCAAGAAGATGAAAAGCATTCTTACCAACAAATGTCTATCAATTAACATCAGGAAGAGAGTTCTTGAATGTTATATAGAACCAATACTGTAATGCGGTTGTGAGGCGTGGACAGTCAACAAGCAAAGTCAGAACAAGATTGAGGCAGCTGAGATGTGGTTTGTAAGAAGAATGTTGAGAGTTCCATGGACAGCATAGAAAATAAACGAGACAGTCTTGATGGAGGCAGACACAAGAAGATCATTCATAGCGAAGATTAGGAAAAAACAGGCAACATTTATAGGCCATTTTATGAGGAAAGGGGAATTGGAGCACCTGGTCACAACAGGAAAGCTGGAGGGAAAGAGAGCACCAGGTAGACCCAGGGAGAAGATATTGAACGGATTTTCAGAGTGGCTGAAGAGAAAGAAGGTAGAGGAGATGCTTGAGGCAACAAGAGATAGAGACAGATGGAAGGCCATGATCGCCAACGCCGAACGGCAAGGCACCTGATGATGATGACGAGGCCTACCAAGCAATAAACTTGTTAGTAGACTGTAGGCCTACCAAGCAATAAACTTGTTAGTAAGACTGTAGGCCTACTAAGCAATAGCCTTCTTAGTAAGACTGTAGGCCTACCAAGCAATAACCTTGTTAGTAAACTGTAGGCCTACCAAGCAATAACCTTGTTAGTAGACTGTAGGCCTACTAAGCAATATTTTTGTTAGTAAGACTGTAGGCCTAAGCAATAACCTTGTTAATAGACTGTAGGCCTAAGCAATAACCTTGTTAATAGACTGTAGGCCTAAGCAATAACCTTGTTAGTAAGACTGTAGGCCTACTAAGCAATAAACTTGTTAGTAAGACTGTAGGCCTACCAAGCAATAACCTTGTTAGTAGACTGTAGGCCTACCAAGCAATAAACTACTGCATGACGTCATGCATCCTTTTAACCCTTTGGCTCCTGCACGCTGTGCACCAGCATCCTGCATTGTCGACCATGCTAGCAAAACAAAAAGCTTAACCCTTTGATTTTCTCAACCTATCGACCAGCTTCGTGCAGGAAGCTGGTGGATAGGGTGAGAGAATCAAAGGATTATGTTTTTGCAGTTGGCATGATAGGGCGCTGGAGTCAAAGAGTTAAGAGCGGGACGCCTAATCAGCCTGATGAAACGTCTGTACGATTTACATTATACCTTCGACTCCTGCATCCTATCCACCAACTGCAAAAACTTCCTGCTAGAAGCTGGTAGATAGGGTGAGGAAGCCAAAGGGGTTAAGTTTTTGCTTTGCTAGTATGGTTGGCAAAGCAGGATGCTGGTAGCGGATATCAGCCATGTCTACGGACAATGAGAATAGTGAAATGATGGGAGCTTACGAATGGACTGTGTCTACAACACCCCCCCCCCCTCCCCCTTTATGTGCCGGAATGATCATCCTCAAGATCGTGGGCACCAAAGGAAAGGAAGGAAGGAAGGACAAGGTGCAGGAGTCAAAAAGTTAAACGCTGGTTCGCCACTCCACTCACAATCATCCTGATTCAGCAGTAGCCTATGAACAAAGTCCACTAGGTAATAAACCCCTGGATGTAGCCTTTAGAGTTCATATTCATTCATGTTCATGTCATTTTGTTACAATGGATTTACAATCTTTAAACTCGTGCTGCTGTTCTTTGTTGAGAGCGCGTCGCCGCAGTGCAGCGCCACCATATTTTAAACCAGGACTTCACAAAGAGAAGAAGGTTAACTGGCCTTCAATGGAAGGGATCCGAGAAATGAAACGTTCTCTGTAATATTTTATACCAGGGCAGTCGGGTGAATACCCAGCTGTTCACGATTTTCAACTGCCGTCGATATCCTCGGCGTGCGCAGGCCAGAAGACATACGGGTCAGACCGATTTGCTTTTCGTCTGCTTCATAAGTCCTAGACGTTCAGTTCGATTTTCCGGTCAAACTGAGAGAAAAAAGTCGAGATTTCAACTGGAAACGAACCCTGCAACATTGAGTTTAGTTATTTGTAGGAGAACTATTTATTACTGTTAGTTCTGTTTGAAGCCCATCCGATTCCATACAGCCATGTCAGGGCTATAAGCTTTTCAAATCATATGCAATACTTAAGCAGGAAAAAAAAATAGAAAAGCAAAGTAAGTAATACACATATCAATGATTTCGCACAAATAATCTAAAGAGATGCCCCTGGCGTTGACCACTCTGGCCAATTTATCGCACAGGAGATTTAAAAAAAAACAACAACTGAATATAAATAAATGCATAACAAAGGACACAAAACACGAGTCGGATCCGTCTAGTTTCCAGCCTACGCATGCTAGAAGATCCCATGGCAGTTGAAGATAATGAAGAGCAAGGCATTGCCCTGCTGCTTTGGCATAAAACTATTGGAGATATTTTTTTTTAACCAGGTCCCTCCCTTTGAAGCCACAATTAGCTTTCTTGCCTTTCTGAAGTCTTGGTACAAAAACAAAATGGAGAGACAGAATATGCTGGAACACTGTGTGTGTATGTGTATATGTGTGTGAGTGCGAGTGTGTGTGTGTGAGTGTGTGTGTGTGTGTGTGTGTGTGTGTGTGTGTGTGTGTGACAGAACATATGACACCTTGGGTCAAGGTCATTCGCTGAGTAGGCCTGAGTGTACCTAGCTCAGCAGCGTGTGTGTGTGTGTGTGTGACACAACATATGACACCTTGGGTCAAGGGTCATTCGCTGAGTAGGCCTGAGTGTACCCTAGCTCAGCAGCGTGTGTGTGTGTGTGTGTGTGTGTGTGTGTGTGTGTGTGTGTGTGTGTGTGTGTGTGTGTGTGTGTGTGACAGAACATATGACACCTTGGGTCAAGGGTCATTCGCTGAGTAGGCCTGAGTGTACCCTAGCTCAGCAGCGTGTGTGTGTGTGTGTGTGTGTGTGTGTGTGTGTGTGTGTGTGTGTGTGTGTGTGTGTGTGTGTGTGTGTGACAGAACATATGACACCTTGGGTCAAGGGTCATTCGCTGAGTAGGCCTGAGTGTACCCTAGCTCAGCATCGTGTGTGTGTGTGTGTGTGTGTGTGTGTGGTGTTTTGTGTGTGGGTGTGTGTGATGACAGAACATATGACACCTTGGGTCAAGGGTCATTCGCTGAGTAGGCCTGAGTGTACCCTAGCTCAGCATCGCGTGTGTGTGTGTATGTTGTGTGTGTGTGTGTGTATGTGTGTGTGTGTGTGTGTGTGAGTGTGACAGAACATTATGACACATTGGGTCAAGGGTCATTCGCTGAGTAGGCCTGAGTGTCCTAGTCAGCAGCGTGTGTGTGTGTGTGTGTGTGTTGAGGGTGTGTGAGTGGTGAGTGTATGTGAGGTGTGTGTGTGTGTGTGTGTGTGTGTGTGGTGTGTGTGTGTGGTGTGACAGAACATATGACACCTTGGGTCAAGGGTCATTCGCTGAGTAGGCCTTAGTGTACCCTAGCTCAGCATCGTGTGTGTGTGTGTGTGTGTGTGCTTGTATGTATGTGTGAGTATGTGTATGTGTGAGTGTTTGTGTGTATGTGTGTGTGTGTGTGTGTGTGTGTGTGCTTGTGTGTGTGTGTGTGCTTGTGTGTATGTGTGAGTGTGTGTATGTGTGAGTGCTTGTGTGTGTGTGTGTGTGAGTGCATGTGTGTATGTGTGTGTGTTTGTGTGAGTGCATGTGTGTATGTGTGTGTGTGTGTGTGCGTGTGTGTGTGACAGAGGGTTAGGATGACAACCTCAGTCGGTTCTTGTCTCATTCCCCCCCACCCCCACCCCCACCCCGCCCTGAATTTACGTGCGTTTTGTACCCTGCCGGTTTTGTCATCATTCATTGTTGGTGATTGTTTTGGTGAATGACGAGAGTGCGCACCTAGTTTTGATTCTTGAATCAAGATTTGACGCCTTATAAATGTCATTACATTTATTTTTTTCCTTAAAATAAAGATTATTGTGATTGTTATGAAGAAGAAGAAGAAGAAAAAAAGAAGATAATGATGATGATGATGATTATTACAATTTTGTATCATATTATTATTATTATTATTATTATTGTTGTTGTCGTTATTGTTGCTGTTGTTGTTATCACTGTCCTCCTCTTCCTTCTTCTTCTTTTTCCTATTGTTGTTGTTTTTGCTGTTGCTGTTGTTGTTATCACTGTACTCCTCCTCCTCCTTTTTCTTCTTCTTCTTCTTCTTTTTCTTTTTTCTTCTTCTTCTTCTTCTTCTTCTTTTTTCTTCTTCTTCTTTTTCTTCTTCCTTTTCTTCTTTTTCTTTTTCTTTTTTCTTCTTCTTCTTTTTCTTCTTCCTCTTTTCTTCTTCTTCTCTTCTTCTTTTCTTCTTTTTCTTCTTCTTCTTTCTTTTCTTCTTCTTCTTCTTCTTCTTCTTCTTCTTCTTCTTCTTCTTCTTCTTCTTCATTTTCCTGGTCTTATTTTTCTTTTTCCTCTTCTTCTTCATTTTCATCCGTTGTTAGGCATCATCAGAGTTGAGGAATTCCTAAATTGTCTCCTAAGTTAGAAAATGTTGGACAATGTTCCGTACTTCGCTTGTCAGTTCAATGTGCACAACGCATGGCAGTACAGTCTCCTATATGAATTCGAAATGGTCAAAATGATTGTAATTTTACATAGGTTCTAGTAGACAGCAACCAAGAACATTTGACATTTACAGTTATGCTGAGTATGTTTTGTGTTTTAGAGGGCTCTGATTTGTATAGTTTGGTTTTCTGTTGCCTAGTTTGTCCACACACACACACACACACACACACACACACACACACACACACAACACACACACACACACACACACACACACACACACACACACATACTCTGTCTCTCTGTCTGTCTGTCTGTCTGTCTCTGTTTCTCTCTGTTTCTCATTCTGTCTCTCTGTCTCTGTCTGTCTGCCTGTTTTTCTCTGTCTCTGTCTCTCTGTCTGTCTGTCACTCTCTCTGCCTGTCTGCCTGTCTGTCTGTCTCTGTTTCTCTCGCTGTCTGTCTGTCTGTCTGTTTGTCTCTGTCTCTCTCTGTCTCTCTGCCTCTGTCTCTGTCTGTCTGTCTGTCTGTCTCTCTCGCTCTGTGCGATAGTTCGTTTTCACCACATATAGAATGTCTGTGCTTTTCACACATAGACGTGTGTGTCTTGAGTGTATAGTGTGGTTTGGGAACAGAATGGTCTATAAGCGTACAGCATCATGGTACAGTGTACGCTTTAACGTAAAACATGTTCTTTTGACCGGTTACAGATTGCCGTTTTGTACAGCAGGCCTCACAGACAAAATGAGCGACAGCACCTGCCCTTCAGGACCAAGCAGACCTCTTGGCACAGGAGCCAGCAGACCTCTTGGCACAGGAGCCAGCAGACCTCTTGGTGCAGGAGCCAGCAGACCTCTTGGTGTAAGAGCCAGCAGTCCTCTTGGTGCAGGAGCCAGCAGACCTCTTGGTGCAGGAGCCAGCAGACCTCTTGGTGCAGGAGCCAGCAGACCTCTTGGTGTAGAAGACAGCAGACCTCTTGGTGTAGAAGACAGCAGACTTTTCCCTACAAGACCGAGTCCAGTGTGGGGTTCCAGACCCAGCACATCTGCATCCTCACATCCGCCACGGAGAAGGTGGTGGTCTAAAGAACTCCAGTTCCTCAAAACGCACGTCCTGGGAAGTCTGACCATACTCCCATGCGCCATCCCATTCTTAGAGCCAGTAGACATCGTCAAATACCAGTGCCCCGACTACTACAATGTCATCAAAAAACCCATGGACTTGGGCACAATCAAAAAGAAGCTGAACAGTGGCAGATATCGGTCGTACTGCGAGTGTATCGCCGATTTTAGACTCATCTTCTCAAACTGTTATAGATACAACAACAAGGGAGATGCGGTGTATAAATCAGGGAGAGAGTTAGAGAAACGTTTCGAGCTGAAGGTTAATGAAATGCTGGAAGCTCGACCACGTTTCTTCAACAGAGGCAGGGGCCTGTATTTTGCAGTACCGGACAGACAGGAAGATGAGTCGGGTTCTGAAAACGAAGATGTCGATGTGACAAGTGTGGCGGCCATCCCTGAAACAGTTCAAAGGCTGCAGCAGGAGCAGATGCGTCTGTTGCAGCAGATTGACGTTGGCGGCAATGGCAATCGAGATCGAACGCAAGATAGATCTGAATTGCCAGAGGCCAGCAATGTCTTGGGGCGCCACACCTCGTCACCCGACACCAACACTGAACCACCATCAAACCTACACAGTCATGTCAGGAACGCAGAGGCCAGAACTGAAGACACCAAGTTGGTCATTACCTTCGGGCTGGCTAAACAACCTTGGTACCATACTGTTCCCAAAGTGCTCAATCTCTCTGATTCTGACACCGAGTCAGAGCCAGAAGGAAGCGGGCCTCCCTGATCATGAACTGTGTATGCCTGTCTGTCTGTCTCTGTCTCAGTCTTTGTCTCTGTCTCTCTCCCTGAAACACACACACACACATAGATCTCCCTTTCCCTCTCTCTCTCTCTTTCTCTCTGTCTGTCTCAGTCTGTCTGTCTGGCTCTCTCTCTCTCTTTATATATATATGTATACATATACATATATATATTATATTATGTATATATCTGTCTGTCTGTCTATCTATCTATCTTCAGTTCAGTTCAATGTCAAGCTTGCTCGGCTATCCATGACGTGTTTCCTCCATCCCTCTCTGTCAGACATTGCAGTAGGTAGTTCATCATACTGACAGCCCGTATGATCGATCAGTTGGTCGATGAAGGTCTTCTTTGGACGTCCTAGTCTTTCTTTTGCCGTGACCGGGTCTCCATAGTAGAACATCTCCTACCAGTTATTCTTTGCTACGCCAGCAATGTCCGGCGAAACGCAATCTTTGTTGACGTATTGATTTACTGATTGGTGGGATCTTACCATATAACTCTCTGTTAATTGGATATTCTCTCCAGGATTTGTTCAGGGCTGCACGTAGAATTCGTGTGTATGCTCCATCAATCTTCTTCTCCAGTGTCGTTGTTAGGGTCCAAGAGATTGAGCCATATGTAAGAACGGACTCTACTGCTGCACAGAAGTTCCTTTTCAGGTTGTCTGGTAGACTGAATTTCCAGATTTTGTCCAGTTGATTAAGAGCGCCCCAGGCATTTCCGAGTCTGGTATTGGCGTCTTGTTCTGTGGAGTCAATGTAGCTGCCAAGTTTTGAACTTGTTTGATCGCATCTCCATTGAGACTTCTCATACCTTCTGATGCGTCTTGATTCAGGCAGATGAACTCTGTTTTGTTCGCATTGAGGTTGAGCCCAATCTCCATTGCTGTTCTTTCGATGTCGTAAAGGAGAGATGTTGCATCCTTTAGGTGGTCTGCGAGAACAGCAACTGACTCAAATACAAAGAAGTTCATCCCGCATCGCTAGTCGTGTGGTCAAACAAGGAGCGCGTCCTGCAACGGTGTCTCAGGCTGCAGTAGAAAAATCAGCTACTGAGACCAAAATAATCAAAATACCACAGACTCGAAACTTTAATACTGGACTGATGAAGGGAAAGAAAGACATCTTCATAACTACTCTCAATGCCCGTACACTTCAGAAGGAGGGACAGATACCTGAACTAATTGAGTCAGCAGAATCTACAAACCAAAACATCATTGGCCTGCAAGAACATAGATTCATACATGAAGACATTGCAACAAAAGAACACGATTTCGGAAGTTGGAAGCTGATTACATGTTCAGCCTGGAAAAACTGCGCGAATGCTGCAACTGGCGGAATTGGAATGCTTTTCAGCCAGCAGGCCTACAATGCACTTAGCAATGTCGAAATGATATCTCCAAGAATTATGATAGCTACTTTCAACGGAAACCCTCGAACCTCGATAGTCTCCTGTTACAGCCCCAATAATGCAAGTGATGAAGTGGAAGTCGAAAGATTTTATCAGGACTTAACATCAGTCACCAGACAAGTCCCGAAGCACAACATTCTCATTATTGGTGGCGACTTCAGTGCACAACTTGGAAACCTTGATGGCTTTGAATATGCATATCTCTCTCAGACTAACAGAAACGGCTCTATGCTAAAAGACTATCTCAATAAAAACAATCTCTTATGCCTCAACACTCTATACCAGAAAAGACCAGGTCAGCTATGGACACACAAATCTCCAAATGGGAGCCAAGCACAACTCGACTATATTATCTTCAATAAGAAATGGCGAAATAGTGCAAAAAATTGCAGAGCATTCAACTTGTTTGTCAGTGTTGCATCAGACCACTGCATCATTTCTGCTCGACTTCGTTCGAGCCTTCGAGCAAATAAAAAGAATCTTGCAACACTACTACATATGACTGGTCAATTCTAAACGACAACCCTGAAATTCGTAACATCTTCATAACAAGGGTGAGAAACAGGTTTGCTGCCCTACAAGATACAGCCTCAGCAAAGACAGCTAATATGACATACAACCACTTTGAAATGGCATGTAAAGAAACAGCTGCAGACACTGTCCCACTGAAACCCAAAGTAAATAAACAAACTCCCTGGGTGAATGAGGAAATCTTTCAAAAACGCAAACAACTACAAAAAGCTGCACAACTAAAAGACTCTCAACCATCCCCTGAGAACATCTTTTACCTGAATAATGCTCGTGCCGCTCTCATAGAGACCTATGAAGCAGAGCAAACAAACTATCCAAAAAACAAGATCGACCAGATCACAAATGTTGTCAGCAACAAAAAGTCTGCTGTTGCATGGAAAACCGTGAACGAAAGTAGCAGTAGAAAAAGCTGTAACAGAGCTATTCTAAAAGCAACTAGCCAAGAAGAGCGAGTAAAACTGTGGCAACAACACTTCCAAGACCTACTCGGGAAACCTCCTGAAATCTCTGAAGAAGAAATAACTCCAGCCTTCACGAAGGAGCTGAATATCAAAGAAGGACCATTTACGCCTGATGAACTACTGATAGCCGTGAAAAAGCATTCAGTGTGGAAAAGCATGCGGACTTGATGAGATACCAGCAGAAGTACGGAAAATAGAGGAATTTCACCAGATACTGCTGGAATGCTGCAACAACGTTTATAACCAAGACCCAATAGACAAATGGACTAAAGGATGCTTGCTTCCTTTCCTCAAGAAAGGTGACCTCGGAATCACAAAGAACTACCGTGGAATCACATTAACTGCAATTTCTGCAAAGATCTACAACCAAATGCTCCTAAGTAGGATAAGGCCGGAGGTAGGTCCAGTTTTGAGGAAAAACCAAAACGGGTTTCGCCAAAACAGATCGACATCTGGACAAATACTCACCATCAGACGCATATGGGAAGGCATAAATACCAAAAACCTCCCAGCTGTTTTCCTATTTATCGACTTTTCTAGGCCTTTGATTCGATCCACCGAGGAAAGATGAAGGAGATTCTAACTGCGTATGGACTACCCAAGGAAACAGTAGACGCCGTCATGATGCTGCATCAGAATACCCGCTGAATGGTTCGCTCCCCGACGGAGACACAGACTTCTTCGACATCACTGCTGGAGTCCTTCAGGGAGATACGCTTGCCCCCTACATTTTCATCATCTGTCTTGGCTATATGCTGAGGAAAGCAGTGGATCTATCTATCTATTATCTATCTATCTATCTATCTATCTATCTATCTATCTATCTATCTATCTATGTATATGTATGTATATGTATATATGTATATATATATATATATGCAACCCCACCCCCCACCCCACCCCCGTGGGGATGCCAGGGGCTCTTTCAGTATGAATAGTATCCCCACCTTCTGGAAATTCTGTGCTAGAAATTTCCTGTTTTCTGTCATTCTCTTTATTTCTGCCTTGTTCCTTTGCTTTCTGTCATTTTTTCCTGACATTTTCTGTCTTAATAGTCCATTCACCTGTATGTGTTCGATAAAGTCTTACGTACTTTTTTTTTAGGATTGATAATTGGGTACATGTAGTAAGTAGGCCTACATTTCTGGCTCTTGGGAGGTGAGATATGCGGAAGCAATTTTAGGTAATTTATGCATGCTTTTATATATTGTTTGTGTCCTTGGGTATGCTTGTATTTGTATTCAGGTGTGTTTTTTAAAACCCCTGTGTGATAAATTATGTGCACGAATGCATTGATCTGTTTGCTTAATTTTCTTTTCTTTTTCTTTTCCTGTTGAAGTTTTCTATGTTTTGAAGTGGTTATAGCCCTGATATGGCTCTACGCAGACGGCTGGGCTTTAAACAACAATAGCAATAGCACTCTATGCAAAGCCCTCACCTTGTCGCAGTTTTTCCATCCATTAAAAGAACAGTAATCACGAGCAATATCAAACGCCAGCCGACAAAGGAACAGGTCGATCAGCACTTTTCTTTGTTCGTCTTTAGCATGTGGTTCCTTCGAAACAGATGGGTAGACCACTTTAACGAACACTTCAAAAAACGCTTACGAATATGCGTTTATTTGTTGACTTCACATATGCTTTTCTATGATGGTATTTGTAACCTGCTTTGATTTTAGTCCTTTTCTCCCACTGGACGAAGCAGCATGGGATGTTTTGAGTCTTTATGTCCTAATTTTTGTATTTGGTGCTTATTCGTTTGTGGTTTTACATTTACGCTTGACAAAGGCCAGTTGGCCGAAAATCTACGCCTCTCTTGTCTGGTTGTATTACATACGCGTTCTGATTCTATTTTGTGGTTTTTTTTTCTGGTTCCTGCTTTGATTGATTTTTTTTCAACAGTTTAGCTGGTTCTCTACGCGCATAAGGTTGCTTTGATTAACTGTCAACCTTAGGGCACAATGGGGGGGGGGGGGGGGGGGGCGTTGGGGGGAGGGGGAGCGGAGGGGAAAGGAACAAAGGAATCGAAGTAAGTGTTGAAGAAATGTTGAAGAGCACAACAATAATTATAAATAACTAAATCATGTCAATGTTTTCCTAGAATTCCATAGTGGAGTAATTAGGGTTATAATTTTTAAAACAAACAAGTATTTCTATTCTATGCAACATGCATATTTGTGCGTTTGGAAGTACTTCGTTTTCTGTCGTTTGAAAGTGGGAATGTTGGCCTATTCCGAAAAAAACTGCGTGCAATGGGGGAGGGGGGGGGGCGCGGTAGAGAGAAAGGATTATAGCACTTATTTATTATTATTGGTTTAAACAGAATTTTATTATTACCAGATGAACTGTCACACGAGGTTCCCACTGGACGTTTTGACAGATGTGTCTATTTCGTTCTTGCTGTTGACGACTAAGAACACAGAGCAATGCTTCTACGTCTTGACTGGAACAAACTGTCTGATTTTCAACCGACACTTATGTACATGCTACAATGAACATCAGTCAGTTCACACTTACACGATCTATTCACATTAACAGGAATGTCATGCCCATGCTGCTATCTACACGAATATCATCCCGGGCTGTTATCAGCAGTCTGATTACAGTTAACACACGTTACACTGTCTGAACAGGCCAAGCAGGATTCACAATGTTTACGTTCTTATGTACCTGCGCCTGACAACAAGCGGTTTTGTTAGATCAGAGTAAAAATGTGTCGGGAGAACCGAGCACGCATCGTGCACGAAATGTTTTAACCCTTTGACTCCTGCACCCTGTCCACCAGCACCCTGAATTTTCAATTATGCTAACAAAGCAGAAACTTAATCCTTTGACTCCCTCATCCTATCCACCAGCTGGATAGAGTGAGGGAGTCAAAGGATTAAGTTTTTGCAGTCGGCAGGTAGGTTGCGGGAGTCAAAGGGTTAAGATCCCAAAATATTTTGTGATTGTTGAATGCGCATGGTCCCACATGTAGCCTACGTGCCTAGGCAGGGGTTGGTCCCTGGGTCTTGTCTATTCCTATTTTACATAAACGACGTGCCGGAAGGACTCACCGCAACTGTAAGACTATTCGCGGACGACACCATAGTTTATATTACAGTTACATCAGATGCAGGCGCTGGTACACTCCAGGCAGACTTAGACAAGCTCGGGACGTGGGAGAAGGTATGGAAGATGGAGTTTCACCCTGGCAAATGTAACGTGCTGACCATCAGCAGACGGACTAAGATCATACGTCATCAATACACGCTACGTGGATACATATCAGAGTCAGTTCAGAGTGCAAAGTACCTTGGCTGCCTTATTACATCTGACTTGAAGTGGAGCGACCATATTAGTACCATCTATGGAAAAGCAAACAAGACCTTAGGCTTCCTCCATCGCAGCCTCAACGTAAGTTCAACATCTGTCAAAGAGAATGCTTACAAATCATTCGTGAGACCCCTGGTTGAGTACGCTTCGTCAGTCTGGGAGCCGTACCATCATAAGGACATCCACAGACTCGACAATGGTGCAACGGAGAGCGGCTCGTTATGTTAGTAACAGACACGGCAATAGATCTAGTGTGGATAGCATGTTAGAACATCTTGAGTGGAGACCATCAGACCAACGTCGCAGAGATGCCAGACTCACCATGCTATACGAGATCGTGAACAACGAAGTAGCCGTAGATAAGAGCAGTAGACTTACTCCACCACTACGCAGGACGAGGCATTCTCACCATCTTGCCTTCCAACTACCATCGTACACTAGTGACTATCGGAAATTTTCATTCTTCCCGTGCACCATCAGGGAATGGAATGCATTACCGCCAGGGATTGTGTCACTTAAAACACCCGAGGCCTTCAAGGCGCAGGTGTCCCAGCACCAGTTTTGAAGGACTTGCAGATTTGAACTTTTTACCGGTTTTAAAATTTTACATGCACCCTCAATGGCAGAATAATCAACCAGTTGATTGTGACCATTACCAGGCAGAACCAGAAGAAGAAACCACGTGCGTGTGCACGGATACATCCATGTATATATATATGTATTTATTTATTTATATGTGTATATATATATATAGGTATCTATGCGTGAGATGACTGGGGGGGGGGGGGATCGTAAATGTCAAACTACGTTTCGTTGATCAACAAACAAACAAACGAACAAACAAAAAACAAAGTTGTTTGTTTTCAATCCACTTTGAGTTTAAACGGTTGAACTGATGGGGTGTGTGTATGTTAACTTGTAAAGTCGTAATTATACAGAACTTTTGTTATCGTCATTTATGAATGATTTTCCGTCCACTGTTTTCACTGTACATTGTTTTTAGTGTTGTATATCGTCATTGTGAATAATTTTCTGTCTCCGCTTTCCATTGTACATTGTTTGTTGTGCTGTGTAACATTCCATGTCACCTTGGCCTGTCTGGTCAAGTCTGGAATAATCATGACAGCTGCAGCAGGCCTACTCATGCACGTGGGCGAGTGAGGATACAGCTGTGCCATTTGTCTTTCTGTGGAGTTGCTGATATGTTTACGCTTATTGATATATTGACTGACTGATTTATGAATGGGCGGATTGCTTGATTGCTTGCTAATTGGATTTCTTTTTTTTTTAATTGTGTTAATTTACATTGTGATTTAAAAACACGGTTGTAATCTCCCTAAGTGCAATTATCCTAAATGGAAAAAAAACTCTCCTTTCGTTGTTACAAATAAAATGTCAAGTGATACTATATATATTTTTGTCCTGTTGTTCAGTTGATCGTAACAAAATGTATTTGAAACATGTGCAAACAAATGCACAGACACACGCACGCAAAGAGAGAGAGAGAAAGAGAGAGGGAGGGAGAACACATACACAGAAACACACACACACACACACGCACACACACAAACACACACACGCACACACACAAACACACACACACATACACACACACACACACACACACACCATACACACACACACACACACACGCACGGACACACACACCTAACACACACACACACATACACACATACACAAACACACACGCACGCACACGCACACACACACACACACACACACACACACACACACACACACACACACACACACACACGCAAACAAAACACACACCGCACATATACACATACTCAGATAGCAAAGACATCGGTTTTTGTATGCGTGTTTTCTGTTTATTAGAAAGGAAAAGAGCAGAAGTACAAACACTCTCAAACGATGACCAAAAAAAAAAAAAAAAAAGATGGAAACAACAAACCAATGCCAAAAAGATGTCTGGAGGATGTTGTACAACTAACACAGTGTAAACATCGTCCAGACAATCTTTCTGACTTCCATCTTCCACACACACACAGCAGTCGTTTTAAACCAAGACACTCGTTGATAAGTTTATCATGGGAACGTACTGGGGATAGTAGTAGGCCTCCCTCGGTCATGGCTGACCATGGACAAAGTACATCCGTTCTAATGTCTAGATGGGCTGTCTGCTTGGTCCAAGCAGCGTCGCCTGTGGCTGTAGAGACCAATGCGAGAGAGGCAGTCTCTGTCGCAGCGGTCGCATGTGTATGCTGATGCTGGTCTGTTGACTGTCATCCCTTTTCTGCGAACTCGCTTTTCTGCTGCAGCAGCTGACAGTTTGTCCTCACCAATCCGCAGCTGTTTCTTGAGAGTGGTTCTCCAGCTGTTGCGGTCGTCTGCGAGGTCCTCCCAGGACTCAGTGTTGATCTCAAGCGCCTTCATGTCACAGTTTGCAAACGTCTTTGTATCTCAGCTGTGGGCGGCCAATGTTTCTCTGCCCTGTGGCAAGCTCACCATAAAGGATGTCTTTTGGGATGCGATCATCTTCCATGCGGCGAACGTGGCCCAACCAGCGCAGCCGACGCTGTCTCAGCATGGTATGCATGGTTGGGAGGCCAGCGCGGGTCAGGACTTCGGTGTTGGTCACCTTGTCTTGCCAGAAAATGCCGAGTATGCGCCGTAGGCTTCTCAGGTGGAAGGTATTGAGCCTTTTCTCCTGATGAGAATGAGTGGTCCACGCCTCGCTGCCATACAGCAAGGTGCTGAGGACACAGGCGTTGTATACAGCCATCTTTGTCTTCTTGGTCAGCTTGGGATTTGTCCACACCCTTTGTGTGAGGCGGGCTAGTGTTGTGGCTGCCTTCCCGATCCTCTTGTCAATCTCTGTGTCAATGGAGAGGTTATCGGTGATGGTGGACCCAAGATATGTGAATTGGTGGATGGCTTCAAGCTCGTAATCATCAATGGTGATGGCTGGTGGAGATGGCGTGTCTTGTCCCAGGACGTTTGTCTTCTTAAGACTGATGGTCAGACCAAAATCTTTGCAGGCCTGGGAGAAGCGGTCCATTAGTGACTGCAAGTCCCGCTGAGTATGGGTCACAACTGCGGCATCGTCAGCAAATAGCGTGTCTCTGATGAGGGCTTCACGGACCTTTGTCCTTGCTCTGAGGCGGGCGAGGTTGAAGAGCCTGCCATCTGATCTGGTCCACAGGTGGATCCCTTCTTGCGCTGTGCTGAACGCATGCCTCAGGAGAAGAGCAAGGAAGATTCCAAAGAGGGTTGGGGCCAGGACGCAGCCTTGTTTCACAACGCTGCGTATGTCGAAGAGCTTGGAGAGGTTTCCGTTGAAGGTGAGGTACACAGATACACATGTCATTTACATGTGACTAAGATTATTTCAGTGATAGGCTGATACAATACTAGTATGAAAAATACAGACTAGGTAAAACACAGGCTAGGGAGGACCTCAGGACCTGGCCAGCTCATTGGTTTATGTGCAGGCTTAAGGCTTGTGTTATGATCACCATACACATGGCACCTGTGACGTTTGTGCATAAATTATGGAATTCCTTCCGAGCGCGGAGACGTCGTCTTGAGAAACTGAAACTGAAACTGAAAATTGGATAGAGCCGTGGACACAAGTTCCCATGCGTCGAGTGCATTCCCACACCATCATCATCATCATCATCATCATCATCATCATCATCATCATCATCATCATCATCATCAGGTGCCTTGCCGCATGGCGTTGGCGATCATGGACTTCCATCTGTCTCTATCTCTTGTTGCCTCAAGCATCTCCTCCACCCTCCTCGTCTTCAGCCACTCTGCAAGTCCGTCTAGTATTTTCTCCCTGGGTCTACCTGGTGCTCTCTTTCCCTCCAGCTTTCCCGTTGTGACCAGGTGCTCCAAATCCCCTTTCCTCATAAAATGGCCTATAAATGTTACCTGTCTTTTTCTAATCTTCCTTATGAATGATCTACTTGTGTCCCACAACACAAGCAGTAAAGCTGGCTTTTGCTCACTTTCATCTTAACCCTTTGACCCCCGCACCGTGTCATCCAGCATACTGCATTACCAACCATGCTAGCCTAGCAAAGGAAAAACTTAAACTTTTGACCCCCTCCCCTCACCCTATCCAAGAAGGAAGCTGGTAGATTGGGTGAGGGAGTCAAATGGGTTCAGTTTTTTGCAGTTGGTGGATCGGGTCGGGTGCGGGAGTCAAAGGGTTAATGCTGGTGGCGTCAAGTATGGTTTGTTAGAAAGCGTCAGCAGGCCTGCTGGTACCTCCATCTTTAGCCCTCAATCCTTGTATTGGGCAGTCTAAATGAACGGAGTGTGGACAGTGACACAGAAGCGAGATTGACGATGGGGCAGACAAATAAAAAGAAAAGAATAAAAAAGTAAAAAGAAAAAAAAAAAAAAAAAAGAAAAGAAAAAAGATTTTTTTTTTTAAAAGCATGCAAAGTATCTGAGAACATATAATGCATACCACCCCTTGTTTCCACTGCAGCAGGTTGCCTGGTCCTTCTTTAGACTGACCACAACAGAACATATCATCACTTGAGCCCTGTTTTTGGAAACTGGACGATTCACATAAGTTAGTTAGGGCCTCAGGACCTGGCCAGCTCATGGGTTTATGAGCAGGCGTAAGGCTTGTGCTATGATTACCATACACATAGTCTAGGTAGGGCCTCAGGACCTG
Source organism: Monoplex corrugatus (assembly GCA_030674185.1). Lineage (NCBI taxonomy): Eukaryota > Metazoa > Mollusca > Gastropoda > Littorinimorpha > Ranellidae > Monoplex > Monoplex corrugatus. Next base: position 17,843,864 of record JAPXFY010000024.1, read on the forward strand.
ACCAGCTCATGGGTTTATGAGCAGGCGTAAGGCTTGTGCTATGATTACCATACACATAGGCTAGGTAGGGCCTCAGGACCTGGCCAGCTCATGGGTTTATGAGCAGGCGTAAGGCTTGTGCTATGATCACCATACACATAGGCTAGGTAGGGCCACAGAAGACAAATAGTGTTCTGTGGGTAGGGCCTCGGGACCTGGCCAGCTCATGGGTTTATGAGTAGGCGTAAAGCTTGTGCTATGATTACCATAGACATAGTCTGGGTAGGGCCTCAGGACCTGGCCAGCTCATGGGTTTATGAGCAGGCGTAAAGCTTGTGCTATGATTACCATACACATAGGCTGGGTAGGGCCTCGGGACCTGGCCAGCTCATGGGTTTATGAGTTGGCGTAAGGCTTGTGCTATGATCACCATACACATAGTCTAGGTATGGCCTCAGGACCTGGCCAGCTCATGGGTTATTGAGCAGGCGTAAGGCTTGTGCTATGATTACCATACACATAGGCTAGGTAGGGCCTCAGGACCTGGCCAGCTCATGGGTTTATGAGCAGGCGTAAGGCTTGTGCTATGATTACCATACACATAGGCTAGGTAGGGCCTCAGGACCTGGCCAGTTCATGGGTTTATGAGCAGGCGTAAGGCTTGTGCTATGATTACCATACACATAGGCTAGGTAGGGCCTCAGGACCTGGCCAGTTCATGGGTTTATGAACAGGCGTAAGGCTTGAGCTATGATTACCATACATATGGCCCCTGTGACGTTAGTCTTGTTTTTGGACGGTTTACGATTTGACCTATGTAAATGACACGACGCGGATTAGTTGGTAAATCTACGGATTCAACATCTGATATCTTGAATTCGTACCCTCCGCTCTGCCTCCGATCCTCTGACTTTTCGCTTTCCACGCACTAAGCTCAATACCTATGGTCCACGAGCCTTCTCTGTTTCTGGTCCACTCTCCTGGAACAAACTTCCTCTCTCAGTCCGTCAGCAACCTACTTTTGTCTCCTTCAAGTCCGCTCTCAAAACTCACCTTTTCTCCTCTGCATAAAATCCTGACCTCACTCAATCCCCTCTGCAGCCTGTCTCCACTCGGAGGGGAATCACATTGCAATATATAATTGTATATAATATGGTCTCTATAATTTTCCATTGCTTTTATTCTTTCTCCCCATTTATAGCCGTGTGCGTGTGTGTGTGGTGTGCGCGCGCGCGCGTGTGTGTGTGTGTGCGTGAGTGCGTGTGTGTGCGTGCGTGCGTGCGTGTGTGTGCGTGCGTGCGTGTGTGTGTGTCTGTTTCAGCGCTTAGATTTGATTTTATCAAGATTTTGCGCTATATAAATATTGTAATTATTATTATTATTATAGTCCCAGCCCGCAACATTAAAAATGCACCTGCGTTTATTATTTTTTCTTGGAAATGCGACCCGCGGCAGGCAGCCGTTTTCTTCTTACAAAATATAACTGATACATAAATAATAAATAAATAAATGAATGAATCATGAAATAAACCCATTTCAAGTTCACAACCTGTGTCTTATGTCTTTTTTTTTTTTTTTCCACATATCACCTTTCAGCATTATCGAGTTGGATGGTAAGCCTCGCCTCAGCAGATGTCACAACAACTCTCCTTCCATTTTTCTCCCATCTTGACCTCTCTGTGCTACTTCCCACATCTTCAAATCTCTCATGTTGGTGATGTTGTTCATATAGGGGATTATTCTTACTGACTTAAAAATAAATAGTTAAATAAATAGTGAAATATACAAACAAACAAATAAATAAATGAATAAGATAACTAAATAAATGGATAGATAGATAGATAGATAGGTAGATGATAGATAGATAGATAGATAGATAGGTAGATAGGTAGATACAGAGATAGATAGATAGATAGATAGGTAGATAGATAGATAGATAGATAGATAGATAGATAGATAGATAGATAGATAGATAGAAATATGTATGAATGACTGAATGACTGAATGAACGAGTGAATAATAATGAATGAATGAATGAATGAATGAATGAATGAATGAATGAATGAATGAATACAATCCAAGTTCACAAGCTGTCTGTTCTGTGTTGTTTATTGGTTCATTAGCGTGCTTGTAATCATGAAAATGCATTTTTGGATCAAGTACTAAATTCCGCTGTACATGTAACTCCACCGTGTGTTTGGGAATCTAGTAGCGGGTGAAGCGAAACGAAGAGCAAAACAAGGGAAAGCAACGCTGTTCTACAAGTGATCATTATCGACTTTCTGGTGTTACTTCCCTTAGACCAGTATTCTTTACCAGTGTCCCCCCTGACCACGTTGGATCGTTTTCTGATTATTTTGTTTGCTACAACCTTTTTCGCCTTCGCCTGAATAAAACTGCTTGCTTTTTTCTTTTCCTTATTAATAAAACAAATATTTTCTTCGGTTTGGTTTGGTTTGGTTTGATTTGGTTTGGTTTAGTTTGGTTTGGTTTGGTTTGGTTTGGTTTGGTTTGGTTTATTTTGCTTTGCTTTATTTTGCTTTGTTTTTGTTGTTAGTTTCTATCGTCCGCGTCATATATTTCACTTGTCCTGATTTCCATTTAAAAAAAATAATTTCTATTTCTATTCTTTCTCTGTTTGTTTATTTGTTTGTTTGTTTGTCTGTTTGCTTGTTTGCTTGTTTGTGTTTGTGTGTTTGTTTGTTTGTTTCTTTCTTTCTTTGTTCGTTCGTTTGTTCGTTTGTTTGTTTGTTTGTTCGCTTGTTTGTTTGTTTGTTTTTTCTTCTTGCTGATCCTCGTGAAGGATAAAGTTTTAGCTCTGCTTTTGCAATTTGATCTATACTAAAAGCAAACTTATGTTGCTGTAATTGTAATTTTTTTCAAAAACAGATACACATGTTGTTACACTGTAGCCAAGATTGTTCCAATGACTGAGTCATATAACATATCTGATACACTCGCTATACACTAGGCAGGGCCTCAGGACCTGTAATATAACATACACATGCTATACACTAGGCAGGGCCTCAGGACCTGTAATATAACATACACATGCTATACACTAGGTAGGGCCTCAGAACCTGTAATATAACATGTATGATACACATGCTATACACTAGGTAGGGTCTCAGGACCTGTAATATAACATATATGATACACATGCTATACACTAGGTAGGGCCTCAGGACCTGTAATATAACATATATTATACACATGCTATACACTAGGTAGGGTCTCAGGACCTGTAATATAACATATATGATACACATGCTATACGCTAGGTAGGGCCTCAGGACCTGTAATATAACATATATGATACACATGCTATACACTAGGTAGGGTCTCAGGACCTGTAATATAACATATATGATACACATGCTATACGCTAGGTAGGGCCTCAGGACCTGTAATATAACATATATGATACACATGCTATACGCTAGGTAGGGTCTCAGGACCTGTAATATAACATATATGATACACATGCTATACGCTAGGTAGGGTCTCAGGACCTGTAATATAACATATATGATACACATGCTATATGCTAGGTAGGGTCTCAGGACCTGTAATATAACATATGATACACATGCTATACGCTAGGTAGGGTCTCAGGACCTGTAATATAACATATATGATACACATGCTATACGCTAGGTAGGGCCTCAGGACCTGTAATATAACATATATGATACACATGCTATACACTAGGCAGGGCCTCAGGACCTGTAATATAACATATATGATACACACGCTATACGCTAGGTAGGGCCTCAGGACCTGTAATATAACATATATGATACACATGCTATACGCTAGGTAGGGCCTCAGGACCTGTAATATAACATATATGATACACATGCTATACACTAGGTAGGGCCTCAGGACCTGTAATATAACATATATGATACACATGCTATACACTAGGTAGGGCCTCAGGACCTGTAATATAACATATATGATACACATGCTATACACTAGGTAGGGCCTCAGGACCTGTAATATAACATATATGATACACATGCTATACACTAGGTAGGGCCTCAGGACCTGGCCAGCTCATGGGTTTGTGTGCAGGTTTAAAGGGTTGTACCATCATTGTTGGATCTTCTCCATCACGTGGCACCAGTGGCGTCAATACACACGGAACTTTCTCCAAACGAAGAGACGTTATCTTGAGAAACTGAAACTACTAACCACTATTGATATTGCTATTGTTGTTTACAGCCCAGCCGACTGCGTACAGCCATATCAGGGTTATGACCCCTTCAAAACATACAAAACTTCAACAGGAAAGAAAAGAAAAGAAAATTAAGTACACATAGCAATGCATTCATGCACATAATCTAAGGACATGCCCCTGGCGGTGGTCACTCCACGTCCAATGTATCGCATAGGGGATTTAAAAAACACACCTCAATACAAATTTAAGCATACCCGAGGACACAAAAACATAGATAAAAACAGACTAAATTACCTAAAATTGCTTCTGCATATCTTACCTCCCTAGCGCCAAATTTGCAATTAATACATGTACCCAATTATCAATCCTAAGAAAAAGTACATAAGACTTTATCGAACTCATACAGGTGAATGGACCATTAAGGCAGAATATGATAGGAAGAAATGACAGAAAGCAAAGGAACAAGGCAGAAACAAAGTGAGTGACATGTCGAAAACATGAAATTTCAGGCTCAGAGTTTCCAGAAGGTGGGGATACTATTTATACTGAAGGAGTCCCCGGCATTCCCACGGGGGAACTGCTAGTGAAAACTCTTCGTTACTACTTCTTACTATTGCTCATGACCACATGGGCATTCCATTTGGTCCCTTTTTATCCACTGGACGAGGCGACAGGGATGTTTTTAATCCTCTTTTTATTATCCGTTGTTTGGTGTTGTTTGTGGTCTGTTTGTGACCGTGCATTCGCGCTTGGCAAAGGCCGGTTGGCCGAAAATTTGCGCTTGTCTTGTCTTGTTGTGTTGAATACGCGCTTGCTTTGGTTTGCTTGTTCTTCTGGTTCCTGTTTGCTTGGGCGCGGGCAGTCGCACTTGTTTTGGATCTCTTTGTTATAGTTGGCGATTTGTTAGTGAAAAATCCTCCTCGTAGTTGGCGATTTATTTGTTGTTGTTAATGAATGTTATTGTCGTCGTCATCGTTATTGTTGTTGTTGTTGTTGTTTTGGGGTTGGGGATTTGTTTTTTTGTTTTTTGTTTTTGGTGGTGATGTTATTTGTAGTTTATTTGGTTGGTTGTTTTCGTTCAACCTTTAGTCAATAATATTTCCGTTGTTTGAAAAATACATGTTCCATGTTTGAATACCGTATTTTGGAATAGCTACACAGCTCAGATTCTTTGGTGTGTTCCAGTTGAATGTGCACACGCATCATATACTGCTGACGACAAAAAAAAAAATACAACACTTTTTGTCTGTTTTAGCAGAGAAGGAAACAAAATGCATTTCATGTTCAGTTCATGTATGTATGTAATCAAATTAAACAGTATTTGAATCCAATGTCACTAAAAAGGTGACGATCTACAAGTCTCGTTTATCAATACACTAAATGCATGTGACTGATTTCATTTTCTGTTTCTGTTTCTCAAGATGATGTCTCCGCGCTCGGAAGAAATTCCATATACACTAACGTCACAGGTGTCACGTGTATGGTGACCGTGGCACATGCCTTATGCCTGCACATAAACCCATCAGCTGGCCAGGTCTTGACGCCCTACCTAGACTATGTTTTATCTAGTGTATATTTCATAGTGGTATTTTATCAGCCTACCGCTGGAATAATCTTGGTTACATGTAAATGACATGTGTATGTGTGTATCTTACCTTCAAAAAAGGAACATGTATATAAAGTAAATAAATAGATAAATAAAGGTCTGGATTGATCTCAAACAGAACCGGTTAACCGGCTGCGAATTTGTAAATTTCTGATTATTGATATTAAATGGCAGACATTCTTTTATGTGTACCTGTTGGTGTGTGTATGAGAGAATGACAGCATGGATCGGTCTAAAGTGAATTATACATGTTTCAGCTTCTTATATCTTGTTGTAGTTTGGTCTGGACGGTTTCTTACTTGGTGGTCGATCTCGGTTTCGTCGTCCGTTGAGCCGTCATCCAAGGGAAGTCACTCCTCCTTTCTCATGAATATCAATTAGGGAGCGTCTATTGTAGGCACATATGTCACAATACACACACATCTACAGTCTATACGAATGGACACGTACCTACACGCGCATGCACAGCATGAATGGACACGCTGACATTAATTATACACGTACAAAGCAAAAAAGAGTTAGATGAGAATGTGAATTCCGTGAACATCTCTGCCATAAACCGACCAACTTGGCTTTCACTGTGACGGGTTAATTCTAAGGGATATATATGGAAACAAACTGACGCTCGTTCATTTCCTAGTTGTGCATTGACCATGTTAAATGTTTGTTATTATTTCTCGCTAAAACAAATACAGCAGATGATACTGACGTCGATGTCTGCACTCAAGTCTCGGTTGACAGATGATTGGTTAATGTTGATGATAATCAACCAATGAACTGCCGGCACGGTTTCAGATCAGGTCGAGTGTTACAAAATGTAAGTGAGGGAACAACAACACTGCTTAACTTCAAAACAACTGTGACTGCCCGCATTCAAGCAAACAGGAACCAGAAAAACAAAACAAAACAACAAAACAAAACAAAACAAAAAAACCCACATGAAAATGGAGTCAGAACGCGTATTTAATACAACCAGAGAGACAGGCGCAAATTTTCGGCCAACTAGCCTTTGACTTTGCCAAAGGCCAGTTGAACGAAATCTTGCCAAAGACCAGTTGACCGAAAAGTTGCCAAAGACAAAGACCAGTTGTCCGAAAATTTGCGCCTGTCTAGTCTGGTTGTATCAAATACGCGTTCTGATTCTATTTTCGTTGTTGTTGTTGTTGTAGTTGTTTTTTTTCTTAGTTCCTGTTAGTGATTAACTTAGGCAATTTTTCTCGTTGTTGCTACTGGCAAGTATTACGCGTAGTTCGATCGTATGCCACAGTTTCGTTGACAGGTAACATTATCTATACGGAAGACAAACGCACCGCAAGGACGCTCAAGTACAAAAAAACTGAAGCAAGAACACTGTGACCAAGACCGACAAACAAAGATACTTCAGAAGGCTGCTCTTGTCAGCTGTGGCATCAACGCCACCTAACGAGGAAAGACATTGCCCGCAACGGGGTAAGGTGACCACAGCAATGTACATTGTCTAATAGATACATTGCACATTGTCTAATCCATTGACTGATTCACTATATATGTAAGGGTTTTCAACGATATCAATGCATGGGTACTTTATGAAAAGCTTAACCTTAGATTTCGTCCAAGCCAGATGATTCTTTTGTGTGTGTTTATAATGGAGATTTGTCTTCCAACATCAGAAAGATTGATTTAATGAATTTGTACATGATTCGTTTGTTATATTTTTGGTACAGTAAAATTGGATGAGTTGTTCTTTGCATGCATAATGTGGTTTATTTGTTTTTAAGAAAATTATGTTTTCGGTTAGAGAAAAAACGCGCTCAGGTGTTGGTACTAAATTGTTGTGGGATTTGTCGTTACGGTTGGAAGATGAGTGTTGGCAGTAAATTGTTGTGTGATTTGTCCTCACCGTTGGAAGATGAGTGTTGGCAATAAATTTTTGTGTGATTTGTCCTCACCGTTGGAAGATGAGTGTTGGCAGTAAATTGTTGTGTGATTTGTCCTCACCGTTGGAAGATGAGTGTTGGCAATAAATTGTTGTGTGATTTGTCCTCACCGTTGGAAGATGAGTGTTGGCAGTAAATTGTTGTGTGATTTGTTCTCACCGTTGAAAGATGAGTGTTGGCAATAAATTGTTGTGTGATTTGTCCTCACCGTTGGAAGATGAGTGTTGGCAATAAATTGTTGTGTGATTTGTCCTCACCGTTGGAAGATGAGTGTTGGCAATAAATTGTTGTGTGATTTGTCCTCACCGTTGGAAGATGAGTGTTTGGCAGTAAATTGTTGTGTGATTTGTCCTTACAGTTGGAAGATGAGTGTTGGCAATAAATTGTTGTGTGATTTGTCCTCACCGTTGGAAGATGAGTGTTGGCAATAAATTGTTGTGTGATTTGTCCTCACCGTTGGAAGATGAGTGTTGGCAGTAAATTGTTGTGTGATTTGTCCTTACAGTTGGAAGATGAGTGTTGGCAGTAAATTGTTGTGGGATTTGTCCTTACAGTTGGAAGATGAGTGTTGGCAGTAAATTGTTGTGGGATTTGTCCTTACAGCTGGAAGATGAGTGTTGGCAGTAAATTGTTGTGGGATTTGTCCTTACAGCTGGAAGATGAGTGTTGGCAGTAAATTGTTGTGGGATGTGTCCTTACAGTTGGAAGATGAGTGTTGGCAGTAAATTGTTGTGGGATGTGTCCTTACAGTTCTAAGATGAGTGTTGGCAGTAAATTGTTGTGGGATTTGTCCTTACAGCTGGAAGATGAGTGTTGGCAGTAAATTGTTGTGGGATGTGTCCTTACAGTTGGAAGATGAGTGTTGGCAGTAAATTGTTGTGGGATTTGTCCTTACAGCTGGAAGAAGAGTGTTGGCAGTAAATTGTTGTGGGATTTGTCCTTACAGTTGGAAGATGAGTGTTGGCAGTAAATTGTTGTGGGATGTGTCCTTACAGTTGGAAGATGAGTGTTGGCAGTAAATTGTTGTGGGATTTGTCCTTACAGTTGGAAGATGAGTGTTGGCAGTAAATTGTTGTGGGATTTGTCGTTACACTTGAAAGATGAGTGCTGGCAGTAAATTGTTGCGGATTTATCGTTACTGCTGGAAGATGAGTGTTGGTAGTAAATTGTTGTGGGATTTGTCCTTACAGCTGGAAGATGAGTATTGGCAGTAAATTGTTGTGGGATTTGTCGTTACAGCTGGAAGATGAGTGTTGGTACTAAATTGTTGTGGGATTTGTCCTTACAGTTGAAAGATGAGTGTTGGCAGTAAATTGTTGTGGGATTTGTACTTACGGTTGGAAGATGAACCTTTCGTTAATGCATGTGGAAGCTTGTCAGAATGTCGCTGTCTCTTTTTTCCTTGTTGATTAGTTTGTTGAAGTAAATTTTCTTCGCGTTTCTTACCATGTTGTTTACGTTGTTTGAGTGGCAGAATGGTTCAGACGTTCGCCTGCCAATAACTTAACTCGAGGTTCCATGGTTCTCTCCCCGTAGAGGCCTCGATTTTTCTCCTCAGTTTGACCGGAAAATCGAACTGAACGTCTAGTCCTTCGGAAGGGGACGAAAAACGAGTCGGACCCGTGTGCCTTCTGGTTTTGCACGCTAAAGATCCCACGGCAGTTGAACATCGTGTAGAGCAGGGCATTGCCCGGCTGCCGTGGTAAAAAACACTGGAGAGATAGGTTGACTTCCCAGGTCCCACCCCTTGAAGACCAATTAGCCTTCTTGCCTTTGTGAAGTCTCGGTTTAAAGAAAATGTGAATATGAGTATGAATTTGAAGCGAGGAAAAGGGGATGAGCGCCGCCCTCCTGGTGCTGGCGCCGGGAAAGGTTTAGGTCTCTGCCATCTCACTCCCCTTCGACCCCAGGGTTATGAAACTCTCTAGGTAGGAGCTCAGGACCTGGCCAGCTGATGGGTTTATGTGCAGGCTTTAAGGTTTGTGTCGTGATCATTCTGGATCTTCTCCATCACATGGCGCCTGTAACTTTAGTGCATATGGAATTCATTCCGAGCGCGGAGATGTCATCTTGAGAAATTAAAACAAAAAGAAAACCTAATCTTTTTGTATTCTGTGTACATGTTGTTAGATTCTGATATGTCTGTGTGAAACATAGCTTCCATTCTATTGTGGTCAGCCAGTGTGTTGATTTGGGGACATTTTACTGGTTTTCGTGTGTGTCATTTTCGCTCGTGTTTCTTAGAGACACGATGGTACATTTCGTACCAGATTATCAGGGCTTTGTTAGGATCTGTGTAGTTGTAGACCGACTCCAAAAGAGCTCGTGATTAACTCTTTGACTCCCGCTTCTTACTCAACAGCCGCAAAAACTTAACCCTTTGACTCTCTCACCCTATCCACCAACTTCCTGCAGGAAGCTGATGGATAGGGTGAGGTAGTTAAAGGGGTTAAGTTTCTGTTTTGCTAACATAGTTGACAACAATGCAGGGTGCTGGTGGACAGGGTGTGGGAGTCAAAAGGTTAATCAGAAAAGAATGCGATTTGATCGAAAGTCTTGAACGGTCACACACATGAAATATGAATTTGTCCTTTCGATTTCAGTTTTGGGACTTTGAGAAATTTTGTACAGCTAACGACAGTATGGTCGCTGATGTGTAAGTGTAGGTGTATATGTATCCATTGTTTTTTGTGTGTGTGTTGTTTTTTTTTTGTCGTTGTTGTTGTTTTTTGTTTTTCTCCGGTTTATTTGTATAGATAACATCAAGATCTCTCTATCTATCTCTCTATCTCTCTCTCTATCTATCTCTCCATCTATCTCTCTATCTCTCTCTCTATCTCTCTCTCTATCTATCTATCTATCTATATATCTATCTCTCTCTCTCTCTATCTCTCTATCTATCCTTCTATCTATCTATCTGTCTGCCTATCTATGTACATATATATATATATATATATAGACATATATATATAGATACATATATATATATATATATATATATATATATATATATATATATAGATAGAGAGAGAGAGAGAGAGAGAGAGAGAGAGAGAGAGAGAGAGAGAGAGAGAGAGAGAGAGAGAGTAGACCTGCGACAGTCGGCGTCGACTATGGATGATGCGCCCTAGTGCCGTGTCCAGTCGAGTTGACGTGGAGCAGCGTTGGCTGTGACTGGTAAGGCCGATACGGAAAAGGCAGACTCTGCGACATCTAGATGTTTTATAGCGAAGAGAACGAACATTTGGATGACCTATTTGTATGCAGCATAATCAATCTTAAAGAGAACGATGGGAATGAAATGAAATTGTGTCAATAGAATGGAAGTATTTGCACGAATTGTTATGATAAAACTACTCGAAAATGATAATAAAAATAATGATAATAATAATAATAATAATAATAATAATAATAATAATAATAATAATAATAATCCGAAACAAGTGTGACTGCCCGCGTTCAAGCAAACAGGAACCAGGAAAAAAGAAAACACGAAAAAAGAATAAAAACGCATACTTAATACAATCACACAAGACAGGCGGAAATTTTCGGCCAACTGGCCTTTGTCAAGCGTGAGATCACAAACAAACAAACAAACGCCAGATATAAAAATTAGGAGAAAAAGACTGAAACTTCCCTGCTGCTCCGTCCAGTGTGAGAAAAGGAATCATGGTTGGATGTGAAAAGGCATTTTATTCAAAACTTTCGATTTTTTTTCTTACTCTCTCTCTCTCTCTCTCTGTCTCTCTCTGTCTCTCTCTGTCTCTCCCTCTCTCTCACACACACTCTCTTTTTCTCTCTCTCTGTCTGTCTCTCTCTCTCTCTGTCTATCCCATTCCTTTTCTTACACTGGACGGAGCGGCAGGGAAGTTTCAGTCTTTTTCGCCTAATTTTTCTTCTATCTGGTGTGTGCTTGTGATCTTACGTTTGACAAAGTCCGGTTGGCCGAACGTTTGCGCCTGTCTTGTCTGGTTGTATTAAATACGCGTTCTTATTCTTCTTTCGTGTTTTTTTTTTCTGGTTTCTTACTCGAAAATAATTTTACGTGTTATAGGTACACATTGATATAACAGTAGGGTACAGCATGTTCACACTAATGAACTAAAGTTACTTGGATTCACCAGAACAATATGTTAAGGTAGTAGAAATCAGACACGAAACACTGAGGGAACAAAAAAATTTACTTACACTAATCTAAGCGTTAAAAATTGCTAGAATATTGCAGAAATCATAGAAAGATCCTGTAAGATGTTCATGAACATCTCTCTGTCTCTGTCTCTGTCTCTGTCTCCCCCTCTCTCTCTCTTTCTGTCTTTCGGTCTCTGTCTCTCTGTCTCCCTCTGCCTCTCTATCTCCCTCTGTCTCTCTGTCTCTGTATTTGTCTCTGTCTGTCTGTCTTCCTGTATGTGTGTGTGTTTGTCTGTCTGTCTCTGTCTCTCTCCTTGTCAGTCTTTCACTCTCTCTCTCTCACTCTCTCTCTGTCTGTCTCTCTCTCTCTGTCTGTCTGTCTTTCTCTCTCTCCTTGTCAGCCTTTCACTCTCTCACACACACACTCTTTCTCTGTCTGTCTGTCTGTCTCTCTCTCTCTCTCGCTCTCTCCACCCCCCCCCTCCACATCTCCTTCTTCGTGTTCTGGTGAAAAGTTCTGTGATGCTGGGAGGCTTAGCTGTAGTGATGTAGGAACGTACCACGCGCAACTCACACGGAAACGCTAATTAAGGAATCAGAGATGACCCGAACAGCAGACGGCACTTTCCCTCCGTTATCCACCATCTACCTGGGTGGTCCACCACGTCCTGGAAGAAGAGAGAGAGAACGAAAGAAGAAAGAAGGAACGAAACAAAAATTGAAGAAAAAAAAGAAAAAGACATGAAAAGACGCCAAAAAAAAAAAAGAAAGAAAAAAAAAAAAAAAAAGCGCGAGAAAATATATATGCATACAAAGAGATACAGAAAAAGAAGTAATAAAAATAAAAAAAGAACCAAATAGATAAATGAAATAAAGAGACACAAATAGCGAAAGATAAATACATTGCTGAGAATGAGAAAGAAAGAAACGAAGAAAACGCAAGAAAAAAATAACCAAACAAAGAGAAAATGTAGAAAGAGGAAAAAGAAAACAGAATCAGAAAAAAACAAAAAAACAAAGACAGACAGAATGAGAGAAAGAAAAACAGTCGGCAAAGAGAAAAACTCATAAAGATATAACGACAAAGAAGACAGAAAGATCTCAAGAACGAGAAAAGAAGAAGAAAAAAAACAGAAAAAAAATAATAAAACAATCAGACCAAAAGAAGAAAGCTAAAAAGACAAAAATAAAAACATCCTAAATAGCCCAACTATACCATTAATCTCTCTTTTTGCGTGCTTCATATTTGACTGAAAATATCACTTTTTTCAACATTTTTGTTCATCTTAAACATATGTATGTATACAAACATATTGACATACAAACACAAACTTCATTATTTCAATCCATGAAAAAAAAAGTATAACAAGTATCCCACATACATAGAGACAATCGTTCCAGAGAATTATTTCCCTGATCACCCTCAGCAATATCAAAGTGTACAATGACTAATACAAGTTGATAACTTTTTCTTTCAAATTTTTTTTGTTTTGTTTTGTTTTTTGTTTGGGTTTTTTGTTGTTGACAAAACACAAATAAATGCAATGTTTGTTGAACATTATTACAATGTCATTGAGAAAACTGAGCAAGACGTGTATAAAACGGATTGAGCAAAACTCATATATATACATCATATCTATTAGTATGTTGTTGTTTTTTTAAACAATATAAAGTCATTTAATTTATACAGTTTCACATTTTAGTTGTTGCTGGTGGACAAGTTGATAATTTACATTACAAAAACGTGAAGCCTATCATATTTTCCAACCAGAATATATCTTGATGCCCGTCTGATCTCACACCAAGGTACACGCATTTATGCATACACTTACTTTCTTTTCTCTCTCTCTCTTTTTAAACATTTCAAGTTTCCATTTTGTCTTCATAAAAATAAATCCAGTTCATTGAAAACTTACCAAGTTCATAACTGATAGCAGCGAGAAAATACCACTTTTTTAAGACATGCTTTTCACACGTGCTTATCTATTTTCGGATGCGTGTAGGCACGTTCTTTTTCCCATACTGTACAGAAGTAAATTGCTGCACAGTTTGCATACTTCTAAGTTGCTGCACAGTTTGCATACTTCTAAGTTGCTATGTATACTTCTAAGTTGCTGCACAGTTTGCATACTTCTAAGTTGCTGCACAGTTTGCATACTTCTAAGTTGCTGCACAGTTTGCATACTTCTAAGTTGCTATGTATACTTCTAAGTTGCTGCACAGTTTGCATACTTCTAAGTTGCTGCACAGTTTGCATACTTCTAAGTTGCTGTGCAGTTTTCATACTTCTAAGTTGCTGTGTATACTTCTAAGTTGTTGTGCAGTTTGCATACTTCTAAGTTGTTGTGCAGTTTGCATTCTTCTAAGTTGTTGTGCAGTTTGCATTCTTCTAAGTTGCTGTGCAGTTTGCATTCTTCTAAGTTGTTGTGCAGTTTGCATACTTCTAAGTTATTGTGCAGTTTGCATTCTTCTAAGTTGCTGAGCAGTTTGCATTCTTCTAAGTTGTTGTGCAGTTTGCATACTTCTAAGTTGTTGTGCAGTTTGCATACTTCTAAGTTGTTGTGCAGTTTGCATACTTCTAAGTTGTTGTGCAGTTTGCATACTTCTAAGTTGTTGTGCAGTTTGCATTCTTCTAAGTTGTTGTGCAGTTTGCATTCTTCTAAGTTGCTGTGCAGTTTGCATACTTCTAAGTTGCTGCGCAGTTTGCATACTTCTAAGTTGCTGCGCAGTTTGTATACTTCGAAGTTGCTGCGCAGTTTGCATACTTCTAAGTTGCTTCGCAATTTGCATACTTCTAAGTTGTTGTGCAGTTTGCATACTTCTAAGTTGCTGCGCAATTTGCATACTTCTAAGTTGTTGTGCAGTTTGCATACTTCTAAGTTGCTGTGTATACTTCTAAGTTGCTGTGTATACTTCTAAGTTGCTGTGTATACTTCTAAGTTGCTGTGTATACTTCTAAGTTGCTGTGCAGTTTGCATACTTCTTCCGTACGCCACAAGACTCTGACATGACTTACAGGATTTTTAACGAGCGTAATCGATGTTTTACGTCCGGAAACACACGAAAAGGGCTTACATGTAAGTATAACAGATGTTTGATGTGCAAAATAACAGCAGATGGAACAACTTTGAGACAGGTTTGTAAATTTAAATATCTGGAAACGGTCATCTCACCAGACGGCAGATGCACATGAGAAATAGCCAACAGAATCGGCCAAGCCAAAACAGCATTCAAAAAGACGAAAAGTATTCTTACCAACAAATGTCTATCAATTAACATCAGGAAGAGAGTTCTTGAATATTACACATAGAACCGATAATGTTATTCGGTTGTACGGCGCGGACAGTCAACACGCAAAGTAAAAACAAGATTGAGGCAGCCGAAATGTGATTTCTAAGGAAAATGTTGAGGGTTCCATGGACAGCAAAGAAAACAAACAAGACGGTCTTGATGGTGGTAGACACAAGAAGATAATTGATAAAGAAGATTAGGAAAAGACAAGCAACAGTTATAGGCCATTCTAGGAGGAAAGGGGAATTAGAGCATAATTATGGTCATAACAGGAAAGCTGGAGGGAAAGAGAACACCAGGTGGACCCAGGTAGAAAATATTGGACGGACTTGAAGATTGACTGAGGACAGAGAGAGTGGAAGGTGTGCTTAGGGCGACAAGGGATAAATGCATATGGAGGGCCATGACAGATAATGCCATGCAGCAGGGCACATGATGATGATGAAACACACGAATGGGGCTTACATGTAGGTACTAAGAGATGTTTTGTGTGCATAAACACACGAAGGGCACTTAATACTAAGAGATGTTTTGTGTACGTAAATACACAAAGATGGGCTTACATGTAAGTACCAAGAGATGTTTTGTGTGCTTAAACACACGAAGGTGGCTTCAAGTAAATACTAAAAGATGTTTTGTGTGCTTAAACACACGAAGTGTGCTTACATGTAAGTATTAAGAGATGTTTTGTGTGCGTAAATGGACGAAGGGAGCTTAAGAATAAAGACATGTTGACTTAAAATTAAAAAAAATAAATCCACCCTTTGCCACAGGCAAAGCTTCCAAACAGAAGCAAACCCAAGATCCTGTGATTGGACGTCTCACGTCTTACCCACTTGTCCAAAGTACCTGTCAAAGTGTAACTGATCCCTATCTTTTCAGCGATTAGTCTTCCAACCACACAAAACGTTTCAGTAACTTTCAACTCATTTCGTATGTGTGTACATATATACAGGGGTGGGGGGTGGGGGGGGGGGGGGGGGCGGGGTGCAAAAGTAGGTATACAGTTATGAGAAAAGAAAACACGTACAATGCTCATTGCATTTATTATACAAACAAATGAATATTGCATATACATGTAATAACAAGCACAGCCTTAATCCCTCAGATACTCAAACTGCTTGCCGTCGGCATTCACACACTCCTCTAATCGAGAGTGGAATTAAGCATTATAATAATAATAATAATAATAATAATAATAATAATAATAATTACAATATTTATATAGCGCAAAATCTCGACAAAATCAAATCTAAGCGCTGAAACGGGACACACACGCACGCACGCACGCACGCACGCACGCAGCACGCACACACACCACACACACACACACACACACACACACACACACACACACACACACACACACACACATGGCTATAAATGGGGAGAAAGAATAAAAGCAATAAAAGCAAGAATAAAAGCAATGGAAAATTATAGAGAGCATATCATATACAATTATATATTAAAACAAAGTGATTCCCCTCCGAGCGGAAGGCTGCAGAAGGGGGTTGAGTGAGGTTAGGATTTTATACTTACTGTATACCTACTTTTGCATCCCCCTGTATATATATATATCCGCAATGTAATCTTTTCTATTTTAATTATGGTAGCGTACGTATGTAGCATAAAAAGGACAATCATTTCAACAACAACAACAAAAAAAGAAGATATTTGTGTATATTGCAGGAAATACTGAACAAAACATACAGTTCATGACATCGAAGACAACTATGATCATGATAACGAATGACAGTCATCATCATCATCGTCGTCGTCGTCGTCATCATCGTCATCATCATCATCATCATCATCATCATCACATTGCTAAAGATAAGAAGAAAGAAAAAAATACAGACAATAACAACAACAATAACAACAACAACAGCAACAACGATAATAATGATAATATATAATAACAATAATAATATTATTAATTATAATTATAATATTCATTATTATCATTGTTATTAACAATGATAATAATAATAATAATAATAATAATAAATAATGTAATGATAATAATGATGATAATATTAATAATAATAATACATAATAATAATAGCAACGATAATAATGAGAAGAAGAAGAAGATGAAGAAGAAGAAAATGTAATGATGATAATAACAATGATGATACTAATAATAAATAATAAATAATGATAATAATAATCAGAAGAAGAAGAAGGAGATGATGATGATGGTGATGGTGATGATGATGATGATGATGATGATGATGATGACGACGACGACGACGACGACAACGACGAGACGATGACGATGATGATGATGATGATGATGTTGATGATGATGATGATGATGATGATGATGATGATGGCGATTGGATTGGATTCCTCGTTGGTGATTGGATGGATTCCTCGTTTGTCGAAATAGAATTTTTCTAAGTGAAATGTGGGCCGCTTTTCTTGGGGAAATATGGTCACAAAAGCACGGCACCAACCTGATTATTTATTGTTGTTGTCGATGATGTTGTTGGGTTTTTTTCCTTGTAACTCATGTATTATTATTTTCTTACGAAAATATGATTTTTCCTTTTTACATTCTATTTAAGATTATGCCAGGCACAACTCTTTTTGTTGCCATGGGATCCTTTACATGAGCTAAATGCATGCTGCTCACTGCATCTCGGTTTATCGTCTCATTTTGGAAAGACTATAGCATCCAGACTACCACTCAGGGTTTCATGAAAGACAGGGGGAGAAAACCCCTGCCTGATCAGGACGCCAACCCGAGCTTTTCATATTCTATGTGGAGGCTTTATCCGCTGGGATGATGATGATGATGATGATGATAATGATGACGACGACGACGACGACGATGATGATGGTGATGATATAATGATAATAACGATAATGATAATAATAATAATAATAATGATAATAATAATTATTATTATTATAAATAATAATAATAATACTAATACTACTAATATCTACTAATAATGATATATAATGAAATATAATATATGCTAATGCATATGTAGATGATGATTAATGAAAAGATGATGATGATGATGATGATGGGGAAACGACGACGACGACGATGATGATGATGATGATGATGATGATGTGTTTTTTAGGGTGTTGCTTGAATGTCCTGATCAACACCGCAGGTATCTGTATCTCTCCGGCCTGCGTGACGATAGGAAACGTAGAGTACAACCCTGTCACGAAAGTCTCAATCCTAGATGGAACTCCATAACATCTTGATTATCGTCCTCATCGTCATCATCAATCATCATCATCACTTGTTTGAAAAAAAAAACAACTGTTCCAACTTCTGTGGTCATTAATATGGCATAGAACAAAAACAAGAACAAAAAAAACAAAAAAACCAACATTAGTTATAGTATGTTATTCTGTTTGCCATGTAGTTTTTTTGTTTGTTTGTTTGTTTTTTTTTTCAAGAGGATTCAACGCACTTGGGCAATTTCATATAACCTCCACCAAATCTGCCAGCAAATATCTGGCAGACGTCCTTACTCTGTGCAAAATAATGTGAGCTGACAAGGTCTTGAAATGGGGGGGGGGGGGGGGGGGGGAGTGGGGGGGAGGACTTGTGAAACATAAAGCTGACACCGACAGAATGACGGAAACATCAAGATGGGCAGCGAACAGGCCAATTTTTTTTTTAATGTTTGCAGGCTAGGGATTGAACTCAAGATATGAGATCTTGAGTCCAGGGCTTTGTGAAAAACAACAACAACAACAACAATAATAATAATAATAGTAATAATGATGATGATGATGATGATGATGATGATGATGATGACGACGACGACGACGACAATGATAATGATGATAATAATGACAATGATTATAGTAATATTGTTGATAATAGTAATAATAATAATAAATAATAATAATAATAATAATAATAATAATAATAATAATAAAATAAAAAAATATAATAATAATAAATAATATAATAATAATAATAATACAATAATAATAATAATAATAAATAATAATAATAATAATAATAATAATAATAATAATATAATAATAATAAATAATAAAAAAAAATCCCGGTACAAAAAAGGCCCGTTTCAACTTTGAAATCACCACCCCTGTAACAATAATTATAACAATAATAATAACAATAATATTAATATGATAATAACAACAACAACTATAATGATAATAATGATGATGATCATCATCATCATAATAATGATAATAATAATATAATAATAATAAAACATCCTAATATAAAAAAGGCCCGCTTGAACTTTTGAAACCGCCACCCCCAGCGATATGAGCACAGCGCGCAAACAATTTCGCTGATGGGCCGCTAAATTTCATTACGAAAACAAGATCTGTTATTCGCTCCTCGATATTTTCTTGCCAAGATCATGCATGATAAGCTCGTAATACATGAACCCAAACTTTATTACCATGCATTATCAAAGTGGATGTATTAAGCCTAATTTATTCGACTAGAGTATTTCAAGATAGCCATTTGTTTTGTTTATATTTCACCCATATTACTTTCAGATGTGGTTTCTAAGAAGAATGTTGAGATTCCATGGACAGCAAAGAAAACAAACGAGACAGTCTTGATGGAGGCAGACACAAGCAGATCACACATAAGGAAGATTAGGAAAAGACAGACAACATTTATAGGCCATTTTATAAGAAAGGGGGATTTGGAGCACCTGGTCATAACGGGAAAGCTGGAGGAAAAGAGAGCACCAGGTAGACCCAGGGAGAAAATGCTGGACGGACTTGCAGAGTGGCTGGGGACGAGGAGGGTGGGGGAGATGCTAGGGGCAACGAGAGATAGAGACAGATGGAAGTCCATGATCGCCAACGCCATGCGGCAGGGCACCTGATGATGATGATGATTACATTCAGCGTATTTATACACAAGTATAAAACTCTGTATCCCATAAGGTGGGCCTTAGCAGCTCGGTTGGTTTGAGCGTCGGATTCACATGCTAAATGGCTGTGGGTTCGAATCCTGGGGGCGCGCTATTTTCAAAACTGGCCTGATCACTGTCCCATCTTAACATCATTGTTGTTCTGGTGGTGTCAGTGTAGGATTAGATAAGTGCCCCCCTTTCCCCCACTTCCCTGGGATGGTTATCCCCGTCGGCCATGTCACCTGAGGTGAGTGTCGACGTAAAAACTGAACTTAATCAATCAATCAATCAATCAATCAACAATCAATCAATCAATCAGTCAATCAATCTGCATTCCAAGCCTTCTGTCCGTTATTTTCATCGTTATTGTCTGCTTTATCGTATCTTTTTAAAAATTTTTTTTAATATTTCTTCCAGACAAATTCGAACACAGTTTTTCCTTTTTTTTTTATTTTGCTTTTTGTTTTTTGTTTTTTGTTGTTGTTTCTTTCTTTCTTTGTTTCCTTTTTCATTTTTCTTTTGCTTTTTGTTTGTTTATTTGTTTGTTTGTTTGTTTGTTTGTTGTTTTTGCTTTTGTCTTCGTAACGTGTCTAGTGGACTGGCCAGATCAGTCCACAAATGAACAGGTTTCTACAGTATAACATGTTCTGAGACCAGCTACTCGTCCTGGCGTTGTGTATATCTTATGCAAGGATTATAATGTTTGTGAGAACTTCATTTCACAATCATTTTTCACAGCCTTTTACATTGTTGAATGAAGACAGGTTCCGTTCCAGTTTTTGTTTTTAATTTTACATATTACATTGGCCAATTTCATCTAGATCTATGCCAAGCATATCTCCCAGGGCAGAGTGCTTTTTTTCTCTCTAGTCTCTTCAGATCGACCAATTGGTACACACACGTACACACACACACACACACACACACACACACCGCACACGCACGCATGTACGCACGCACGCACGCACGCACACACACACACACGCGCGCACACGCACACATACACACAGATAGAAGCAGAGGCAGAGACAGAGACAGACAGATCTACAGACCAGATGGTATACAGAGAGAGAGAGAGAGAGAGAGAGAGAGAGAGAGAGAGAGAGAGGAGAGAGAGAGAGGGAGACAGAGACAGACAGACAGACGGATAGAGACAGACAGACAGAGACGGACTGAGAGAGAGAGAGACAGAGAGACAGAAGACGGATAGAGACAGACAGACAGAGACGGACTGAGAGAGAGAGACAGAGACAGACAGACAGACAGACAGACAGAGACAGAGAGGAACAAACGGACCGACAGATATGCGGACCACATCGCACACACACACACACCACACACACACACACACAACACACACACACCAACACACACACACACACCAACACCCACACACACCACGCCACTGACCAATCTGCCCCTGCCCAACACCCCACCCCACCCTTACCACCACAACCACCACCACCCACAATCTCGACCACCCCCAATCCCATAAGGCACCAAGTTGACCTCTCTCGCGCTGGGAGGTCAGGAGGAAGGAGAAGGGGGAGGAGGAGGGGGAGGAGGATAGGTCAGGGGGAGGGGAGATGGAGGGGGTGGGGTGCATGTGAGTTAGTAAGGGGATAGGGGAGGGGGAAGGAAGTCTTACTGCATCCATGCACTATATTCCCCCACCACCACCATCTTCAACACCCTCCCCCACCACCCACCCACCCACCCACCCCACACACCCCCACCCTAGCGAGCGCAGAGGTCGTGTGACGTAACCGCGGAAGCCGACAATGCACGAGTGAGTGACAGGTCCGTCCGCGCACGCGCTCAGGCACCTGCAAATTGTTACGCGGTGCGGCGCGCCGTGATGGCGTGGCTAACGGAGCGTGAGACAGGTCTTTGGAGATGGTCCAGATGCACGGCCAAGCAGAAAGATTCCGAGGCAGGCCCAGGCGCCCGGGGTGATGATAGACCCGCGAGCCAACTTCTGAAGCTGTGTGCAAGGCAAGGCAGGCAGGCAGGCAGGCAGGCAGGCAGACAGACAAGCAAGGCAGGCAGAGGGACAAGCAGGCAAGACAGACAGGCAGACAGGCCAAGCTTTGTACTGCTGTAGTACTGTTGTCACACGACTGCCATCCACAATCGTGATGATTGTTGAGAGAAGAGAGAGAGAGAGAGAGGGAGAGAGAGAGAGAGAGAGAGGTGGGGGGTTAGGGTGATTAGCAGGGGGGACTTACAAAGGTTAAGGAGTTCTGGGGTGGTGGTGAGTGGTGGTGGTGGTGGAGCAGATCTTTTGGGGATTGCTTTGGTTTAGCTTGTCTTGGTTTGGGGTTTGCACTTCAACCGCAAGTGGTCAGCCAGGGTCAGCCAGGTGGGCTGTTGGTTGAGGTGGACCTTGCCATAATCTCAGATTGGGACTTACGTCATTCATTGACGGTGGACTAGACTGACTGACTGACCTGCAGATAGAACGGCACAGCTTGAGCCGCTGGCCTGCTGGTCACACGTACAACAAGCCAAACCCTTTAATTAAAGGTCGCGTCACACGCAATACGAAGAAACAGTCCTGTTGTCAGTAAACTGTTGACTGCCACCAGGCACTACAATGGTGTTTTGGACAACACTCATCATCATCAAGTGCCCTGCCGCATGGCGTTGGCCATCATGGCCCACTATATGCATCTGTCCCTTGTCGCCGCAAGCACATCTTCCACCCTCTCTCTGTCCTCAGCCACCCTGCAAGTCCGTCCAGTATTTTCTCCCTGGGTCTACCTGGTGTTCTCTTTCCCTCCAGCTTTCCTGTTGGCCAAGACTAGATCGTGTTTTCAATCCTTGTTTTCAAATCTATAGTGTCCTCAAAACACTCTAAACACGTTTTCAGCTTACCTCAGTTAAAAACAATAACAACAACAACAATATCCAAAACAAGTGTGACTGCCCGCACCCAAGCAAACAGGAACCAGAACAAGAAAACCAATGTAAGCGCGTATCCAACAAAACAAAACAAAACAAGCGCAAATTTTCGGCCAACCAGCCTTTGTCAAGCGCGAACGCACGGTCACAAACAGATCACAAACACCAAACAATGGATAATAAAAACAGGACTAAAAACTTCCCTGCAGCCTCGTCCAGTGGGTAAGAAGGGGACCAAATGGAATGCCCATGTCTTCATGAGCAATAATAATAACAATAATAATAATATAATATACTACTACTACTACTACTACATTACTACTACTACTAATAATAATAAACAAAACAACAAGAACAAAATCCACACATGCGAAGAAAAGACATAAAGACGGGTAAAGTGTTTATCCATGTGCTTCCCTTGTGTCAAGCATAGCTGACACCGATTTCGCTCTGTATACGAGAAAGCTCTTTGATAGTGACTGCGGCTTTGCCTTTACCAAGAAACTACAGTTTGTTGTGTTGTTGTTGTTGTGTTGTTGTTGGTTTGTTGGTTTGTTTGTTTGTTTGGGAAACAGGATGGAGGTAGATTTGAGGAGGCGATGGCAAGAGAGGGGAGAAGGGGTGGGGGTGGGGGTGGCAGAGAAGTCTAATAATCCAGGCAGTGCCTTGATGAGATCAAAGCAATCAACAGATAATTCTGTTATGACTGTGTTTTGGGGGGAACGGGTCTCTCTAGACATCAAAAGCACCAGATTCTGTCACGGTGGGGGTTAACAAGTGTTTTGGTAAGGGTGGTGCTGGTTTTGGCTCCCCCATCTTTCGGCTCGCTGGTGGTGGTGATGTCTTTACGGTGATGCTTCGCTTGGCGCGGATCTGACACCCTGTTGCCTCTCTCTCTGTCTGTGTCTCTCTGTGTCTCTCTGTCTTTCTCTGTGTCTGTGTATCTGTCTGTCTGTCTTTCTGTCTCTCTGTCTCTCTGTCTCTCTTTCTCTCTCTTTTTCTTTCACTATCTCTTTCTCTGCGGATCTGACAGCCTGTTGCCTTCTTTCTCTCTCTCTGTCTCTCTGTGTGTCTCTGTTCATCTGTCTCCCTCTGTCTGTCTGTCTCTTGTCTCTGTTTTCTGTCTCTCTGTCTCTCTGTCTCTGTCTCTCTTTCTCTCTCTCTCTTTCTCTCTTCTCTTTCTTTCTTTCTCCCCCCCCCTCTCTCTCTCTCTCTTTCTCCCTCTCATTTTTTTCTCTCTCTTTCTTTGTCTCTGTCTCTCTCTTTCTTTCTCTCTCTCTCACTCTCTTCTCTTTTTTTTTATCTTTCTCTCTCGCTCTCTCTATCTTTCTCTCGTCTTTCTGTCTCTTTCTCTGTCTCTGTCTCTCTCTCTCTTCCTCTCTCTCTCTTTCTCTCTCTGTCTGTCTGTTTCTCTCTCTATCTCTCTTTTTCTCTCTCTCTCTTTCTCCCGCTGTCTCTTTCTCTCTCTCCCCCCTCTCTTTCTTTCTCTCTCTCTCTTCTCTCTCTTTCTCTCTCTCTCTCTCTCTCTCTCTCCCTCTCCCTCTCTCCCTCTCTTTCTGTCTGTGTTTCTCCTCTCTCTCTATGTCTGTATTTTTTCGGGTTGTTTGTTGGGTAATGTGTTTGTGATTCATTCCATGTGTGCATGTGGGTCTTTGAAGTTTAATCAATGGTTGGTTTGGACCCTTGGCTAGTGGTCAAAGAGGGAACGTGATAGAAACTGCCAAATTTCTTTATGATTTGTCTTGGTGTTGTTTCAGACCTCTCTCTCTGTCTCTCTCTGTCTCTCTGTCTCTCTGTCTCTGTCTCTTTCTCTCTCTCTCTTATGATTTGTCTTGGTGTTGTTTCAGACCTCTCTCTCTGTCTCTCTGTCTCTCTGTCTCTGTCTCTTTCTCTCTCTCTCTTATGATTTGTCTTGGTGTTGTTTCAGACCTCTCTCTCTGTCTCTCTCTCTCTCTCTGTCTCTCTGTCTGTGTCTGTCTGTCTGTCTGTCTGTCTCTCTCTGTGTCTCTCTGTGTCTCTCTGTCTCTGTCTCTGTCTGTCTGTCTGTCTGTATGTCTGTCTGTATGTCTGTCTGTCTGTCTGTCTCTCTCTCTCTCTCTCAACGTAACAGAAACTGCCAAATTTGTTTATGATTTGTCTTTGTGTTGTTTCAAACCACTCTCTCCCTTCTCTCTCTCTCTTTCTCTCTCTCTCTCTTTCTCTCTATCTCTCTGTCTGTCTGTCTCTCTCTCTCTTTCTTTCTCTCTCTTTCTCTTTCTCTCTGTCTTTGTCTGTTTGTCTGTCTGTCTCTCTCTCTCTCTCTTTCTCTCTCTCTGTCTGTTTGTCTCTGTCTGTTTGTCTGTCTGTCTGTCTCTCTCTCTCTTTTTCTCTCGCTCTCTCAGTCTCTCTCTATCTATCTCTCTTTCTCTCTCTATCTCTCTTTCTCTCTCTATTTCTCTGTCTGTCTGTCTTTCTCTCTCTCTCTCTCTCTCTCTCTCTCCCCCTCTCTCTCTCTCTGCCTCTTTCTTTCTCTATGTCTGTGTGTCTGTCTGTGTCTCTGTCTCTGTCACTGTCTCTGTCTCTCTCTTTGTCTGTCTGTCTGTCTCTCTCTCTCTCTCGATTAAACATGATACTGAATGGTCTTAATATTATTCTGAAATAGTTTTTACACTGAAGTCATTGTTAATTCGAATTTATCACTTTTACTTCTTGCCTCTAAAATACCACATTAAGATGTCATTTTAGTCAGTTTATTGCTTTTATCACACTGGACGGAGTGGCAGGGAAGTTTCAGACTTTTTTCTCCTAACTTTTGTATCTGATGTTTGTTTGCTTGTGATCTTACGCTTGACAAAGGCCAGTTGG
This sequence comes from Monoplex corrugatus, assembly GCA_030674185.1. Taxonomy (NCBI): domain Eukaryota; kingdom Metazoa; phylum Mollusca; class Gastropoda; order Littorinimorpha; family Ranellidae; genus Monoplex; species Monoplex corrugatus. The sequence goes on from JAPXFY010000024.1 coordinate 17,869,598, forward strand.
CCGAAAATTTGCACCTGTCTTGTCTGGTTGTATTGAATACGCGTTCTTTTTCTTTTTCGTGTTTTTTTTCCCTTCTGGTTCCTGTTTGCTTGAACGCGGGCAGTCACATTTGTTTTGGATTTAGTTTAAGTAAGTTTAGTTTAGTTTAGTTTCGTTTCGTTTCGTTTCGTTTCGTTTAGTTTCGTTTAGTTTCGTTTAGTTTCGTTTAGTTTAGTTTAGTTTAGTTTAGTTTCGTTTCGTTTCGTTTCGTTTCGTTTCGTTTCGTTTCGTTTCGTTTCGTTTCGTTTAGCTTAGTTTCGTTTCGTTTCGTTTCGTTTCGTTTCGTTTCGTTTCGTTTCGTTTCGTTTCGTTTCGTTTAGTTTAGTTTAGTTTAGTTTAGTTTAGTTTAGTTTCGTTTAGTTTCGTTTCGTTTCGTTTCGTTTCGTTTCGTTTCGTTTCGTTTAGTTTAGTTTAGCTTAGTTTAGTTTCGTTTCGTTTCGTTTCGTTTCGTTTCGTTTCGTTTCGTTTCGTTTCGTTTCGTTTCGTTTCGTTTCGTTTAGTTTAGTTTAGTTTAGTTTAGTTTAGTTTAGTTTAGTTTAGTTTAGTTTAGTTTAGTTTAGTTTAGTTTAGTTTCGCTTCGTTTCGTTTCGTTTCGTTTCGTTTAGTTTAGTTTTTAGTTTAGTTTAGCTTAGTTTAGTTTAGTTTAGTTATTGATTTATTTATTCATGTATTCATTTATTTATTTATTTACTTATTCATGTATTTATTTATTTATTTATCTACTTATTTATTTATTTATTATTTATTTATTCATGCTTTCATTTACTTATTTATTTATTTGTTTTTTCATTTGTATATGTATTTGTTTATTTGTTTGTTTGTTTTGATTGTTTATTCATTTATTTACGTATTAATTTGTTCATCTTCCTTATTCATATATTTGTTTAGTTATCTAGTTATTGTGCTTATTTATTTATTCATTTATTTATATTATTTATTAATATTATTTATTCATTTGTATGTTTATTCGTATATAAGTTTATTTGTTTATTCATCTGTTTGTTGATTGATTGATTCATTCATTCGATGATTCTTTCGTTCATTCATCCATATATTCATATTGCATTAGAAGATTGATTGTTTTATTTGCATTCTGGCCTTCTCGCTTTCCTATCTTAACATCATTGTTGATGTGGTGGTGTCAGTATGGGATTGGATAAGCTCCCCCCCCCCCCCCCTTCAGCCACTTCCCTGGGATGGTTATCTCAGTCGGCCATATCACCTGAGGTGGGTGTCGACGTAAACACTGAACCAAATCAATCAATCAATCAATCAATCAATGCAGTCTCTGGTGCTGGCAGATGTGAACAAGGATAGTGACCTAATGGATCCATTAAGAGGAAAACAACAATAACAACAACAACAACAACAACAACAACAACAACAACAACAACAACAACCACACTCTGACGAAGACAGGCCGACAGGTTGGCTGCTGATAGAGCCAAGGACTCAAGATCTGATGTCTTAAGTTCAATCCCAGGCTGCGACATAAAATTGGCCTGTTCGCTAGCGGTTGCTCGATTTGTTAAACGCATGCATCTCTCCATGTCTGTCTGTCTGTCTGTCTCTGTCTCTCTCTGTCTGTCTGTCTCTCTCTCACTACACACACACACACACACACACACACACACACACACACACACATATATATATATATATATATATTATATATATATATATATAATATATATATATATGTATATGTCTTTCTCTTTCTCTGTCTCTGTCTGTCTGTCTGTCTGTCTGATCTCCTCTCTCTCTGTCTGTCTGTCTGTCTCTGTCTGTTTGTCTGTCTCTCTTCTCTCTGTCTGTCTGTCTGTTTCTCTCTCTCTCCCACTGGATCTGGATCTGGATAGTTACGTTGCCTGACCTATTCAGCATATATGCATATATGCCTCTCTCTTTCTCTCTCTCTCTCTCTCTCTCTCTCTCTCTCTGTGTCTGTGTGTCTCTGTGTCTCCGTCTCTCTGTCTGTCTGTCTTTCTCGCTTTCTACACACACACCCCTCCCACATCTCCTTCCCATGAGCATTAGGTTTTGTGCATGCTCAAGGAGTTTTGCGAGATGACTACTGGAGGATCTGGACGGAGCACGTATGGATCTATGTGAGTGCAATGGATCTGTCATGAGCAAAGTTCACATGAAAAGAAGACGAGGTACATGCCATGCCGTTGTCAAGCATGGTATGGTGTTTGGGTGATTTTTTTTTCCTTTTCAATGTATTGCACTAAACTATTCCCCACAACTCTCGTTATTCAAATTCACATTGTTGATGTCAACAGCTGCTGAGGATGATGTACACAATTTGCTTAATTTATTTTTTAATCTATTTATTCATTTATTTATTTGTTTATTTATTCATTCATTCATTCATTTATTTATCTATTTTATTTATTTATTTGTTTGTTTGTTTATTTGTTTGTTTGTTTATTTAAGAATTTATTTGTTTATTTATTCATTTATCTATTCATATATTTATCTATGTATTTATGTATTTATTCATTTACTTATGTATTTATATATTTTATTGTTTATGTATTTGTTTACTTATTCATTCGTATATTTTTTGTATATCTACCGTATTTATTTATCTATTTATTTATTTATTTATTTATTTTATTATTTATTTATTTATTTATTTATTTATTCATTCATTTATATTTCACATCGAACAAAAGTTAACGGATGCATGAATTTCGTGCTGCTATCTGAGAGTTAGTGGTGTGTTCTATATTAGAAAATGACTATATATACATACATGCATATATGTGTTAGTGTTAGTGTTAGTGTTAGTGTTAGTGTTAGTGTTAGTGTTAGTGTTAGTGTTAGTGTGTGTGTGTGTGTGTGTGTGTGTGTGTGTGTGTGTGTGTGTTTGTGTGTGTGTGTGTGTACAGAAAGAGAGAGAGAGAGAGAGACAGACAGACAGAGACAGAGAGACAGAGAGAGACAAACAGACAGACGGACAGACAGAGAGTGAGAGAGAGAAAGAGAGAGAGACAGAGACAGACGGACAGACAGACAGACAGGCAGATAGACAAACAGGCAGAGACAGAGATACAGAGACACAGAGACAGACAGAGACATAGACAAAGAGAGAGACAGGGACAGAGAGAAACAGAGAGAGAGAGAGACAGAGACAGAGAGAGAGGGAGAGAGAGAGAGATGCATCGATTAAAGAAATATTGCATACATAATGTGTAAGAACATCTTTCATAAGTTGTGATGGCCTACTGTCAATACATCATTCGACCCTGTCTGTCTGGCTGTTTGTCTCTGTCTGTCTGTCTGTCTGTCTGTCTGTCTCTCTTTCTCTCTCTCTCTCTCTACCTCTCTAGCTCTCGCTCTCGCTCTCCTCTTTTTATGACTGTCTGTCTCTCTCTGTGTCTGTCTGTCTGTCTCTCCCTCTCTCTACCTCTCTCTCGCTCTCTCTCTCTTTCATTCTCCCTCTCTCTTCCTCTCACTCTCTCCCTGTGTCTGATAGCATCTCTCTCATCTTCACCCAGTTCTTTTCACGTACACTTTAATGAAATGCATCAATTCCGTAATAAGCGCGTCTTCCGCTAGACCGCCAGGCAGAAATGCACATCGCGCATGCCCCGGCGCACGCGCAGACACCTGAAACAGATCTCTGTTAAACATGGCCGCCATCTTCCTGTCTCTTTTTCATCACTTTCCACTCCCCAGCTTCCCTCTCCCCCTTCCAGCCTCCTCCTCCCTAACACACTAACACACACACACACTCGCACACACACACACACACACACACACATATGCACTCGTACACACACACACACATACGCACTCGCACACACACACACACACACACACACACACACACACACACACACACACACACACAACACACAACACACATACGCACTCGCACACACACACACACACACACACACATACGCACTCGCAGACACACACACACACACACACACACACACACACACACACACACACACACACACACACAACACATGTCACTTACAGTGAAAAGACGTTGAATCAAAGAACGAACGAACACATACACACACACACAAACACACACACACACAAACACACACACACACACACACACAAACACAAACACACACACAAACACACACACACACACACACAAACACACACACACAAGCACACAAACACACACACAAACACACACACACACAAACACACACACACACATACACACACACACACACACACACACGTCACCATTCCACCCACCCCTCCTTCCAAGAAAGCCCCCGGAGCTTGCCAAGAGAGCCGGGATGAAGGGAAGACAATCGGGCCAAGGCTGAGCGCGGGAGCGGAAAAAGACGGACGTGACGGGCGATATTAATGTAAACAAGGAATCGAACCTAAGGCTGATTGCGAATGCGGTCAAGGGTGAAGATAATTCCGCCGAGCAAGAGCGAAAAGCTGGCTAGACCCTCCCGGACCCCCCGAAGACCTCCTGGCGACCCCCGAGCACACTAATAAGTCCAGAGTGAGAGACCCGAGGGTCTTTCTGTGCGACTTCTTTCGGCCCATCGCCTTGCATTTTCCGCCCGTCTCCTCCACCATAAACGAGACGTCAGCCGGCGCAGGGGCACGGCACGGCGCTGGTGGTGGTGGGGGGGGGGGGGATGCATCGAGCTAGCTGCCTTGTCACTTTGCCACGTTCCGTCACTGGCCTGCATCTCTATGCAGTTGGATCCCCCCACCCCCCACCCTCTCAATCCCCCACTTTTGTCCAAAGCTTGACAAGCCTAGCTAGCTGAATAGCCAGGCAAGTCAGTCAGTCACCGAGTAAAGTTAAGCCAGTCCCTTTAACTTTTTCTTCATTAATTTCACCGATATCCCCCTCCCCCCCCCCCCCCTGCCTCTCCCTGCACTTTCCCACGGCCTACTCAGCCAACAATCTAGCGAGTCATTCACTAAGCTGCTAGTCATGATATCTCGAGTTCAATCCTAGCTCACAGCGTTAAAAACGTGGCTGTCATGTTTCTGAATGTTTCCACATTCTGAGGATGTCAGAATGTGATATATATAGAACCGATAATGGTAAACGGTTATGAGGCGTGGACAGTCAACAAGTAAAGCCAGAACAAGATTGAGGCAGCCGAGATGTGGTTTCTAAGAAGAATGTTGCGAGTTCCATGGACAGCATAGAAAACAAACGAGACAGTCTTGATGGAGGCAAACTCAAGAAGATTATTGATAAGGAAGAATAGGAAACGACAGGCAACATTTATTGGCCATTTTATGAGGAAAGGGGAATTAGAGCACCTGGTCACAACAGGAAAGCTGGACGGAAAGAGGGCACCATGTACACCCAGGGAAAAAATATCGGACGGACTTGCAGAATGGCTGAGGACAGAGAGGGTGGAAGATGTGCTTGCAGCAACAAGGGATAGATACATATGGAGGGCCATGATCGCCAACACCATTTGGCAGGGCACTTGATGATGATGATGATGAGGAGGAGGAGGTCAGCTGAGTGGTTCATAGGTCCCTCCCTATCCTCCCACATTCAAGGCATTGCCAGACTCAAAGGGTTTTGCGCAGGCTCAGGCAATCTGCCAAATGATTGCTGGAAAGTTTGGGTAGAGCGCACACGGAAATGTCCGAGTGTCATGAACCGCCCTTAAAATGCAAACTCCAAACAAACTCCGAACAAACTCCGAACAAGCGAGTCAGTACCTCATCTGTTTGCCCTTTTCGTCCCCATCCACTCGATACTACCAGAAAATCACTTGCAGACATCAACAAGAGAAGACTGAAATGCATCTGTCATGTGTCACGTAGCAAGAACACAGATCTCATGGCAACCATTTCTACAAGAAAAAACAGTGGCAAAACAAAACACCCCACCCAACCTACTTTACAACCTAGCTAGCAAGTCACCAGCTACGTCACTCCTTTCCACCCCATCCAACCTAGTTAACAACCTAGTTAGCAGGCCACAGACAAGTTATCTCTTTACATTTTCCCTTTCCACTCTCTGAGAAACTTATCTCATTGACAACTAAACAAACAAATAACCAAGCCAAGCCAGTCCCTTAACCCTTTGACTCCTGCATCGTATCCACCAACTGCAAAAACGTAACTGCAACTGCAAACACTTAACCCTTTGACTCCCTCAACCTATCCACCGGCTTCCTGCAGGAAGCTGGTGGATAGGATAACGGTGTCAAAGGGTCAAGTTTTTGCTTTGCTAGAATGGCTGACAGTTCAGGATGCTGCGGGACAGGGTGCAGGAGTCAAAGGGTTAACCCATTCATTCCCACATTCTCTTGGGGGGGGGGGGAGTGGAGTGGAAGTTAACCATTTATTCAGTCATCTTGGTCATTGGCGTCCTTCAGTAACTAGTGGGCAGAATGAGGGAGAGACACGAGAAACCTTCAAGGAGTTAGTTGCTATGGCTGACTTAGGGCTTGAGGCTTTATATTGATTAAAAATACAATGCTTATGTCAAGGGGAAGTACCTAATTAATCAGACAAATACAAACGTACGCGCGCGCGCACACACACATACACGCACACACCACACACACACACACAAACACACACACACACACACACACACACACACACACACACACACACACACACACACACACACACACACATATTATATATATATATATATATATGTATACATATACATACATACATACATACATACATACATACATACATACATACATACATACATACTTACATACATACATCTTTAGCTCGGCCATGAATGCATGTGTATGTTTTTGTACGCTTCACCGTATAAGTACGTAATTCACATGCAGGAAAATAAACGAGATACTTTGGATTCTTCCTTTAATTCTTCCCATGCCAGACAGCTCTAGCAGGGATAACAGGAGACTGATATAACATAGTGTACTCTTTCCCGGGCAGTCGTTGTTCAGACATATTCATCATAATCATCATCAAGTGCCCTGCCACATGACGTTGGCGATTATGGCCCTCCATATGTATCTATCCCTTTTTGCTGCAAGCACATCCTCCACCCTCTCTGTCTTCAGCCACTCTGCAAGTCCGTCCAATATTTTTTCCCTGGGTCTACCTGGTACTCTTTCCCCTCTGCTTTCCTGTTGTGACCAGGTGCTCCATTTCCCCTTTCCTCATAAAATGGCCTATACATGTTGCTTGTCTTTTCCTAATCTTCCTTATGAGTGATCTTGTGTCTGCCTCCATCAAGACTGTCTCGTTTGTTTTCTTTGCTGTCCATGGAACTCTCAACATTCTTTTTAGAAACCACATATTAGACATATGACATACCCTAGGACAATATCGAATACATCTTTAGACTGCTGGCACATACACTGGGCAGGGACCCAGTCTCCCGGTTCCACATCGTTTGGTGTGTGCATACTAGCATTAACCGTTTAACTCCCACACCCTCTCCACCAGCATCCTACATTGTCTGACATGCTTTCAAAGCAAAAACGTAACCTTTTGACTCCCTAACGCTGTCCACCAACTTCCTGCAGGAAGATACAAAAATAAGGGGGAAAAAAAGAAGAAGACTCAAACTTCCCTGCTGCTCCGTCCGGTGTGAGAAAAGGAATCTATTTCGTGTTTGTTTTTTGTGTGTTTTTTTCTGGTTCCTGTTTGCTTGAAAGCGGGCAGTCATACTTGTTTTGGGTGCTCTTAGCAACTGAAGAGGTGTGT
>JAPXFY010000024.1:17882319-17892319 GCA_030674185.1 Monoplex corrugatus
TTTGGATTTGGTCACAACAACAATTACTGGTAAACGTATCAAAAGGGACCGTTGTTAAGGTTGCACTAACATTAACAAGTAAATAAAGCAAAATAAGACGCAAGGCCAGAACAAGACTGAAGCAGCCGAGATGTAGTTCCTAAGAAGATTGTTAAGAGTTCCCTGGACAGCACAGAAAACAAGCTAGACAGTCTTGAAAGAAGCTGACAAAAGAAGAACATTACTGAAGAAGATTAGGAAAAGACAAACAACATTTATAGAACATTTCATGAGGCAAAAGAAATTACAGCACCTAGTCACAACAAGAAAGCAGGAGGGACAAAGAGCACCAAATAGACCCAGGGAGAAAATATTGGGCGGACTTGCAGAGTGGCTGAGGACAGAGAGGGTGGGAGATATACTTGCAGCGATAAGGAGTAGATCCGTACGGAGGACCATGATCACAAACGCCATGCAGCGGAGCACATGATGATGATGATATCAAAAGGGACCGTTGTTAAGACACTAACTGGTCACAGCAACATTTACTGGTAAACGTTGTTTATATGTGGCAGTTTGTTTTACTTGAAAGGTCTTGTAAGTTCTTCACACTTAGGCAATTTCATTTGTGATCACCTTGTTTTTTTGTTGTCGTTTTTTTTCTCGTGTGTGTGTGTGTGTGTGTGTGTGTGTGTGTGTGTGTGTGTGTGTGTGTGTGTGTGTGTGTGTGTGTGTTGTGTGTGTGTGTGTGTGTGTGTATGTGTGTGTGTGTGTGTGTGTGTATGTGTGTGTGTGTGTGTGTGTGTGTGTGTGTATGTGTGTGTGTGTGTGTGTGTGTCTACGTGTGTGTCTCTATGTGTGTGTGTGTGTGTCTGTGTGTGTCTCTATGTGTTTGTGTGTGTGTGTGTCTGTCTGTGTGTGTCTCTATGTGTGTGTGTGTGTGTGTGTGTATGTGTGTGTGTGTGTGTGTGTGTGAGAGAGAGAGAGAGAGAGAGAGAGTGTGTGTGTGTGTGTGTGTGTGTGTGTGTTCGTTCCTTTTCTTAGACCACCTTAGCGGCTACAGAAGCTGAAACAGCTTTCACACAGTACAAGGCTGTACTCTACATTTATTATCCTAATCTATCCTGGAGTCAAACAGGCCCGGAAAACTGAGGGTTGTCGTCAAAGACGACATCTGTTGAGGTCATGCCCTGACGCTCACATATATTGAGGTTATATGTTGACGTTCACATGTGTTGAGGTCCTTAAGGAGGTGAGATATGCAGAAGTAATTTTAGGTTAATTTATGCCCGTTTTTGTATATGTTTTGGTGTCCTTATGTATGCTTACATTTGTATTCAGGTGTGTTTTTTAAATCCCCTGTGCGATAAATTGGACGGAGTGGTCAACGCCAGGGGCATGTTCTTAGATTATGTGCGCGAATGCATCGATATGTGTACTTAATTTTCTTTCTTTTTTTTTCCTGTTGACGTTTTGTATGTTTTGAAGCGGTTATATAGCCCTGATATGGCTCTATGTAGCCGGCTCAATTTCAATGAAGTCATCGGTCGATGTTCAAATCTATTGATTCCATCTTCTGGTACTCAGTCTTAATGAATCCATCTGCTGGTGCTCAGTCTTAATGAATCCATCTGCTGGTGCTCAGTCTTAATGAATCCATCTGCTGGTGCTCAGTCTTAATGAATCCATCTGTTGGTGCTCAGTCTTAATGAATCCATCTGCTGGTGCTCAGTCTTAATGAATCCATCTGCTGGTGCTCAGTCTTAATGAATCCATCTGCTGATGCTGAGTCTTAATGAATCCATCTTCTGGTGCTCAGTCTTAATGAATCCATCTGCTTGTGGTCAGTCTTAATGAATCCATCTGCTTGTGGTCAGTCTTAATGAATCCATCTGCTGGTGCTCAGTCTTAATGAATCCATCTGCTTGTGGTCAGTCTTAATGAATCCATCTGCTGGTGCTCAGTCTTAATGAATCCATCTGTGGGTGCTCAGTCTTAATGAATCCATCTGCTTGTGGTCAGTCTTAATGAATCCATCTGCTTGTGGTCAGTCTTAATGAATCCATCTGCTTGTGGTCAGTCTTAATGAATCCATCTGCTGATGCTCAGTCTTAATGAATCCATCTGCTGATGCTCAGTCTTAATGAATCCATCTGCTTGTGGTCAGTCTTAATGAATCCATCTGCTTGTGGTCAGTCTTAATGAATCCATCTGCTGGTGCTCAGTCTTAATGAATCCATCTGCTGGTGCTCAGTCTTAATGAATCCATCTGTCGACAGTCAATTTTCATAAACGTATCTGCTGGTGTTCAAATGTACATGTATGTATTAGAAATTCATACATCTAAAGCCAGTATTTTCTCTTCTGCTTGGGAATCATCTTCCCTATTTAGTTGAGACACGCCCCTCTCCCCTCCCCCCCCCAAACACACACACACACACACACACACACACACACACACACACACACACACACACACACACACACACACACACCACACACACATCTTTCAGCTTAATCCAAAACTTTTTTCTTTATCCCATTCTTTGAGATTTCTTGATTTCTGATATGCCAGTGCAAATATTGTTATACCTTAATGAGGCGCACGAACGCATGCGCAAGTGCACGCGAACATGTGTGTACTGTAGCTTGAGTTTTCATTCACAGTTCATATTGCGTTTAGGACTAGTACGAATCAGGTGCATGATACGCTTAGTGCAAATCCTTTTTTTTCTCTCTCTCTTTCTTCTTCAATTTTTCTTCAACTCTTTCCATCTCTTTTTCTTCTTCTTCTTGAATCTTTTTTTTTTCTCTTTCTTCTTCAATTCTTCTTCAGCTTCTTTCATCTCTTCTACTTCTTGAAAACTTAAACTGACAGATGTCCAGGAACCGTTATCTGATCACTGACAGAATCTGATCAGACTTGCAGAATAATAACTGCTGCCAGTTGCTCGCTTCATGGACACCCCGGGCACTCTTGAGGCCACACGGGAGTCAGGCAGGACCAAGGGGTTGAGCTGGAATGGACGGGACGGGGGTTGCACCCCAAGAAGGTCTAATTCCGGGGTAGAGCCTGTGGTGTTGTGCCGGAGTTATGACAGACTCATTAACTGAACCAGTCATTATCTCACCATCTCTTGAACACCAACCTCTTTCTTCCACCCTGACACCTCAGACGCCCTAAAGCCTTCTTTAGCATAAAAAATGTAAGTCTGTTTATAAAAAACAAAAAACAAACAAACAAACAAAACTGTTATCATGTTTGCAGTTTCTATAAAATGTACAAACCAACTAGTGTTGGAACCAGAAAAACAAAAACAAAACAAAAAGAAAAAACACGAAATAAAGAATCAGAACACGTATTTAATACAAGACAAAACAGGCGCAAATGTTCGGCCAATTGGCCTTTGTCAAGCGTAAGATCACAAACAAACAAATACCAGATACAAAAATTAGGAGGAAAAGACTGAAACTTCCCTGCTGCTCCATCCAGTGTGAGAAAAGGTAGAATTTGGTTGGCATTAATAATATATTCAATTTTTTGAAATGTTATAATTGAGTCTACAATACGTAGAAATTAACTGGCGTTGATTGACATTTTTACTTCCTACTGGATCATCTTCCGAAAATAAACAAAGAGGAGTTCATAAATGAAAACTTACTGTAATTTATCCGCATGTAGGTTTGTTGTAAAATACGAATCTAACTGTATTTAGTGTCGTGTTTAACCCTTTGACTCCCGAACCCTATCCACCAGTTCTGCAAAAATTACATTAAGTCTGCTTTTTCGCCACTTCACGTGCTATATATCAACAGCTCTGCACAAAAAGCGTCAGTGGATCATGGGTGCGGGAGTCAAAGGGTTAGCTTTTGTTCGCCAGCATAATGACAATGCGGATGCCAGTGGATAGGGTGCGGGAGTTAAAGGGTTAAGTTTTTGCTTCGCCAGCATAAATGACAATACAGGATGCTGGTGCATAGGGTGTGGGAGTCAAAGGGTTAAATTTGAACTTCGCTAGCATAGTTGACAATGCAGGATGCTGGTGGACAGAGTGAAGGATCCAAAGGGTTCAGTTTTTGCTTTGCCGGCATAGTTGACAATGCATGATGCTGGTGGACAGGGTGCGGGAGTCAAAAGGGTTAAGATAATCAGCGAGAATTCTCAGTGTTGATGACTCTTTTCATCAGTAGTAGTTTTCATGGAGGGGACTGTACATTAGCATTTGATGGAATTCATAATGCAGATGAAAAGTCAAAAACTTACTGTGGTTTATCCGCTTGAAGAGTTTGTTCCTAAAATAGAAATATTAACTGGTTATCCAAAACAAATGTGACCGCCCCGTTTAAGCAAACAGGAACCAGAAAAACACGAAAAAAAATCAAAACGGAATACCGACTGGAAGGTTGTGGGTTCGAATCCCATCAATCCCTTCAAAAATCATGTGGGATTTTTCGGCTCTAACCGGCTTCCTACCCAGAGTTGGGCGTGCTAGGCGCTCTTTGGGAAGACTGGGACCACATAGTCGAGTCTCATCCACTTCGCGGATGCCGTCATTGAGGGTGTTGCTCAAATCTTCTGACCAACACCGCAGGTGTCTGTATCTCTCGGGCCTGGTTGACGCCAGGATATATTACGATTGTAAGCGAAAAGTACCGCCCTGTCACGTAGTCTCAATCCTAGATGGAACTCCATAGCATCATGATTATCATCCTCATCGACATCATCATCATCGCATTGTAAAAACTGTGCCAGCTTCTGTGGCCATTAACCTGGCGTAGAAAATGGGACAAAAAATATCACAGTATTTTTTTCAGGCAGTCGTCTGAGGTTTCGCCTCCTGCTCTGGAACCTTACACATGCGTATGTTCCATTTTCTGGAGTACTGTTGAATGCCGTTCTGTTTATTCTGAAGTTGTTTTGTTTGACTTTCCTAATACTTTGCTGTGCCTTCAGAGCTTCCTTTTCCTTTTTCAGACGTTCAACATCTGCCTCAAGGTTTTCGGGGTTTTTGTTTGTTTCGTTTTGTTTTGTTTTGTTTTCTTTATTTTGTTTTGTTTTGTTTTGTTTTGTTTGTTTTTTTTTCTTTTGTTTGTTTTTCTACACCAAAACCTTAGCTTCCAGTTTGTCGATAGTTTCCATGAAAGTTATCGTCATTGTCTTATTTCACGGTTTAACTCTTTGACTCCTGCACCCAGTCCACATTGTCAATCATACTCGCAAAGCAAAAACTTAACCCTTCAACTCTCTCACCCTATCCACCAGCTTCCCGCAGGAAGCTGGTGGATAGGGTGAGGGAGTCAAAGGGTTAATTTTCTGCAGTGGTGAATATGATGTAGGAGTCAAAGGGCTTAAGTCCATTTTTGTGTGTGTGTGGTTGTCAAGCTATCTAAAGTGTGAAGTCTTTTTGTAATATTTGTGAGTATTTCCATATCCACCTCTTCAGTACCAGTCTCTGACAGCTTTCTTTCTTTTGTCTTATTCTTAGGAGTGTCACGTTCACTATATGATGAGGTAAACGAACAGAATTCTTTACCTTTAACTTTCTTTTCAGAAAATAGTCTGCAATCGAGTTAGACATACCTGACATAATCGAAACTGCACATACAAAAGAGACTACTGCGTGTGATACTGTGCACAGAATCTCCTAAGTTTCTCACCTCATGCTGTGCTGATGATCAGCTATCGCCTAAGGTGATTTGTTTATTACTATTGATACAAAATCCAAAACAAGTGTGACTGTCCGTGTTCAAGCAAACAGGAACCAGAAAAAAAAAACCTCACGAAAAAGAATCAGAACGCGTATTTAATACAACCAGACAAGACAGGCGCAAATTTTCGGCCAACTGGCATTTGTCAAGCGTAAAAAAAAAAGAACAAAAAAACAACAACAAAAAACAAACACCAGATACAAAAATTAAGAGAAAGAGACTGAAACTTCCCTGCTGCTCCGTCCAGTGTGAGAAAAAGAATCGTTGAGATCAGCATTGTTTTACATTCAGGTCACACAGAGGTTTAAACGATCACATAGTTTACTTCTATAAATATTACACTTTCCTATGGACGATCTCACGCTGGACGGAGCAGCAGGGAAGTTTCAGTCTTGTTCTCCTCATTTTTGTATCTGGTGTTTGTTTGTTTGTGATCTTATGCTTGACAAAGGCACGTTGGCCGAAAATTTGCGCCTGTCTTGTCTGGTTGTATTAGATACGCGTTCTTATTCTTTTTTCGTGTTTTTTTTCTTCTGGTTTCTATTGATACATAGTTTACAATCCTGCACTGATATCCCCAACCACAGAAATCGTGTAAATGTCACATCGTTGAGATCAGCGTTGTCTCAGAGTCAGGTCACACAGAGACTTAACAATCACATAGTTTACCACTATAAATATTACACTTTTCTATGGACAATCTATCTACCTGATATGTCTGCACTCCAACCTTAGGACAACTCACTTTCTTAAGCTTGGATATTAACATGGTGTAAAACATCAGACAATCCAGAAAGACATGGCACAGAATTGAAAACCTCTGTTACCTGAGTAGAGATTCACGCACACAGCATTAGAGCGCTGACGAAGATGGCGAGAACGCCATCGAAAGCTACGGAACTGTGAGTAGCGATTTTTACACTGTTGGGAGACCTTGTTCTTCAAAATTGGTAGCATTATCTCTGTTACCTTCTCGTAAATACCAGCTGAAGACACAGTTCTTTGTAAAGTACACCAGATGTCCATTATTAGAGCACAGCTAGTGTTGTTTAATTGAAATAGGAAGCATCTGTAGTAAAACGTGTACAGTTGGTTTCTCCACCTAAGTTTTCAATGCGAACTGGGCGGTAATTTATTGGAAGTCAGAAATCAGACCACCAAGCCCTTCTCAGATATCTATTTATACATTAACGTTCTCATAATCTTTAAATGGTTCTAAGTGTCTGCGTTGAGACATATCAGGGCTATAAACACGTTTCAAAACACTACTTCAACAAGGGACTTACTTACTTTACTTTTTCCTTCCGCTTGTACCGGTGGGCGTCGCGGGGAGATACAGTCGTCTGTCAGAAGCAAGGTGGGTGGCCTGGAGAAGGGACATCTCGTGAGCTCTGAGGGTGTCTGCCACGGAGTCGATCCATCGTCGTCTTGGTCTTCCTCTGGTTCTCCAGCCAGAGTATCTGGTGTTGTATGCTCGAAGAGCTGGTTGGTTTAGGGGCATACGTGTGAGGTGTCCGAACCACTTGATCCTCATATGTTCAATGTGTTGTAGGATTGGTGTTGCTCCTACCATGTCTCGTATCACTTCATTTCTGATCTTGTCCCGCCTTGTCTTGTTTACTGCTTTCCTCAGGCATTTTATTTCACAGGTGACCAGTTTTCTCTCGAGGACTTTAGTTAGGGACCATGTCTGGCACTGGTATGTCAGCGTTGGTAGAAAAATGGCTTTGATGAGTTTCGCCTTAGTGCTGGTGGGAATGCTGGGGTGTTTCAGGAGAGGGGCAAGTTGGTAGCTGACTGCATTGGCTTTCTGGCATCTGGTCTCGATTTCTCTGTCTAGTTTGCCATTTTCAGTGAAGATGCTGCCCAGGTATTTAAATTCACTGGCTTGCTTCAACTGGGTTCCGTTGATGTTGATATCCAGTTTGTTTGGTCTCTTACTGACAGTCATGCCGTATGTCTCGCAGCTTTCATTGAGCTGGTCTGTGTGCTCCTGTAGCTGTATCTTGTCATTGTTCACCATTGCCTGGTCGTCCGCAAACATGAATTCATTGAGTGCCTCAGGGTCTGGGTTTGCCTCCTTCGTAATCTGATCCATATAGATCACGAAGAGAAGAGGGGAGAGATTACAGCCCTGCCTTACTCCCGATGTCACTGGGAACCAGTCAGATGTTCCACTGGCGGTGCGGACTGCACTCCTGCTGTTGGCATAGATGGCCCGAATGTTGTCTAGCAGCTGGCCCTTGACGTCGTACTGCTCGAGGACCTTCCATAGCTTGTCTCTGTTGACTCGATCAAAGGCCTTTTCTTGATCAACGAATACAAGATGGAGATCTCGGTCGTATTCGATCGCCCTCTCGCACAGTTGTCGGAGTGCAAAGATTGCATCGGTGCACCCTCTTCCTTTTCTGAAGCCAAATTGGGCGTCACTGAGGAGATGTTCTGTTTTCGCTCGTGTGCGCTGCTCCAGGATCTTTGCGTACATTTTCCCTACATGACTGAGTAGTGATATGCCTCTGTAGGTACTGCAGTCTTTCTTGCTGCCCTTCTTCTTCCATATTGGCACCACTATTGCATTTTGCGGTCTTCTGGTACTTTTCTCTCCTCCCAAGCTTTCTGAAAGATGGTGGTGAGCCACTGAATTCCGGTTTCACCGCACACATGGATGGCTTCAGTTGTTCTGCCGTCGTCTCCAGCTGCCTTTCCTTTAGGACTGGTCTTCACAGCTTTTCTTACTTCACTCTCTAGGATGGTAGGTTCTGAGTGGTCTGGGTGGCTGGGGGTGAACCGGGACCGTGTGTCTTGTGCCCATACTCCTGATGGGTTGAGTAGGTCTTTGAAATAGTTTTCCCATCTCTTCACTATTTTCTCCTCTTCATGCAATGCTTCCCCGTTTGCATCGTTGATGATAGTGGTTGGATCGAAAGGTTCATCTCGCACTCTCATCGCCTTCACACTCTTGTAAAACTCTCTTGGGGAAGCTTTGCATGTTTCACAGAGTTTTTCACCATACTGGGTCCATGACTTTTCCTTTGCTGTTCTCACAACTTTCTTGCTGTGTCTTCTTGCAAGTCTGTACTTGATGTAGTCCTCTTCATCCTTTGACTTGACCCAGATCTTGTATAGTTTCTTCTTTTCCTTGATAGCATCCTTCACTTCTTTGTTCCACCAAGCTGTTGCCTTTCTGTTTCTTCCTCCTGTCTTCTTGGTGCCACAGGCTTCTTTTATAGTGTCCAGGAGGACTGTCTTGAAGATGCCCCAAGCTTCCTCTACGTTTAGTAATGTAGGGTCACTACAGTCCAATTTTTCACTGATGGTGCATCTGATCTGAGTCTGCACCTCTTCGTCTTGAAGCTTGTGCATGTTGAGTCTTTCCGGCTGTTTCTTCTTTTTGGTGAACCTCCTCTTCTTCTGAGTGACCAACGTCGTGATGATTGGCCTGTGGTCTGTGTCCAGGCCTGCGTTGGGGATGGCTCTTGAGTCTCTGATGTTGCTCCGCATTCGAGATCTTGCTGTGTGAAGTCGATCTGAGATGAGACGTCGATGTCACTCCATTTGTACCAGGTGTAGATCTGAGTGGCTCTGTGCTGGAAGAAGGTGTTGGTGACAATAAGGTCATGCTCTGCACACAGTTCCAATACATGGTTGCCGTTGTAGTTGCATGGTGTTCTGTGGTCACTGTGTGGACCAAGGTGTTTTGTCCATGGTGTTCTTCTCTCTCCGACTCTGCCATTGAAATCTCCCATGACGTACAGGTCTTCTTGGTCCGGGATGCTGTTGATGGTGTCCGAGAGTTTTTCGAAGGAGTCCATATCTTCATCTGAGTAGTAGTCATTACATGGTGCATACACTTGAATGTAGTTGTTGATCTTGTTGTCCTCCCTAATGCCGATCTTCAAGAGTCTTTCTGAAATGAACTCCGTACTCACTAGGTCTTTTGCCTTGTCATGGTGTAGGATGAAACCCACGCCATGTGCTGCTCTCTGTTCCTTGCTTACACCGCTCCAAATGAGAACATAGTTGACGTCTATTTCCTTTGTTCCTGTTCCTTTCTTTCTGGTGTCTGCAATGCCCAGTATGGAGATCTTGCGCTGGGTCATGAACTCTACTAGGGAGAAAACAAAAAAAGAGAAAAGAAAATTAAGTACGCATATCAGTGCATTCGCGCACATAATCTAAGCAAATGCCCCTGGGATTGACCACTCCGTCCAATTTATCACACAAGAAGTATTAAAAAAAACATCCCTGAGTACAAATTTAAACACAAATAAGGACAATGAAATAAAGATAAAAACGAGCCTAAACTACCTTA
>JAPXFY010000024.1:17897319-17899819 GCA_030674185.1 Monoplex corrugatus
GTGTGCAACCGCCCGCGTTCAAGCAAACAGGAATCGGGAAACAAAAACACGAAAATAGAATCAGAACGCGCATTTAATGATATAACCAGACAAGACAAGACCAGACCAGACCAGACCAGACAAGACAAGACCAGACCAGACCAGACCAGACCAGACCAGACCAGAAACGACAAGACAAGAAACGACAAGACAAGAAACGACAAGACAAGACAAGACCAGACCAAACAAGACAAGAAACGACAAGACAAGACAAGACAAGAAACGACAAGACAAGACAAGACAAGACAAGACTTGTCTGGTTGCACTAAGCACACGTTCTGATTCTATTTTCGTGTTTAACCCCATGACTCCCGTACCTTGCCCACCAGCATTCTGCAGTGTCAAACATGCCAGCAAAGCAAAAACTTAACCCTTTGACTCCCTCACCCTTTCCACCAGCTTCCTGCAGGAAGCTGGTGGAAAGGGTGAGGGAGTCGAAGGGTTAATATTTTTTGCAGTTGGTGGGTATGGTCCGGGAGTCGAAGGGTTAATCTGGTTCCTTTTTCTTTCGTTGTATGTTTATAGAAAAGTTAAAGCTGTGCATCTAACGTAATTTCCATCACCTACTACCTACAGTTCTCTTCAATCCAGCGGAACGGTGCAACTCGTTTCATTGTAGAGTGCATGTGTACCGCAGTGATATATCTGTCAAGTGGAGCGACAGGAGACATGGCGGATTACAACTCATCTGACCATCAAGTTCTATGGCAGCCAGCAGACACTGGAAAAAAAAAAAGAGCTTATCCCCAGATATGGTCTGACCATGGAGACGGCAAACAGGAGAAGAACAACGCTGTAGTGTGTATGGAATATCTGGTTTTACTGTGGTGTATTCCCCCGTGGGGACGCGGGGTTCTTTCATTATAAATAGTATCCCCCACCTTCTGGAAAGTCTGTGCTAGAAATCTCCTCTTTTCTGTTACTCTCTTTGTTTCTTTCTACCTCCTCCTCCTTTGCTTTCTGTCATTTCTTCCTATCATTTTTCTGCCTTGCTGGTCCATTCACCTGTATTGTGTTCGATAAAGTCTTACATATGTTCTTTTAGGATTGATTTCTGGGTACACACACGTATTAAGTACATTTTTGTCTCTAGGGAAATGAGATATGCGGAAGAAATTTTAGGTAGTTTAGACCCGTTTTTTATATATGCTTTAGCGTTCTTAGTTATGTTTGAATTTGTATTGAGGTACATTTTTTCGAAACATCTGTGTGATAAATTGGACGTAGTGGTCAACGCCAGGGGCATGTCCTCACATTATGTGCGCTAGTGTTTTGATATGTATACTTAATTTTCTTTTCCTTTTTTTTTCCTGTTGAAGTATTGTGTATGTTTTGATACGGTTATAGCCATGATATGCCTCCACACAGTCAGCTGGGCTTTTAAACAAAAAAATGACAATGACTGCAGTGTGTATGGAGAGTGTAGTTCAGTTGGGTTATGTATGGAGTATGTAGTTTCACTGCAATGTGTACGGAATGTGTAATGTCATTGTGTAATGTCTACTGTACGGAGTGTGTAGCTTTCATGTGTGTGGAGTATGTAGTTTCTGTGTTTCGTTGTATTGTGTGTGGAGTGTGGAATTTCACTGGAGTGTGTATGGAACGTGTAGTGGGGTGGGTGAGCGAGATGATAGGACTGACCCCTTGACCGGCAAGACATCTTAACCCTTTGACTCCTGCACTCTATCCACCAACTGCAAAAACTTAACCCTTTGACTCCCTCACCCTTTCCACCAACTTCCTGCAGGAGAGAGAGAGAGAGAAGCCAGAGAGAGAGAGAGAGAGAGAGAGCAGACAGACAGAGACAGAGAGAGACACACACACAGACAGCTGGTGGAAAGGGTGAGGGAGTCAATGGGTTAAGTTTTTGCTTTGATAGCATGGTTGACAATGCAGGGTGCTGGTGGACAGGGTGCGGGAGTCAAAGGGTTAAATCATTTCATGCATGACGGTTGAATCCACGACCTCCACGTTAGCAGCCCAGTGCGTTAACTGCAGCTGCCTAGAACGCGAGAACTCCGGGGATCGAATCACACATCAGACATGGATTTAACTCCCTCTTCCACCAGCACTTCAGTGGTAAACTAGCTGCAAAGTTTTTCGGATGAGGGGATAGACTGAGTTCCTGTGTGCAGGTTTCACCCAGCACACGTTAAAGATCCCACAGAAAAAAAACTTTTCCGCCCTGGCAAAATAAGCGACAAAGACCACTTTCAAAAGTGAATAATAATACACGAATAGAGAAAAAAAAGGGTGGCGCTGCACTGCGGCGACGTACTCTCCCCAATTAGAGCAGTCCAAATTTCACATTGAGACCCAAAACAAACAAACAAACAAACAAACAAACAAACAAACAAACAAACAAACAAACAAACGTAATTAGAACGAAGCGAACACAATGAAAGACAGTATCCACACTGTTTTTCTTTCTTTGTTTTGTTGTTGTTGTCATTCTTGTATT
>JAPXFY010000024.1:17904819-17909819 GCA_030674185.1 Monoplex corrugatus
GATGGAGGCAGACACAAGTAGATCACTAGTAAGGAAGATTAGGAAAAGACAGGCAACATTTATAGGCCGTTTTATGAGGAAGTGGGATTTGGAGAACCTGGTCACAACGGGAAAGCTGGAGGGAAAGAGAGCACCAGGTAGACCCAGGGAGAGAATGCTGGACAGACTTGCAGAGTGGCTGGGGATGAGGAGGGTGGGGGAGATGCTAGGGGCAACGAGAGATAGAGATGGATGGAAGTTCATGGTCGCCAACGCCATGCGGCAGGGCACCTGATGATGATCATGATGACCCAATTATCAGTTCTAAGAAAAAATAGGCCTACGTAAAACTATATCGAACACATACAGGTGAATGGACCAGCAAGGCAGAAAATGATAGGAAGAAACAACAGAAAGCAAAGGAACAAGGCAGAAACAAACAGAGTGACAGAAAAGAAGAAATTTCTAGCACAGATTTTCCAGAGGGTGGGGATACTATTAGTACTGAGACACATAAAAACATACATATACACACACACAAACACACATACACACCGACACACACGCTCTCTCTCTCTCCTCTCTCTCTCTCTCCACACACACAAACACACAAACACACACACACACACACACACACACACACACACACACACACACACACACACACACACACACACACACACACACACACACACACACACACACATAAAACACTCCAAATCCTTTCGATTCTGTCAACAGGATATTCCTTTACTCCGACATGCTAAACATTAGAATTCCAAATTTCAACTTGAGATGAAAAGGGGAAAAAAAAAAAAAAAAAAAAAAAAGACCCTGAATCGCTAAAGACTAATTCTGCCGAAACCTGCCATCAGTCTCAATAAGCGACGTGGCGGCTTCAATTGCAAATAGCATTTATCTGTCTTCTCAGCGTAAAATGACATTAACAAGTTCTTGGGGAGAAGCAGAGGGTTTGGGTACGGCTGACCAACCAGCTATGTTAAGGCCACCATTGTAATGGCATCAGGAGAGTCATAATTGTCAAAAGTCCTTGCGTCATTATGGTGGACTTCCCCCCCCCCCCCCCCTCTTTTTCCTTACTTTTTTTTTTCAATAACAGGATAAAGGAGGGAATCGAAGAGCCAGGGGGGTGGGGAGTGGGGGTGGGGGTAAGGATGGTTGGGTACAGGGGGAGGGAAGGAGGGGGTAAGACTCCTTTTGGGTCGGAAATGGGTCCAACTGTCAGAAAATCTGCCTGGCCCCACACTATCATTCTCTTTCTCATTAAAGGGCGAGCACGCGCGCGAACGCGCTCAAGCATGCCGTACAAGCATACATGCAGGCACACGCACTGACGCACTCACGCGCAAACACGCACGCGTTCGGTAAAGAACAGGGGGTGGGGGTGGGGGGGGATAGAAAATGAAAATTAAGGCCCAAGCGAGAGACAGAGAGAGAGAGGGCCAGAAAGAGAGAGAGAGAGGGAAGAGAACTCTTGCTTGGCTGCGTCTCTGACGTCACGTGTCAATCAGCAACGACAGCGTTGGTAGAAGTCAATTTCAACCCCTCATTTTTCATCCAATTATGGCTGAAATCCTATTCGAGGCCAACGTGTGATTTGCAACACTGCAACTGTCACTCGCAAGGGAAGAGATTTTTTTTCTTTTCTTTTTTTTTTTCCTTTTCTTTTTTTTTTCCTTTTCTTTCTCTTTTTTTTTTTTTTTTCAACTCCCCGAGTTTACAGAAAATGAAGGGACGTGTGTGGTAGCAATGAGCTGTTCTCGTGAGGACAGGCGAGGAGAGGGAGTTCTTTCGCTCTTTTCCGTTTCTCTCCCAGAAGAGCATAAATCTTCGGATAGATACGTTTTCTAATAAACCTTCCGTGGGATGTATTAAATCACTGAGTTTCATGCTCGACAACCCCTTTTCACCAGCTTTCAATAACATTAATGATGGCGGAGCTCAAATAGAATGCATTGCCCGCTAAGGACACATGTAGCCTACGGCAATGCCAGCTTGTTTTCTGCTTTCTCTGCCTCATCTTCCCCCCTCCCCCCTCCCCCCTCACTAGCCCTGCAGAGATGCAAAAAAATAATAATAAAATAAAATAAAATATAATAATATAAATAATTCAGCTTTATCACGCACATGTGACGTGCACGATAGTCGAATGCTTTGGATGCTGGTCTTCCAATTGTAAGGCTTGAGTTTGAACCTCTTGGATAATGTCTGGTGAATAAAAGGTAGATACACTTTTTCTGCTACATTTTTCCGATCTGACAGGTGAACATATAGACTAGATATTTTTTTTTTTATAAATGGGTGCCGCTGCACTGAGGTGTCACGCTCTCACCAGGGAGAACATTCCCGAATTTCATATAGTGTTTCCATTTTCACAAACTCAGAAATAAATGTAAATATGAAGTCATCATCATCATCATCATCATCATCATGTGCCTTACCGCATGGCGTTGGCGATCATGGCCCGGCCCTCCACATGCATCTATCCCTTGTCGCCCGCAAGCACATCTTCCACACTCTCTGTCCTCAGCCACCCTGCAAGTAAATATGATGTATACATGCAGAATTGCTGTTGCTTGTAGCTGTGCCCCTTTCGTGTGTATTCGCACGTTAAACATCCCTCTCCTCCTCTCTGATCAGCATCACTGTCTTCTATGGAGTAGCATTGGCTTCCCGTGGCACTGCCTTGGCTATCTTGTTTCGTCATTTGTCGTGGTTCTTCAGGATGTTGACTATTTCTGAGCTATTCAGGTCGGTCCTTTCTTTCATGTTTCTCATAAGGCTGGCTATGAAGATGATGATGAATATAGCTGGTTTTTTGGTCTTTCACACTTTCTACTCGCCTCCATTTCCCCTTGAATGTTATCTTTCCTGAGCGAGCACCGCTTGTCTCTTAATGTATGTCCAAAAAAAAAAGATAATTTCCTTCTTCATGATAACACCTGAGTAATTGTCTTTCTACTGCTAGTTCTTCTATGATACCTTTGTTCATCTTTTCTTTGTGTCTTGTTGTTTGTCGTGGGCGTGTGTGTGTGTGTGTGGTGTGTTGTGTGTGTGTGTGTGTGTGTGTGTTTTGTGTGTGTGTGTGTGTGTGTGTGTGTGTGTGTGTGTGTGTGTGTGTGTGTGTGTTGTTGTGTGTGTGGTGTGTGTGTTTTGTGTGTGTGTGTGTGTGTGTGTGTGTGTGTGTGTGAGTGAGTGTGTGTGTGTTATGTGTGTGTGTGTGTGTGTGTGTGTGTGTTTGTTCGATTTTTTTGTGATGTTGAATATTATTATTGTTGTGAGGCGTGAGTGTGACTGTATGTATAGCCAAAACATGTGTCAGTGCACTCGGCTAGAATAAAATCTTGTTATCTTATTATCTTGTTATCGTCAAAGCAAAACAAAACAAGACAATGCAAAACACAACAAAACACGACAAAAACAACAAATAAACATAATAATCAACCAGTTGATTGTGGCCATTACCAGGCAGATCCAGAACCAGAACTAAACAAAACCCAACAAAGAAGACCAAACATTTTTTCTTCGTCGTTAAGCCACCACACTAAGAAGCAACTTTAATGGATGATGGTGATGATGCTCTGGCGTTCCATTCTGGGATTAGGACTGCGCGACAACGATACTTTCATAACATATCCTGGCGTCAATCAGGTCCGAAAGACACAGACACTTGTGGTGTTGTTCAGGAAATTTGAGCGACACCCTTGTAATTTAACGACGCTGCCGTAAAGTGGATGAGACTCGACTATGTTAGTCCCACTCATTCCAACGGGCACATAACACGCTCAGCTCTGTGAAGGAACCGGTCGTCTTATTTTGTTTGTTTGTCTGTGTTTGTTTTGCTTTGTTGGACACTTCACAAAATTGTAAAATAAACAATAGACTATGACGATAACAACAACAATAAAAATAAAAATAATAATAATAATGATAATAATAATAATAATGATAATAATAATAATAATAATGGTGATGATGATAATAATAATAATAATAATAACAATTATAATTATAATAACAATAATGATGATGATAGTAATAAGATGAAGAAGAAGAAGAAGAAAAAGAAGAAGAAAAAGATGATGATGATGATGATAATGAAGCCGAAGAAGAAGAAGAAGAAGAGGAAGAAGAAGAAGAAGAAGAAGAAGAAGAGCAACAACAACAGCAACAGCAACAACAACAACTACAACAACAACAACAACAACAACAATAACAACAACAAAATTTACTACAATCCGTGACTATCACATCTGATTTTTTTTTTCTGAAAAAAGTACAGGCTGATCTATCGGTTCGCGTCCCTTGCAAAGGGAGAGAACCCTCCTTTCCATCTCTTTGGGCAACGACAATATGTCGCGTCGACATCAGTTTTACCTTGGCAGTGGGCTCCCGGCAGTCACTCTCTTTTTATACCCGATTGCTCAGAGACAAACCTAGTCGTCACTGTATGATGTCACCCCCCACCCACCACCCACCCCGCACACACACACACACACACACACACACACACACACACACACACACACACACACACACACACACACACACACTCCTCTCAATTCTGTCTCCCGTGTTCTCTTTTCATAAGTGTTTTCGTTGACTTATTCAAATCTAAACCTTGATTGTTATTGTTATTGTTATTGTTATTGTTATTGTTATTGTTGTTGTTGTTGTTTAAAGCCCAGCCGACTGCGCAGAGCCATATCAGGGCTATAACCGCTTCAAAACATACAAACCTTCAACAAGAAAAAAAAAAGAAGAAAATTAAGTAAGGGTATATCAATGCATTCGCGCACATAATCTAAGGACATGCTTTCGGTGTTAACCACTCCGAACCAATTTATCGCACAGGGGATTTAAAAAACATACACACACACACACACACACACACACACACACACACACACACACACACACACACACACACACACACACACACACACACACACACACACACACACCTGAATACAAAGTTAAGCATACATAAGGACACCAAA
>JAPXFY010000024.1:17914819-17922319 GCA_030674185.1 Monoplex corrugatus
ATTCATTTATTCTTTTTTCTTTTTCTTTATTTCTTCTCTGTCTTTTTTCTTTCTTTCTTCCTTTCTTTCATTCTATCTTTCTGTCTGTCTGTCTGTCTGTCTGTCTTTCTTTCTTTATCTATCTATTCTATTTATTTTTGTGTATTCAATTATTTATTTGTTCATTTACGTAGTTTTTCATTTATTCATTCATTTATTTATCCAAACTATGCTTTAACTGTCTATTCTTTTTGAGCTTTTATCTTTCTATCCTAGATTGTCTTATAAGAATAATAAATCATTTATGTACAGCGCTATTTTTTCAAACCCATTTGGATTCACTGCATATTACACAAATACAAAACACAAATCTTTTCTATTTATTGATTTATTTACTTACTTATTTTGCATTCATTTTTTTTGTTTTCATAAGTATGCGTTATTATGGTTTGTGTGTCTATTTGTTATTATTTATGTTACTGTATGATTTATTGTTTATTGAATTAAATATTCAATTAGTCATTCACTCACAAATTCAATTTACATATTCACTGTCAGCATGTATCAAGTTGTGTTGTGTGTGTGTGTGTGTGTGTGTGTGTGTGTGTGTGTGTGTGTGTGTGGTTGTGTGTGTGTGTGTGTGTGTGTGTGTGTGTGTGTGTGTCGTGTGTGTGTGTGGTGTGTGTGTGGTGTGTGTGTGTGTGTGTGTGTGTGTGTGCTGGCGCACGCCGCGTGCGTGTGTGTGTTGTTTTAGTTTTTGTTCTTGTCGTCGTTGTTGTTGCTGTTGTTCTTGTTGATCTTGTTTTTACATAACAGAATTAGTTAGTTTATTCCTTAAGTAGTAAGTGAATGGAATAGAATTAGATTCCTCGTTAATTACCAAAAGAATCAACTGGTTTGTTTGTTTGATGGTTATGTATATGTGTTCGTTTTCTTTTTTGTTGTTGTTTGTTTGTTTGTTTGTGTGTTTGTTTGTTTGTTTGTTTGTTTGTTTGTGTGTTTGTTTGTTTGTTTGTTTTTAGAACATTCACGCTCATGGAGGTTACCTTTGTGCTCACCTATTTTTTTTCGTCGCATATTCTATCATCTTTAATAGCCACAGAGGCTGGCACATTTTTTTTTTATATTATTTTTTACAATGCGATGATGACGATGTCGATGAGGATGATAATCATGATGCTATGAAGTTCCATCTAGGATTGAGACTGCGCGACAGGGCTGTACTCTACGTTTACTATCATAATATTCCTGGCGTCAACCAAGCCCGAGAGATACAGACACCTGCGGTGCTGGTCAGAAGATTTGAGCAACATCCTCAATGACGCATCCGTGAAGTGGATGAGACTCGACTGTGTAGTCCAAGCCTTCCAAATGAGCCCATAGCACGCCCAACTTTGGGTAGGAGCGGTTAAGCCGAAAAATCCCAAATGGTATATTTTTGAAGGGACTGATGGGATTCGAACCCACAACTTTGCAGTCGGTAGTCGGTTGCGTGAACCACTACACCACGGCGATTCGTATCTGGGTCTTTTTGTGTTACTTTGTGAAGGCAGAATCAGAAATCTTTTTAACTGTTATTTACTTACTGACGTCTCTTAAAAATGTTCAACTTGCTTGATGAATGCTACTGTTCCTATTACTGGATAAAAAATAATAATAATATAATAAGAATCATTATCAAATGAATATGACAATGACAATCCCCCATAATAATATAATAACAATAATAATAATAATGACATATGACGACAATACGACGAGAGAGAATATATATAATAATATAATATGACAGAGATAATAATAATAATATAAATTAAAAACAAATTAACTTAAAAAAATTGCATCGTCATTATTATTCTTATCATCATCATATTCATCATCACATTATCAACATCATCATCAACACCACCACCACCACCATCTCAAAAGCAGCCTGGGAAAGATAAATAAAATAATGTAAAGAACAAAATTAGGCAAAGGAAGATTAGGAAAGGAAAAGCAAGAAGAAAAAAGAGTAGGATTAGAAAAAGAAAGAAGAAACAGAAGAAGAAGAAGAAGAACAACAACAACAACAAAGATCATTATCATGATCATGACGATCATGATGAAGAGGATGCTGCTGATGCTGATGAGGCAGAGGAGAAGGTTAGAAAAAAGAAGGGAGAGAAGAGGGAAGTCACAATGCATGATGTTCTAATGTAATAATCAGCACCTATAATATAGCAAAAGCAACAACAGCAATAACAATCATAATAGAAATAATTTGGTCTATTCATCCCTTTTATCTAACGCATAGTAAATCAACAAGCAGTTTAAATATAAGTATGAATATTAAAAATGATGAATGAATGAATGAATGAATGGATGAATCATGAATCAATGAATCAAATGAATCAATGAATCAATTAATCAATCAATCAATCATAATCAATCAACCAAAATTGGACCCTCTGCACACAAGGGAGAGAGAGAGAGAGATAGAGAGAGAGAGAGACGAGACAGACAGACAGACAGACAACAGAGGCAAGAGAGAGAGAGAGGGAGAGAGAGAGAGACAGACAGACAGACAAAAGCAGAGAGACAGAGAGACAGAGACAGAGAGAGACAGACAAGACAGAGCACAGACAGACAGAGACAAAGAGAGACAGACAGACAGACAGAACAGAGGCAGAGAGACAGAGAAGAGAGAGAGGCAGACAGACAGGAAGACAGACAACAGACAGACAGACAGACAGAGAAAGCAGAGTCTAAGGGGAGGAAACCCTAAAGCAGAAACATGAAAAGGGCGTGGACTCGATATTACATGGCGCCGCCAAAGAAGCCAAACTACAAAAGAGTAATATAACATCGAAGGTCGCAAATAAAGAGACAGAGATAAAGAAAGAAAGAAAGAAAGAAAGAGAGAGAGAAGAGAGAGAGAGAGAGAGAGAGAGAGACAGACAGACAGACAACAGACAGAGGAGAGAGAGAGAGGGGGGAGAGAGGGAGAGGAGAGAGGACAGACAGACAGACAGACAGAGAGAGAGACAGACAGACAGAGACAAAGAAACAGAGAGAGACAGAGAAAGGACACAGAGAGGGAGAGAGAGAATGAGAGACAGAGACAGACAGACAAAAGAGACACAGAGAGATAGAGAAAGACAGACAGACAGACAAACAGACAGACAGACTGACAAATAGACACACAGACAGAAGACACACTTACACACAACACACACACACCACACACACACACACACACACACACACACAACACACACACACACACACACACACACACACACACACACAACATACACATAGTCATATTCTTTCACGTGTTCGGGTAAAACGACATACATGTATACCTACGCTATTAACGAAGACAATTTCTGACATATTTGCCTCATCATCCTTAACATATGAATTTTTTGTTAGCCTGTCAAAAAGTCCTATAGCGAATTATTTTAACGTTCCGTTACTTCTCATGTTCATGTTATGGTTAGCTAATTTTAGCTGTTTCAATCATTAATTCTCTTTTCTTCTCATGTATCCTTTTTTGTTTTTGTTTTTGTTTTTTGTCTAAAATCACTTTAGTGAATAGACATTAAATCAAAGACCACCACACCACACACATACACGGACACAAGCACGCACACACACCCTCTGTCTCTGTCTGTCTGTCTGTTCTTTTTTTCTTCTATCTATTTTTTTCTATCTATCTATCTATCTATCTATCTATCTATCTATCTATCTGTCTGTCTGTCTGTCTGTCTATCTATCTATCTACTCTGTCTCTGACTCTGTCTGTCTCTGTCTCTGTCTCTGTTCTCTCTCTCTCTCTCTCTTTCACACATCAGGCTCATAAGTGCAGCGGTGTATTCCATCTTCCTACATGCCTGCGAGACATGGACCCTCAAAGAGGATTTGGAAAGACGAATGCAAGCTATAGAAATGAGATTGTCATCCCAAGATAATAGACATCAACTACATAGATCACATCACCAATGTACAAAATGCGCCAGACCATCAAACAGCACATTGGTCCATATGAACATCTGCTGACTGCGGTTGTCCCCCCCCCCCCCCCCCCCCCGTGGGGATGCCGGGGGCTCTTTCAGTATAAATAGTATCCCCACCTTCTGGAAATTCTGTGCAAGAAATTTCCTCTTTTCTGTCACTCTCTTCGTCTGTGCCATACGAAAGCAGAATGGAAGAAGCACATATCTACAAGACCGAAAAATACGCCGGTCTTGCCAGCACCCTGAAGAAAGCAGGTCTGCGGGTCAAAATCTTCGCCATAGAGGTCGGGGCAAGAGGGTTTGTGGGCACCTCCGCTTATGATCTCATGAAACAACTCGCCATTTCTGGGAAGAAGAGGACTAGAGCCCTTAAAGCGATGGCAGAGGCAGCAGAAAGGAGCCCAAGCTGGATCTGGGCAAGGAGGAACGAAAAAAGTGAACTTCATAAGGATTAAATTCCCTACAGATGATGTGTGCCCCGTTAGCACATTGGTAAAACCGCGTACCGCAGTTCTGAAGCGCAGAATCGCCCAGGTTCGATCCCGGGCGTGGGAAAAAAAAAAAAAAAAAAAAAAAAAAGAAAAAATAGACAACAGCAGAAGGGCATCCAGGAGTCATGACCTGGATGTGGCCCGGCCCCCCGAGAGTGTAAGGAATTCAGGGCCGAAACACTTGTCTAAAGGGGGTTACTTCTCTGAAGACCTTCTGTTGTCTAGCTCTCCCTAGAGTTTCTTTCTACCCTGCCTTGTTCCTTTGCTTTCTGTCATTTCTTCCTATCATTTTCTGCCTTGTTGGTCCATTCACCTGTTTGTGTTCGATAACGTCTTACGTACTTCTTCTTAGGATTGATATTTGGGTACATTTGTTAATGCATTTTTGGCTCTAGGGAGGTGAGAAATGCGGAAGCAATTTTAGATAATTCATGCCTGTTTTCATATATGATTTGGAGTCCTTAGGTATGCTTAAATTTGTATTCAGGTGTTTTTTTTTTTAATTCCCTGTGCGATAAATTGGACGAAGTGGTCAACGCCGGGGACATGTCCTTAGATTATGTGCGCGAATGCATTGATATGTGTACTTCAGTTTCTTTTCTATTTTTTCCCTGTTGAAGTTTTGTATGTTTTGAAGCGGTTATAGCCCTGATATGGCTCTACTCAGTCGGCTGGGCTTTAAACAGCAGCAACAACAACAACAACAAAAAAACAATGACTGCGGTTAAGAAAAGAAAACTACATTGGAATGGTCATGCAATAAGATCCAATGACCTTGCAACATCAATCCACCAGAGAAAGTGTAGAGGAAAGAAAACATAGGATAAAAAAAAAAAGATGGACAGCAGTGCGGAGCTCACAGAGAAACCATTTTTGCAGAGACCCAGGCTTTGGCACACAACAGACACAGCTGGAGAAATCTAGTGAACAGTTCTTATAGTGGTGTCCCAATCACTCTTCATGGAGTTAAGGGAGTAGAAGTAGGCGGAGAAGAAGGTAAAGAAGAAGAAGCAAAAGAAGAAAAAGAAGAAGAGGAAACAGAAGTAGAAGAAGAAAGAAACATAGAAAGAATGAAAAAAACAGAGAGAGAGAGAGAGAGAGAGAGAGAGAGAGAGAGAGAGAGAGAGAGAGAGAGAGAGAGAAGGAAGGAAATAAGAAGAAGTAAAAGAAGAAGAAGAAGATAGTAGAAGAAGAAGAATGGAAGAAGAAGAAGAATGCGAAGAATCGAAGAAGAATGCGAAGAATGCAAGAAAAGAAGAAGAAGGAAGAAGAAGAAGAAGAAGAAGAAGAAGAAGAAGAAGAAGAAGAAGAAGAAGAAGAAGAAGAAGAAGAAGAAGAAGAAGAAGAAGAAGAAGAAGAAAGAAGAAGAAGAAGAAGAAATAGAAGACAAAGAAGAAGAGGAACAAGAAGAAGAAGAAGAAGAACAAGAACAAGAAGAAGACATTCTTATCGTGGATGATAAATTTACTTTTTATGAAGTGATAAACCGATGATCTTACAAGTGGAGTGAATGGCTTACGGTTAAAGCACCTACCTAGGACGCGAGAAACGCAGGTTTGAATCACGAGTGAGAAGTCTTTTTTCTCCCACCCACCCATCCCTCTTCATTTGACCTGAAGAGGTGGTCCAAAAACGATGATTAAAAAATGATAGTGAACATAGCATTACTTACGACCCTGAGAGCGTATGAGAATGAGGTACAAGAGACGTCAACCTTTTTCGAGACTTTTTAAGACAACTTTTTTTTCCATACCTGTATTGTGACTCATGTGAATATAGCGGTTCATCTCCAAGCACACTGCTTTATATTCCCTGACGCTTAATAGAGTAAGCACATAATAGCAGCTGAGGTGAATTGGAGATTGCACGCGCAATTTTTATATAATTTTTGACTCGAACTAGATCCGAACCCGTGCTGTCAAGCTGGAACAAGGCCAAAAGACTGAAACCAAGCGGAACAGCAAGTTGAGTGAGAACCTGCAGTTGTTCTAAACGGACCAGATGTGAAGGTAATTGGAATAAGGATTGCACGTGAACAGTTCCATGGGGGCATTGCACGTGGACAATTCCATGGGAGCATTGCACGTGGACAACTTCATGGGGGCATTGCACGTGGACAGTTCCATGGGAGCATTGCACGTAGACAATTTCATGGGAGCATTGCACGTGGACAATTCCATGGGGGCATAGCCCGTGGACAATTCCATGGAGACAGTGCATGTGGACAATTCTACGGGGGACATTGCACGTGGACAATTCCATGGGGGACATTGCACATGGACAATTCCATGGGGCATTGCCCGTGGACAGTTCCATGGCGGCATCGCATGTTGACAATTCCGTTGGGGGCATTGCATGTGGACAATTCCATGGGGGCATTGCTCGAGGACAATTCCATGGGGACATTGCTCGTAGAGAATTCCATGGGGACATTGCTCGAGGACAATTCCATGGGGGACTTTGCACATGGACTGTTCTATGAGGGGCATTGCACGTGGACAATTTCATGGGGACATTGCACATGGACAATTTCATGGGGCATTGCACGTGGACAATTTCATGGAGACATTTCACATGGACAATTCTATGGGGACATCGCACGTGGGGAGTTGCATGGGGGCATTGCACGTGGACAATTTCATGGGGACATTGCACGTGGACAATTTCATGGGGACATTGCACGTTGACAATTCTATGGGGGCATTGCACGTGGAGAGTTCCATAGGGGCTGGACGTAATTCTGCCAGCTATTACCCAGTGGACTCTTTGAGCCAGCGCAAAACCGTTCGCGCTAGCAAGGTCTTGAAACAAAAGAAGCAGTGTGGAAACACGACACATGAGAACACTTGTAAGTATTAACTATTAACCTTTTCACTCCCGCAGCCTGTCCATAAGCTGCAAAAAAATTAACCCTTTGACTCCCTCACCCTATCCACCTTAACCTTTTCTCTTCGTCACCCTATCTACCAAGCTTTCTGCAGAAAGCTGGGTGTATACGTTGAGGGTGTGAAAGGGTTTAGTTTTTGCTT
>JAPXFY010000024.1:17924819-17944819 GCA_030674185.1 Monoplex corrugatus
CGCATTATCGGTGTTGTGTGTGTGTGTGTGTGTGTGTGTGTGTGTGTGTGTGTGTGTGTGTGTGTGTGTGTGTGTGTGTGTGTGTGTGTGTGTGTGTGTGTGTGTGTGTGTGTGTGTGTGTGTGTGTGTGTGTGTGTGTGTGTGTGTGTGTGTGGAAGGGAAGGAGAGAAAAACACAGCAAAATTGATCCCAAGAAAAAAACAAATTTCATGACAAAGAAACTTTAAGAAGAAAACGGAAATAAATATTGACCCTTAATAAATTCTCTCAAGCGAAGAAACTTGTGTTTGCTTATGTGAGAGACTTTGACACCACTACGAAGAATTTAACTAAACACAGCACCAAAGGAAATAAGAGGGAGGCAGGGAGAATTTTAAATATTAACTAAGCAACATAACACTTGAGAGTCTATCTATCTATCTATCTATCTATCTATCTATCTATCTATCTATCTATCTATCTATTTATCTATCTATCTATCTATCTATCTGTCTATCTGTCTATCTATCTATCTGTCTGTCTATCTATCTATCTATCTATCTATCTATCTATCTATCTATCTATCTATCTATCTATCTATCTTTTATACCTTTGTCACATTTGGGTTTCTCTTCTTTGGTAGGACGAGTCTCTTTGGTACTGTTTAACCCCCTCTCCCGCCCCCTATTGAAATATAAATTTTTGCACAGAAGTTTCCACGAACAGCATGCTAACGGTTGTGGGTTCGAATCCCGGGCTGCGCTACATTAAAACTGGACTTCTCACCGTCCCATCTTAACATCATTGTTGTTCTGGTGGTGTCAGTATCGGATTAGATAGGTCCCACTTCCCCCACTTCCCTGGGATGGTTATCCCCGTCGGCCATATCAACTGAGGTGGATGTCGACGTAAAAACTGAATCAAATCAATCAATCAGTCAATTCCACGAATAGCTCCTCCGTTGCAGTGGGTCCTTCTGCATGTGCTGAATGCGTGTTGGACATAGAACTTCCGTTTATCGTTTCATCTGAAAAACTTGCACTTAGTCCATCCGACACTCTCGTTGCAGTAGCGAAGGGGAGGGGATGACTGTTCGAGTCATGATTCAAACTCAGCACATTTCTTGACAGAGCCGTGGACTCAAAATATGATGTCTCGAGTTCAGTTCCAGCCTTGCAACATAAGAATTGGCCTGCTGGCCTGTTCGCTGCCCATTTTAATAATTTTCCATCATTCTGGTGGTGTCAGCTTAGTGTTTTAACAGTCCCTCACCCTCCCCCCTCCTCCCCAATTTCAAGACCTTTCCAGAGCATAGGGTTTTGCGAGGGCTTAGGGAATCTGCCAGATAATTCTTGGCACGTTTGGGCGGAGCGCATATGGAATTGTCTGAGTGCGATGAATCCCTTGTGAGCAAACTCCAAACTCCAAACATAAAAACTGGCTTGCTGGCTGCCATTTTTAATGCTCGGATCACTGTGGTGGTGTCGGCTTAATGTTTCATAGGTCGCCATTCCCCTTCCACCTCCCCATCCTATCCACACCCCCGTGCCATTCTTCCCCATTTCAAGATCTTGTCAGTGCATAGGTTTTTGCGCAGTCTCACGGAGTCTGCCATATCATCACTGGCAGATTTGAGTAGAATGCATTCCCCTCGTAAGGATGCCGGGGGTTCTTTCAGTATAAATAGTATCCTCATTTTCTGGAAATTCTGCGCCAGAAATTTCATCTTTTCTGTCACTGTCTTTGTTTCTTGCCTTGTTCTTTGCTTTCTGTCATTTCTTCCTACCATTTTTCTGCCTTGCTGGTTCATTCACCTGTATGCTTTCGATAAAGTGTTTCGTACTTTTTCTAAGGATTGATAATTGGGTACATATATTAGTGCATTTTTTGGCTTTAGGGAGGTGAGATATGCGGAAGCAATTTTAGTAATTTATGCCCATTTTTAGATATGTTTTGGTGTCCTCATGTATACTTAAAATTGTATTCAGTTGTATTTTTTAAATCCCCATGTGCGATAAATTGGAGTGTGGTCAACACCGGGTGGCATATTCTTAGATTATGTGCGCGAATGCATTGTTATGTGTACTTAATTTTCTTTTCTTTTCTTTTTTTTTTCGTGTTGACATTTTGTATGTTTTGAAGCGGTTACAGCCCTGATATGGCTCTGCGCAGTCGGCTGGACTTTAAACAAACAATAACAAATGGGTGGAGTGCATGGAAAATTGTCCGTACCGTGTGCGGTGAATATCTCTCTTGAACAAACCAAACTCTTAGGACATCCCGGGTCTTAGACAGTCGCTTTTAACCACTAGGCCACGGCCTAGCGTGGGGTACTCATCCACAGCCCCAGGAGAACGGCTGACACCAAGTTCTGAAACCAGGGAGCCAGCCTTCAACCCAGCCCACTTCTCTCCCCTACACGTGAAGAGAACTCTCCAGTGTCTGGAGGCGCGAAGAGACAGGCGTCATGGCCGCCTCGGATCTTGTTGAATTTTCATGGCGACGTAGGCAGCAAAATGACGCAGAAAATTCCTTTTTTGGGGGCGGGCGAGAAAAGGCTCGGGGATAAGCTTCGCAGCCTTCAGGCTTGGACCAAAAGGCGAAAATGGCGTCAGCCATGCGCACTGGAGAGGCGAGGGCCAGACGAGACTGGAGCGGTGCCTGCCATGGGCGTAAAATCAAGTGTGAGAAATGAGTTTCTTCCCTTGTCCCCGACACTTGGGATGCTTTCCCCTTAGAGCTTCCTTTCCCATCATGCTCCCGTAATAAGTCTGCCTTTAGGGGATTTCAACACGGGGATGAGTAACGGGCAAAACGGTAACTCCATTACTTTAGGATGGTGGGGGAGTGGGTGGGAGGTCTTTGTCGCCTCTCTCTCTCTCTCTCTCTCTCTCTCTCTCTCTCTCTCTCTCTCTCTCTCTCTTTCTCTCTCTCTCAGGAGTTGAAAGTTTTCCTGTCCAAAGTGTGCAGGAAATGTGAAGGGCACATGTCAGGTCCGCTGGGAGTTCAGCACTTCAGCAGAGTCTGTGACTACAGCCAAGCTTGTTTTAAGGCAGATCGGCATTCACCGGAACCAACCAACCAATCAGGCAACTAAGCGACAGATCCGGAAAGAAACAGCCAATAATTTACTTACCAAACAAAAATAAGTGCATTACCATATGGCATTGTTTTCTCACTTATTCAGGGGGTAAAAATTAGTCAAACAAAATACAAACAAACAAACTTTCAAAGAACTGCATAATGGTCAAGTGAGTAAGACGTCGGATTTCCAATGGGAAAGTCTAGGTTCGATTTTGCCTGGGTATCCCCATCTGATTGGCAAAGGGCAGTGATTTTCCAAAATCCCTGGTCAACAACATGTCGTTAGTTTTTAAATCTCTTTTTGTGTATACTCGCGATGCTTCCCCTTACACCCCCCCCCCCACCCCCGGTATGCCATGGGCTCTTTCAGTATAAATAGTATCCCCACCTTCTGGAAATTCTGTGCTAGAAATGTCCTTTTTTCTGTCACTCGCTTTGTTTCTTTCTCCCTCCTCTGCTTTCTGTCATTTCTTCTTATTATTGCTGGTCCATTCAACTGTATGTGTTCGATAAAGTCTTACAGACCTTCTCTTAGGATTGATAATTGGGTACATGTGTTAAGTGCATTTTTGGCTCTAGGGAAATGAGATAAGCGGAAGCAATTTTAGTTAATCTAGGCCGGTTTGTATATGTGTTTTAGTTGTCCTTAGTTCATTTGTATTTAGGTATGATTTTTTCAATCCCCTGTGCGATAAATTGGACGAAGTGGTCAACGCCAGGGGCATCTCCTTAGATTATGTGCGAGAATGCATTGATATGTGTACTTAATTTTTGTTTTCCTTCTTTTGTCCTGTTGAAGCATTTAAAAAATCACTGCTGCACGAAGGTATCCAATATTTCCTAAACCTGTCTGTGTGTCTGTGTGTCTGTCTGTCTGTTTCTCTCTCTCTCCTTTTCTTTCTTTCTCCCTCTCTCTCTGTCTGTGTCTCTGTCCGTCTGTCTATTTATCTGTCTGTCTGCCTGTCTGTCTGTCTGTCTGTCTCCCCCTCTCTCTCTTTCTCTCTCTTCCTCTCTCTCTCTCTCTCTCTCTCTCTCACACACACACACACACACACGTGCGCCATACTACACGTGCATACACATGGGCGCACAGACTTTTAAAATGTCATTATTCTCAGCTACCTTTGCAAAATGCTTCAAACAAAGTACACATCAGCAAAATATACAGAAAAGAAAACAATGATATAACTAAACATTGCCCAATATTGAAGTACAAACTATAAGCGAGATATGAGAAAAAACTCTTGGCCTGGTCAATAATATAGAAATAGCTGCAAACTATAGATACAGTTTTTTTTTTATCAGGCAACATTCTTAAACTTGTCTATTTTTGTTCGTTTATTCGTTCGTTCGTTTGTTCGTTTTGTTGTTGTTGTTGTTGTTGTTTTGTAGTTGTTTATTTTGTAAAGAAATTGCCTTCGTTTCACAATTGGTTTGACTGTTTGCTTACTTGCTCTTGAATAGATTATTTGTTTGTTTATTCGCTTGCTTGTTTGTTTAGTTGTTTGTAAGTTTCCTTCTTTCGTTCTTTGGTTTGTTTGTTTCTTTGTTTTTGTTTTCTTTTAGATATAAAAGTATTACTTCGAGGAAACTGGTAGAAAAAGTATGCTGAGTCTCTGTCCTAAATAAACAAGAAATTGGCTGAATGGCCGATCTGATTACATAACTATCTGTAAGTAGAAGTATTGATAGCCAGATTATATCAGTGTGTAGGAAGATTCAGCCACAGACAGATGTTTCTGGTATAAGTGCCTGTTATGGAATCATCCCAGCAGATTTACTGAGAGGAAAGATAATGACAAGAAAACAACGACAATCACAACACAGTAGAAACAATAACAATAATAATCAAAACTGATAATGGATGACGATAGCGATGATGATGGTCATGACCAGTCGTTGTTGTTGTTGTTGTTACTGTTTGTAGTAGTAGTAGTGGTACCACCACCACCACCACCACCACTACCACCACCACCACCACCACCATTTATTATTATTATTATTATTATTGTTATTTTCATTATCATTATTATTATCTTATTTATTTATCTGTCTTATATTATCACTATTATCGTTCCGTGTATGTCTTGCATGTGCGTCGTCATTTATTATATTATTTTGTTTATATTGATTCTTATTATATATATATATATATCCTTTAGGGATTTCAGATGCTGAATATGTATCACCATGAAAATCTGAACACCACGATTATCTCCCCTTTTCTACTTTTTGTCTTTAACCTAAACAACAACAACAACAACAACAACAATAAAACAAACAAAAAAAACTTGTAACTTGTCTTGTCATCCAATTCTTCGGTTTTCCACTCTTCAAGGGGCAAAACTAAACCTTTCCAACAGCTAGCGGTCAGGGTATCAGCTGGATCATGACCCTGATATCGTATGGGAAGAAAATGGAGCAACCTCAACTTTTCTCGATGCCAGCGTCCTGAGGATGATGCCTATCTCCTTCTCCCTCTGAGATATTATGCCTCGAGTTTACTCCCAGCCTGCGCCTTTAAAACTGGCCTGTTCAGTTTCAGTTTCAGTTTCAGTTTCTCAAGTTGACGTCTCCGCGCTCGGAATAAATTCCATATGCACGAACGTCATAGGTGCCATGTGTATGGTGATCATGGCACAAGCGTTAAGCCTGCACATAAACCCATGAGCTGGCCAGGTCCTGAGGCCCTCCCTACCTAGACTATGTTTTACCTAGTCTATATTTTATGCTGGTATTTTATCAGCCTACCACTGGAATAATCTTGGTTACACGTAAATGACATGTGTATCTGTGTATCTTACCTTCAAAAAAGGAACACATAAAAGTAAATAGACAAATAATTAAAGGTCTGAATCACAACACAACTAGCTATTCTGTATAAACTCGTCTCACATGATAGAACCTCCCCCTCCCCCACCAGTCAATGCTCAAATGCTCAGCTGTCTATCACCTAGGCGAAGATAGTATTTTCTTAATCACTCTGTTGCTGCCCATCTTAATGTTTCCACTATTCTGATGGCGTCAGCGTAGTGTTTCATAGTTGCCTTCTCTTCACACACACACACACACACACACACACACACACACACACACACACACACACACACACACACACACACACACAACACACACACACACACGCACGCACGCACGCACGCACGCACACACACACACACACACACATCCCTTTTTGCAGGATCTTGCCGATGAGTTTGCCAAGATGATTACTAGCAGATTTGTGTGGGCCATCTGTGGAATTGTGCGCGTGCGATGAATCCCTCGTTAACAAACTCTGTACTCCTTCTTCTTCTCTTTCCTCTTGCTGTTTTACCTTTCCTAACCCTAAACAGGGTCAGGGATCCATTTACAGCTGAGTGGATTGGAGGATGCCACGCGCAGCCTATGAAGTTTGTCATCGAGTCAGAATCAGTCTCGTGAAATCAAATTGGAGGAAGGTGGATGGAAGGTCTACTCTACAGCACTCAGGCATGGGTCAATCTGAGACCATTCACCGCCCACTTTCAGTTCAGGCCCCAACGATTTACGATTTACGACTTACGCCCTTACGACTTACGCCCTACGACTTACGCCCTTACGACTTACGCCTCTAGACTTACGTCCTTACGACTTATGCTCTACGACTTACGCTCCAACGACTTACGCCCTTACGACTTACGCCCCTAAGACTTACGCCCTTACGACTTATGCCCTTACGACTTACGCCCCTACGACTTACGCCCTTACGACTTACGCCTCTAAGACTTACGTCCTTACGACTTATGCTCCTACGACTTACGCCCCAACGACTTACGCCCTTACGACTTACGCCCCTAAGACTTACGCCCTTACGACTTATGCTCCTACGACTTACGCCCCAACGACTTACGCCCTTACAATTTACGCCCCTACGACTTACGACTTACGCCCTTACGACTTACGCCCTTACGACTTACGCCCCTGCGACGACTTACGCCCTTACGACTTATGCCCCTACGACTTACGCCCTTATGACTTACGCCCTTACGACTTACGCCTTTACGACTTACGCCCTTTAGACTTACGCCCTTAGACTTACGCCCTTTAGACTTACGCCCTTTAGACTTACGCCCCTTACGACTTAAAACCATCCCCTGTCTGATCTGTCAAGTACACTTCTCCAAGATCTTTTTTCCCTTTTCCTTCTTCTCTTTGATTAATTTTTGTCTCCTGTCCTCAACCTTGTAACAAGTGCCGAAGGAAGCGTGGCATTTCTCCGCAATTAGTCCTCTCCCGGGTCGCACGTGTACTATTGTAGGTAAAGTATGCCGCTTTGGAACCCCCGGGCCCCCACGCCGCCATCTCCTTCTTCCCCCCTTGAAGACTGTCTGGCGCTGGCAGAGAGAAACTTTCCAGCAATTACTGTCGTGTCAAAGACGTGGAATCATCACAGAACTGGCCAAGCCGCCTTAGGACAGAATGAGATGGGAGACTACTGGTGGAGGCAGAAGCTGTGTAGTCGCCGCCCCACTCACTCACTGGACTCACACTTCTGACTTTGCAGAGTCAAGTCTTTTTTGGTGAAGCGGGGTGCTTGGTGAAGGAGGGTAAAAGAAAGAGAAGCTGATAGAAGTTAAAAAAAAAAGTGTCCAGTAGGGGATAGACGGGGGGGGGGGGGGGGGGGGGGGGGTGAAGAAAAGAGAAGCCGATGATAGGGGATTGGGACTGTTCAATTGAGCTCTAGTTTCCTTTTATTCCCCCTTCGTGTTTCCTTTTTTTTCAAATTCCTTTCCTGTCCTGGACTATTTCCGCACCAACGGTTGAGATGAACTCTTTCACCACCACCACCCACCCTCACTACACTAGACTAACACTTTCACTCTCCACCCCCCTGTGAATCAGTTAACCCTTTCACTTCTTAATGACATCCACAAGCTTTCTGGTGCATTGTGTGTTCTCCAGGCGCTGGTGAATGATAATCTCTCCCATCTGACCAAAGTTTTCCAGTAAATCAAAAGAACCAGAACAGCCGTCCTCCAGTAGGATCATGGCCAATTGTGAGATGCCAGAAAACGAGACAGTAGATGGTTCGAGCAAAGAGAGGAGCCTGGAAGGACAAAGTTAGGCAACAGAGTCACCTATAGGGAGAACAGCACCGTCATCAGATCACCTCTTAAGTCAGAGACAGAAGAAAAGCATTACTATTGTTATTTTACTTTTTTCAAGCCCAACTGACTGCGTAAAGCCATATCAGAGCTATAATCGTTTCAAAACACACAACATTTCAACAAGAAAAGAAAAAAAGGAACAGAAAATTAAGTACACATATCAATGCGTTCGCGCACATAATCTAAAGAGATGCCCCTGGCGTTGACCACTCCGTCCAATTTATCACGCAGGGGATTTAAAAAATACCTAAATACAGATTTAAACATAACTAGGAACACTAAAACTTACATAAAAACGGGCCTCAAGTACAGAAAATTGCTTCCGCATATCTCATTTTGCTCGAGCCAAAAATGCACTTAATACATGTGCCGAGTTATCAAGCCTAAGAGACATTACAAAAGACTTTATCGAACATATACAGGTGAATGGATCAGCAAGGCAGAAAATAATAGGAAAACATAACAGAAGGCAAAGGAAAAAGGCAGAAAGAAAGAGAGTGATAGAAAAGAGGAAATTTCTAGCACAGCATCTCCAGACGGTGAGGATACTATTTATGCTGAAAGGGCCCCCCGACATCCCCACGGGGCGGGGATGGGGGCGGGGGCGGGGGGGCATAGAAGCATGACTACCACCTTCCGCCCAGAAAGTAAGGAGGGATCCTGATGAGGTTCTGCACCAGCCACAACGGCTCAACGTCCATAAGAACAGCAATTTCAGACGTCTAGACGGCTTCACCAACCTGACCCGCCGGTCACGAGACCCAAACACGTATTGTGGCCATGTCGACACTATATAATAATAATAATAATATAATAAAAATAATAATAATAATATATAATATTTATTTAGCGCAAAATCTTGATAAAAATCAAATCTAAGCGCTGAACAGAAACACACGCACGCACGCCACACACACGCACGCACACACACACATACACACACATACACACACACACACACACACATGGCTATAAATGGGGAGAAAGAATAAAAGCAATGGAAAACTACAGAGAGCATATTATATACAATTATATATTACAATGTGATTCCCCTCCGATGGAGACAGGCTGCAGAGGGGTTGAGTGAGGTCAGGATTTTATGCAGAGGAGAAAAGGTGAGTTTTAGGAGCGGACTTGAAGGAGACAAAATAGGTTGCTGACGGACTGAGAGAGGAAATTTGTTCAGGAGAATGGACCAGAAACAGAGAAGGCTCGTGGACTATAGGTATTGAGCTTAGTGCGTGGAAAGCGAAAAGTCAGAGGATCGAAGGCAGAGCGGAGGGTACGTGAGGGAACATAGATCTCAAGTAGGCTTGACAGGTAATCGGGGGCAGCGTTATTGAGGCTTTTGTAGCACATGGTGTCTAGTTTGTACTGTATGCGCTTTGATATAGGGAGCAGTGGAAGTTGTGCCAGGAGAGGAGATATGTGGTCAGCTATTTTCTTTTGGAGTACAAGGCGTGCAGCATTATTTTGAATGCGCTGATATAGTGGAGCGACAGGTGACACGGTCGACTACAACTCTTCTGACTACCCAGCTCCAGCAAGAATTTGAAAAAACAACAACAAAACAAAACAAAAAACAAAAACAAAAGAAAAAACAAAACAAATGCAGTCATCGCCAGCCAATAGGCAAAGGCAGAACAGTTTCAGTTTCAGTTTCTCAAGATGACGTCTCCGCGCTCGGAACGAATTCCATATGCACTAACGCCACAGGTGGCACGTGTATGGTGACCGTGCCACAAGCCTTATAGCCTGCACATAAACCCATGAGCTGGCCAGGTCCTGAAGCCCTACCTAGATTATGTTTTACCTAGTCTATATTTTATAAAACAAGATTGAGGCAGAACAAGATTGAGGCAGCCGAGGTGTGGTTTCTAAGAAGAATGTTGAGAGTTCCATGGACAGCAAAGAAAACAAAAGAGACAGTCGTTGATGGAGGCAGACACAAGAAGATCATTGATAAAAAGATAAGGAAACGACAAGTAACATTTATAGGCCATTTTATGAGGAAAGGATAATTGGAACACCTGGTCACAACAGGAAAGCTGGAGAGAAAGAGAAGACCAAGTAGACCCAGAGAGAAATATTGGATGGACTTGCAGGGTGACTGAGGACAGAAAGGGTGAAAGATGTGTTTGCGACGATAAGGGATAGATGTTTATGGAAGGCCATGATCGCCAACGCCATGCGGCAGGGCACTTGATGATGACGATGACGAGTCATCACCAGACGTGGCTTGACCATGTAGATGGCAAACAGAAGAAGAAAAA
Source organism: Monoplex corrugatus (assembly GCA_030674185.1). Classification (NCBI taxonomy): domain Eukaryota; kingdom Metazoa; phylum Mollusca; class Gastropoda; order Littorinimorpha; family Ranellidae; genus Monoplex; species Monoplex corrugatus. The sequence continues at coordinate 17,935,303 of JAPXFY010000024.1, forward strand.
GGGTGAAAAAGAGTGAGAAAGAGGTATCGGAAGTCTGGTTTCTCTAATTCCAATAGGCTCCAAACGACTGAGCAGCAGACTGCCATCATCCTTTTCCACTGCTGGAAGCCATGGACGGTGGGTTGTGGCAGCTGGTGGTTAGCGGTGATGGCTTTGAGAGGTAACTATAGGGTAATAGGTGACAGTAGCGAGACTGCCAAATTGCTGTCAATGTCGGCTTCGTTTAAGCGTTATGTGTTTTTCTCCACCACATTCGTTTAAAATGAACTTTTTTGTTTGTTTGTTTGTTTGTTTGTTTGTTTCTTTCTTTCTTTTTCTTTCTTTCTTTCAATCTTTCTTCTTCCTTCCTTTCTTTCTTTCTTTCTTTCTTCTTTTTCTTTCTTTTCTTTCTTTTCTTTCTTTCTTTCTTCCTTTCTTTTTTTCTTTTCTTTCTTTCTTTCCTTCTTTCTTCTTTCCTTCTTTCTTTCTTCTTTCCTTCCTTCCTTCCTTTCTTTCTTTCTTTCTTCCTTCCTTTCTTTCTTTCTTTCTTTCTTTCTTTCTCTATTTCATTCTTTCTTTATTTCTTGCTTTCTTCCTTCCTTCCTTCTTTCCTTCCTTTCTTTCTTTCTTCCTTCCTTCTTTCCTTCCTTTCTTTCTTTCTTTCTTTTCTTTCTTTCCTTTCTTTCCTTCTTTCTTTCTGTCTTTTCTTTCTTTCCTTTCTTTCTTTCTTTCTTTCTTTCTTTCTTTTCTTCTCTTTGTCTGTCTGTGTCTTTCTGTCTGTGAGTCTGTCTCCTGTTTTTTCAATTTTTTAAAAACTTTCTTTTATCTAGTTTTCTTTCGTCTTTTATGCTCAAAATCAGGGTAGCTACGCGAACAACACTTTCTCTGGAATTTCTGACAATAGCTATAAAATCACTTTTTGTTCCCCCTATCGTCCGATCAGTTCCATCTGGAAGTCTTTTCTGCATGCTTCTTCTGCCATTGCCTTTTAGGGCTCTGGTCGTCTCATTCCCAGAAGTCGAGATCTGTTTCATGTCATAGGTAGACGTGCCTACTAGGATACAATACAGGGGGATGCAAAAGTAGGTATACAGTAAGTATCACATCATTATTCTAATGCTAAATTCCGCTTTCTATTAGAGGGGTGTGTGAATACCGCCGGCAAGCAGTTTGAGTATCTGAGGGATTAAATTAAGGCTGTGCTTTTTATTACTGCAATATTCATTTGTTTGTATAATAAATGCAATGAGTATTGTACGTGTTTTCTTTTTTCATAGTGTATACCTACTTTTGCACCCCCTTGTATATGATGCAATATGGAACAATGCAGTATAATACAATGTGAAGCTTATCCCCCCCCCCCCTCCCTCGACCAGATCCAAATGGAACACTTTTCTGCTTCTGTGGCCGTTGCCTTTAGGGCTCTGGTCATCTCCTGTCATATGTAGATGTGCCTACTAGATACAATACATGTATATTATGTGATGTGATATGGAACAATGCAATGCAATGCAATGCAATGCAATACAATACAATACAATACAACAGAAGGCAAATAATACAATACAATACCAAAATACAAAGAATACTATACTATATCATATCATACGATACCATACGATACCATACGATACCATACGATACCATACCATACCATACCATACCATACCATACCATACTATACCATACCATACCATACCATACCATACATATCATCATACCATACCATACATCATACCATACCATACCATACCATACCATACCATACCATACCATACCATACCATACCATACCATAATACCATACCAACCATACCATATGATACGATATGATACCATACCATACCATACCATACCAAACCATACCATACCATACCATACCATACCATACCATACCATACCATACCATACCATCATACTAAACCATACCATACCATACCATACATACCATACACCATACCATACCATACCATACCCTACCATACCATACCATACCATACCATACATACCATACCATACCATACCATACCATACCAACAAAGCAAGCAAAGCCAGAGCAAGATTGAGGCAGCGAGATGTGGTTTCTAAGAAGAATGTTGAGAGTTCCATGGACAGCAATGAAATAAACGAGACAGTCTTGATGGAGCAGACACAAGTAGATCAGTCATAAGGAAGATTAGGAAAAGACAGGCAACATTTATAGGCCATTTTATGAGGAAGGGGGATTTGGTGCACCTGGTCACAACGGGAAAGCTGGAGGAAAGACAGCACCAGGTAGACCCCGGGAGAAAATGCTGGACGGACTTGCAGAGTGGCTAGGGATGAGGAGGGTGGGGGAGATGCTAGGGCAACGAGAGATAGAGACAGATGGAAGTCCATGATCGCCAGCGCCATGCGCAGGGCACCTGATGATGATGATGATGACCATACCATATCATGCCATATAATACAATACAATAATATTCAATACAATACAATACAATACAATACAATACAATACAATACAGTAAGTTTTCATTTGCAAGTGTACTTGTGTGTGTATGTGTGTGTGTGCGCGACCACGAGCGCCCGTGCGCGCCTACGTGTGCGAATGCGTCCGTATGTGCATGCATGTGTGTGTGTGTGTGTGTGTGTGTGTGTGTGTGTGTGTGTGTGTGAGTGTATGTATATGAGCGTTTGTTTGTGGTTTGTTTGTGTGTGTGTGTGTGCGCGCGCGCGCGCGCGTGTGTGTGTGTGTGAGTGAGTGTGTGTGTATGTGTGTGTGCGTACATGTGTGTGTGTGTACATACGTGTGCATGTATGTTCGATGTGTGTTCGTGCGCGCGTGCGCGATGCGTGTGCGTATTACCCATAGCAAGGTAGGTGAAGTGGAAACTATCAACCTGACTATGAAAGCTCTTTCTCATTTTCTTAGCCAATGCCCAAACTAAAGAATCAATATCACATGACGGGCAATAAGGCCAAACGCCAATCTCTCAGCTCTGATATCATTGCGTAAAAATACACAGTGCACAGAGAGAGAGAGAGAGAGAGAGGAGAGGGAGAGAGAGAGAGAGAGAGAGAGAGAGAGAGAGAGAGAGAGAAGAGAGAAGAGAGACGAGACAGAGAAACAGAAACGTGAATGATACCGAGAGGGAAAAAGTGGGAGAGAGGGAGACAGACAAACAGACAGAAAAGAGTGAGGGAAGGACAGAGACACTGAGAGAGAGAGAGAGGAGAGAGAGGAGAGAGAGGAGAGAGAGAGAGAGAGAGAGAGAGGGGAGAGAAGAGAGAGGGAGGAGAGAGAAGGCTGAGAGAGAGAGAGAAGCTGAGAGAGAGAGAGATTAAGAGAGAGAGTAGGATGGATGAAGAGAGAGAGAGACAGAGACAGAGACAAAGACAGAGACAGATACAAACAGAAATAAACATAGATTTAGTGACAGTCAAATAAACAGTGTGTGTATGTGTGTACGCATGCGCGCGCGTGTGTATGCGTGTGAAGGGGAGAGGTTCGGGGAGAAAGAAAAAAGTATAAGAGAGGGGAGAGAGAGAGAGAGAGAGAGAGAGAGACAGCGAGAGAGAAAAGAAGAAGAAGAAGAAGAAGAAGAAGAAGAAGAATGAGGAGGAGGAGGAGGAGGAATAGGAGGAGGAAGAAGAAGAAGAAAAAGAATAAGAAGAAGAGGAAAAAGAAGAAGAAAAAAAAAGAAAAGAAGAAACCGAGAGATTATTTGAGAGACAATCTGAGCGACAGACAAAAAACAGAGAGAAACAAGAGTCCAGGGAGACAGAAAGGAAAAAGAAGAAGAAAGAAGAAAAGAAAAAGCAAAAAAAAGCAGACAAACTTTAAACTTTCTCAAACTCATTACGTATCTCATTTCGAGGAAACCACACACACAAAAAACTTCGCTTGGTTGCAAGTTAAAAACTTACCGTCACGTCTAGGAAACTAGTAGCCAGTCAGTTCCAGCCACCCCACCCTCACCCCACCCCATCCCACTTCCTTTCAATTCCAAGTCTCCATTCTGCCCCCCCCCCTTCCCCCAACCCAGCTATATAGGCAGGCTGGCTTCTAATTTAAATTGTGGGGTTGCTTTTTTTTTTCCTTTCTTTTCTTTTCTTTTCTTTCTTTCTGTCTTTTCTTCTTTCTTTTTCTTTTTTTTCTCTCTTCCATCGCTCCTTGCCTGGTCCGAAAAGTCTCATTTTTCTTGCGTATCTGCCCGAAATTGCAGAGGGAAGCCTGAATTTTTTTTTTTATGAAACTTTTCTCCTCGAGTTGTTTCCAGGGGAGGGACCAGCCTGTACTGGGTGTCGACTCTGGCAGTGTAATAAGTTGGGCAATTTCCATAATGAAATGCTTCGGCGGTGAGATTGTTGACTGACGAGGGTGGGTGTGATGAGACGGGTGGTAGTGGTGGTGAGTTCTCTGGGTGGGGGTGTGGCGTGGTTGGGGCGGAGGGTGGAGTTAAGAGGTGTGGGAGAAAGGGTGGGAAAGAGAGAGAGAGAGGGTGCGGGGAAGGAGGGGAATACAGACAGAGATGATTATATGTGTTTATATATAGCTTGAGTGAGAGGGAGAAAGTGGACCTTGTTAAAAAGAGACATAGAAAAAGACAAGAGACAAAAGAAAAAGACACAAAGAAAGACAAGAGACCTGGAGACACCAAGAAAGACAGAGATAGTGGGACAGAGACATTCATACAGAAAGACAGACGGAGAGACCGACAGACAGAGTGAGAAGCGAAGGGGGTGGAAAGAGACAGGTAGAAAGTTAGAGAAGAGTGTACTGTGGCATTTAATAATAATAATAATAATTACAATATTTATATAGCGCAAAATCTTGATAAAATCAAATCTAAGCGCTGAAGCAGACACACACGCAAGCACGCACGCACGCACGCACACACACGCACGCACACACACACACACACACACACACACATATATATACACACACACACACACACGCATGGCTATAAATGGGGAGAAAGAATAAAAGCAATAAAAGCAAGAATAAAAGCAATGGAAAATTATAGAGAGCATAGCATATGCAATTATATATTATAACCATGTGATTCCCTCCGAGCGGAGACAGGCTGCAGAGGGGGGGGGGGGGGTTGAGTGAAGTTAGGATTTTATGCGGAGGAGAAAAGGTGAGTTTTGAGAGCGGACTTGAAGGAGACAAAAGTAGGTTGCTGACGGACTGAGAGAGGAAGTTTGTTCCAGGAGAGTGGACCAGAAACAGAGAAGGCTCGTGGACCATAGGTATTGAGCTTAGTGCGTGGAAAGCGAAAAGTCAGAGGATCGGAGGCAGAGCGGAGGGTACGTGAGGGAACATAGATCTCAAGTAGGCTTGACAGGTAATCGGGGGCTGCGTTATTGAGGCTTTTGTAGCACATGGTGTCTAGTTTGTACTGTATGCGCTTTGATACAGGGAGCCAGTGAAGTTGTGCCAGGAGAGGAGATATGTGGTCAGCTTTTTTTCTTTTTGAGTACAAGGCGTACAGCATTTGTCGATTATCTGTTAGTCTGTCTGCTTTCTCTCTCTCTCTCTCTCTCTCTCTCTCTCTCTCTCTCTCTCTCTCTCTCTCTCTCTCTCTCTCCACACACACACACACACACACACACACACACTCACACACACACACACACACACACACACACACACACACACACACACTTACACACACATATATGTATATATGATCCTCTCACTCTCTCTTTCTACACACTCATACACACAACACACACACATACATATGTATAGATAGATAGATAGATAGATAGATAGATAGATAGATAGATAGATAGGTAGATAGATAGATAGATAGATAGATAGATAGATAGATAGATAGATAGATAGATATAATCATAATCATCATCATCATGTGCCCTGCTGCATGGCGTTGGCGATCATGGCCCTCCATTTGAATCTATCCCTTGTCGCTGCAAGTACATCTCCCATCCTCTCTGTCCTCAGCCACTCTGTAAGCCCATCCAATATTTTCTCCCTGAGTCTACCTGGTGTTCTCTTTCCCCCCAGCTTTCCTGTTTTGACCAGGTGCTCTAATTTCTCTGTCCTCGTAAAATGTCATTTAATGTTGGTTGTTTTTTCCTAATCTTCTTTATTAATGTTCTTCTTGTGTCTTCCTCCTTGAAGACTGTCTCGTTCGTTTTCTTTGCTGTCCATGGAACTGAACATTCATCTTAGAAACACCATTTCAGTTGCCTCAATTTTGTTCTGACTTTGTGTGTCGACTGTCCACGTCTCACGTCCATACAACATATATTGTGGTCCTATGTATGATGCTTATATATTATCCTCGGAAATAAAGATCTCTCTGGTTTCCCTTGGAAGACTATAGTTTCAGCCAACTACATCAAATTACTTATGATTACAGCATCAACATTTTATCATGGGGATAATATCGAGGTGCATCACAAAAGACTAAAGACGGGAGATGCATTATTCTGCTATGTACAATGACATAACGTCTGGTGTTACGGGTATTTTATCATGTTTTCTTTTCTATTTCAGAAACGGTTTTTACGTTTTTATCAAACATCTCTTTATCAATGTCCTCAAACTCTATATTCCAATTATTGTTTTTAGAGTCTGTGTTCTAATTATGAAAACAAAGTTGTTGTTTTTTTCTGAAGACGATGCTTTATATATTACGATTTCTATACTTACATGAAGAATTCTAAATCCCACACACATATAAAACCATTATATAACATTAAATCTTTTACAACAAGTCATTTTGAAAAAATGAGAGGAATGTCAGATAGATATAAATGAAACGATACAACGCATATTAATATTCATCGTGTCCATTTGTTACAGGATCAACTCCAAATCTGATCAAACGAATTTTCACTTTAACATTCAATGAAAATCCTCCTGTTTCACCAAGCACAAAACAGGAATTATTTCTTAACTAGTCAGCCCCCTTGGTGCAGTGGTTAGCGTAACGGAATAAAAACTGGAAGGTTGTGGGTTCGAATCCCATTAAATCGTTGGAATTTTCGGACCCAACCGACTCTCACTCAGAGTTGAGAGTGCCGTCGGCTCATTTGGAAAACTGGGACCACACAGTTGAGACTTGGGACCACACAGTTGAGACTTGGGACCACACAGTTGAGACTTGGGACCACACAGTTGAGACTTGGGACCACACAGTTGAGACTTGGGACCACACAGTTGAGACTTGGGACCACACAGTTGAGACTTGGGACCACACAGTTGAGACTTGGGACCACACAGTTGAGACTTGGGACCACACAGTTGAGACTTGGGACCACACAGTTGAGACTTGGGACCACACAGTTGAGACTTGGGACCACACAGTTGAGACTTGGGACCACACAGTTGAGACTTGGGACCACACAGTTGAGACTTGGGACCACACAGTTGAGACTTGGGACCACACAGTTGAGACTTGAGACCACACAGTTGAGACTTGGGACCACACAGTTGAGACTTGGGACCACACAGTTGAGACTTGGGACCACACAGTTGAGACTTGGGACCACACAGTTGAGACTTGGGACCACACAGTTGAGACTTGGGACCACACAGTTGAGACTTGGGACCACACAGTTGAGACTTGGGACCACACAGTTGAGGCTTGGGACCACACAGTTGAGGCTCAATCACGTCACGGATATGTCCGTGAGGATGGTGATTACATATCCTGACCAACACCGCAAGTGTCTGTATTTCCCGGGCCATCGTCATGGATCATCATAGCGTTGTGAAAGATTGTCTCAGAGTGTGGACATTGCAATGGTGTAGAAAATCAGACAAGGGGAAAAATAGAAAGAAATTGTACTTTCTTTTTGATGTGAAAGCTATGCTTTAAAACGTTTAAAGGTAATTTATCAGACAGTGCCTGATCATCAATAATTCATGAATCATATCGAAATGCTGCACTACACGTTTATCAAACAGATTCAGGCTTAGTTTCAATTGTAAGGTTCAATTTTTCGATTTGATTTGTATTAAAGTGAACCTTGCCTCTGTATTTACATCATAGGCAACATTCTTCATATGCTGGACAATTATTATTCATGTTAAAAGAGTCCGGTTTATTCATACAATTTTATTCTTAAAAGATCAATACCATCCACAGGTATTGGAAATCCACTTTGTTCATTTCATTTGGTACAAAAATCAACAATATCACTGTTTTTTTTATAGTTGTTTTTGTTTTGTTTCTGTTTTGTTTGTTTTGTTTTGTTTGTTTTTTTGTTTGTTTTTTTTGTAGTGAACATTAATACACATTACTTTGTTGTTGTTTTTTTGTAGTGAACACTAATATTTTAATATCAGTTTTTATTTTTCTGTGCGCTGTGCGTGTGTATGTGTGTGTGTGTGCGTGTGTGTGTATGTGTGCGCGTGCGTGTTGTGTGTGTGTGTGTGTGTGTGTGTGTGTGTGTGTGTGTGTGTGTGTGTGTGTGTGTGTGTGTTGTTTGTGCGTGCAAATGGAACATGCGGTAAGAAAATACAGAGAAAGTAAAATGCATGATATTTGCGATGAGGATGTTTTAGTGACGGGAACGTTCAATGTTTCCATTGAAATGGTATGTACAAACAAATGGTTTTAATTACTTACCTGTATGTTTATCTAGTTACGTAAAATCTAATATTTGTAGGGTTTATGTGTGTTTCTGTGTGCGTGTGTGTGTGTTTGTATCTCTGTGTGTGTGTGTGTGTTCGTTCGTTATTTCTTTTAACGTCTGTTCACATATGTGCTTTTAGACGGATGTGTGTGTGTGTGTGTGTGTGTGTGTGTGTGTGTGTGTGTGTGTGTGTGTGTGTGTGGTGTGTGTGTGTGAGTGTGTGTATGTGTGTGTGTGTGTTTGTGTGTGCGCGTGTGTGTGTGCATGTGTGTGTGTGTGTGTGTGTGTGTTAATAGAAACGCTTAAATCTTCGTTTTTCTGCTCTTACTTTAAGTTTGTTACTATTCAAAAATTTAAGTGTATAAATCGATAAACAAATAGAAGGAATATACCTAGCAGCGAGCTTACCTGTGCAAAAAAATCTTCATATAATCCACGTTGAAAGTTAAAAGGAAAAAATATTTAAAAATACACGCATGCTGAAGACATGCATAAAGACACTTTTTTTGTTATCAAGTCAGTGATTTTTTTTATACGCGCTGTTTGAGAAATCTGTAATTTTAGTGTTGATTTTTTTTCCTTCTGACAAAATTTGAAATTTAGATTACCATTGTCTCAATTTCGTTGTGACTATAGAAGAGTTTTGTGTATAGCCACTCTTTTTAGATAGGTATGTATTTCCATAGTAATACTGTGTTAATTTGTGTCCATTAAAAATACAAAAAAGAGGTGAAGGGGGGGGGGGGGGGGCAGGGCGTGCTTTTTTGTAATAGACCAACTGTAATTTCACAGAGATAAGATTCCGTGAATTGGAAAAAATCCAATCGAATTTTTTTTGCACATAACGGTGGGAGAATATCACATTTTGCGCTTCATAGCCTGCAAATGTTTGGTTCACGAAATTTCGGAAAATGAGTCTTTATTTTCTGTTTTCGTAT
>JAPXFY010000024.1:17954819-17977319 GCA_030674185.1 Monoplex corrugatus
GAAGGAAAAAACAAACGAACAAATAAATTAATAAGTAAATAAATAAGATAGAAAGAAAGAAAGAAAGAAAGAATGAATGAATGAATGAAGCAAACAAGCAAGCAAGCAAACAAACAAACATACAAACGAACGAGCAAATAGATAAATAGTAGCTAAATAATAAAGAAAGGAAGAAGGAAAGAACTAAAGAAAGGAAGAAGGAAAAAAGCAAACAAGCAAACATACAAAAGAACGAGCAAACAGATAAATCAGTAGCTAAATGATAAAGAAAGGAAGAAGGAAAGAACTAAACAAAGGAAGAAGGAAACAAGCAAACAAGCAAACGAACAAACAAATGAACAAATAAGTAAATAAATAATGTAGAAAGAAAGAAAGGAAGAAAAGAAGAAGGGGGAAAAAGAAAGAGAAAGAAAGTAAGAAAGAAAAATAACTAAGCAAACAGACAAACAAACAAATAAACAAACAAATAAATAAACAAACAAACAATCAAGCACCCGTGCTCAGTACAACTATTGTTTTTGTTGAAAAGGACTTTAAAAGTGAAAAACTATCACAATTTCCACAGACAGGGTCAAACAAGCACACTCAGGGTCGTAGGCACTAAGCTGTACTGCAGCAGACATCTTTCTGTCGAAGAGAATGTTCGTTGAATCCACTCTGACTAATTGGTTTCCTACTGAATTTGACAAATCTTTATTATTACTTGGTTTTGATTTGATCTGCTTTTATATAGTCTTCTGCGTCTCAGTTCTGGGTGAATACCTGACCTTTTTTCAGATTCATCATCATCATCAGGTGCCCTGCCGCATGGCGTTGGCGACCATGGACTTCCAACCATCTCTATCTCTCGTTGCCCCCAGCATCTCCCCCACCCTCCTCACCCCCAGCCACTCTGCAAGTCCGTCCAGCATTCTCTCCCTGGGTCTACCTGGTGCTCTCTTTCCCTCCAGCTTTCCCGTTGTGACCAGGTGCTCCAAATCCCCCTTTCTCATAAAATGGCCTGTAAATGTTGCTTGTCTTTTCCTAATCTTCCTTATGAGTGATCTACTTGTGTCTGCCTCCATCAAGACTGTTTCGTTTGTTTTCTTTACTGTCCATGGAACTCTCAACATTTTTCTGAGAAACCACATCTCGGCTGCCTCAATCTGGCTCTGGCTTTGCTTGCTGACTGTCCACGCTTCGCATCCGTACAACAGTATTGGTTCTATATAACATTCAAGGACTCTCTTTCTGATGTTAATTGATAGGCATTTGTTGGTAAGAATGCTTGTCATCTTCTTGAATGCTGTTTTGGCTTGGCCGATTCGGATTGGGGAAGGTAACAGACCTGAGGAAGAGGAGATGGGTACCACTGTCATAAAGTTCTGTGACCTGAAGTTCATGGAACAATATTTACCGTTTTTTTATTTTTTGTTTGTTTGTCTTTTTTGTTTGTTTGCTTATTTGTTTGTTTGATTTTTGTTTTGTTTTGTTTATGTATGTTTTTTGTTTTTTTCGTGGTGGTGGTGGTGGTTGGTTGGCTGGTTTTCAGTGGTCCTGCTTGAGTTGGTTGGTTGGTTAGTTGGTTGGTTGGTTGGTTGGTTGGTTGGTTGGTTTGTTGGTTTTCAATGGTCCTGTTTGTTTGGTTGGTTGGTTGGTTGGTTGGTTGGTTGGTTGGTTGGTTGGTTTTCAATGGTCCTGGTTGGTTGGTTGGTTGGTTGGTTGGTTGGTTGGTCGGTTGGTTTTCAATGGTCCTGTTTGGTTGGTTGGTTGGTTGGTTGGGTGGATGGGTGGGTGGGTGGGTGGTGGTTGGTTGGTTGGTTGGTTGGTTGGTTGGTTGGTTCTTTGGCTGGTTTTCAGTGGTCATGTTTGGTTGGTTGGTTGGTTGGTTGGTTGGCTGGTTGGTTGGTCGGTCGGTCGGTCGGTTGGTTGGATGGTGGCTGGCTGGCTGGCTGGCTGGTTGGCTGGTTGGGTGGGTGGTTGGTTGGTTCGTTGGGTGGTTGGTTGGTTGGTTGGTTGGTTGGTTGGTTGATTGGTTGGTTGGTTGGTTTTTCAGTAGTTTTGTTTCGTTGGTTGGTTGGTTGGTTGGTTGGTTGGTTGGTTGGTTGGTTGATTTGTGTTGGTTGGTTGGTTGGTTGGTTGGTTGGTTGGTTGGTTGGTTGGTTGGTTGGTTGGTTGGTTGGTTGTTGGTGGGTGGTTGGTTGGTTGGTTGGTTGGTTGGTTGATTGGTTGGATGGTTGTTTCGTTTTCAGTGGTCATGTTCGGTTGGTTGGTTGGTTGGTTGGTTGGTTGGTTGGTTGGTTGGTGGGCGGGTGGGTGGATAGGTGGGTGGTTGTTTGGTCGGTTGGTTATTTGATTGGTTAGTTGATTTTCAGTGGTCCTGTTTAGTTGGTTGTTTGGTGTATTGGTTTGTTGGTTGGTTGGTAGGTTGGTTGGATGGTTGGTTGGCTGGTTGGTTGGTTGATTGGTTGGTTGGTTGGTTGGTTGATTTTTCAGTAGTTTTGTTTCGTTGGCTGTTTGGTTGTTGGTTGGTTGGTTGGTTGGTTGGTTGGTTGGTTGGCTGAGTGGTTGGTTGGTTGGTTGGTTGGTTGGTTTTCAATGGTCCTGTTTGGTTGGTTGGTTGGTTGGTTGGTTGGTTGATTGGTTGGTTGGTTGGTTGGGTGGGTGGGTGGGTGGTGGGTGGTTGGTTGGTTGGTTCTTTGGCTGGTTTTCAGTGATCATGTTTGGTTGGTTGGTTGGTCGGTCGGTTGGTTGGATGGTGGCTGGCTGGCTGGCTGACTGGTTGGCTGGTTGGGTGGTGGTTGGTTGGTTCGTTGGTGTGGTTGGTTGGTTGGTTGGTTGGTTGGTTGGTTGGTTGGTTGTGTTGGTTGGATTGGTTGGTTGGTTGTTTTTTCAGTAGTTTTGTTTCGTTGGCTGGTTGGTGTTGGTTGGTTGTTGGTTGGTTGGTTGGTTGGTTGCTGTTTGGTTGGTTGATTGGTTGGTTGCTTGGTTGTGGTTGGTTGGTTAGTTGGTTGGTTGGTTGGTTGGTTGGTTGGGTGGTGGTTGGTTGGTTGGTTGGTTGGTTGATTGGTTGGATGGTTGTTTCGTTTTCAGTGGTCATGTTCGGTTGGTTGGTTGGTTGGTTGGTTGTTGGTTGGTTGGTTGGTTGGTTGGTTGGTTGGTTGTTTGGTTGGTTGGTTGGTTGGTTGGTGGGCGGGTGGGTGGATAGGTGGGTTGTTGTTTGGTCGGTTGGTTATTTGATTGGTTAGTTGATTTTCAGTGGTCCTGTTTAGTTGGTTGTTTGGTTGATTGGTTTGTTGGTTGGTTGGTAGGTTGGTTGGATGGTTGGTTGGTTGGTTGGTTGGTAGGCTGGTTGGTTGGTTGGTTGGTTGGTTGATTTTTCAGTAGTTTTGTTTCGTTGGCTGTTTGGTTGGTTGGTTGGTTGGCTGATGGTTGGTTGGTTGTAGTTGGTTGGTTGGTTTCAATGGTCTGTTTGGTTGGTTGGTTGGTTGGTTGGTTTTCAGTAGTCTTGTTTTGTTGGTTGGTTGGTGGTTGGTTGGTTGGTTGGTGGTTGGTGGTTTCAGTGGTCATGCTTGTTGTTTTTTGTTGGCTGTTTGTTTGATCGGTTTGTTTGGTTGGCTGGTATTCAGTGGTCATGGTTGGTTCGTTGGTTGGTTGGTTTTCAGTAGCCTTGTTTCGTTGGCTGGTTGGTTGTTGGTTGTTTGGTTTGTCGGTTGTCGGTTGGTTGGCTGGCAGGTTTCAGTGGTCATGTTGGTTGTTGGTTGTTTGGTTGGTTGTTGTTGGTTGGTTGGGTGGGTGGGTGGTTGGTGGGTGGTTGGTTAGTTGGATGGATGGATGGTTTCAGTGGTCATGTTCGTTGACTGATTAGTGGTTGGTTGGCCGGTTTTCAGTGGCCCTATACCTCCAAAAGCGGCTGAAAGTGTTCTTTCTTCTTCCTTCCACCCGTCAACTTGTGTACCATCTTGGGTGTAGCGAGGAGAAAGGCTTGGCGGAGTGCGGCGAGTTGGAAAACCTGAAGTGAAGAAATACCGTGAGAGTTGAATGATTCAAATCCAGAAATGAATCTTGGAAAAAAAAAAAAAACTAAGACAGAAGTTACTTTCCGCCCAAACAAGGGGGCAAGTCAGTCCAGAGAAAAAAAAAGAAAAAGAACGACAAGACGGCTGTGGGGCTAGAGGACCCGACCCGACATGGCGAAGCTAATAATAATCCTGACAGGACAGCGGAGTTCGCTCACCCTTGAACAAACTGAATCGTGATAAACGTCCAGCCACAAGACAAACTGGATGGACTGGGCCAAAGCCAGCAATTAAAGCGGCAATTAGACGTTCAGACGAGACAGCCACACCTATGAATCGGGGGTGGGGGGGAGGGGTGGGGGTGGGGAGGGGGGAACAAACGGCCGAGGTGTGGTCCATGGAAGCAGCCTGATGATGCAGAAGCGGAGTGTTAGGAACACGGATCTTCCGATTGATTGAGCGCCTCCCTTCGAGTGGACAGCAGGCCCCCTGGACCCTCGACAAAAATGTTCGGACATCGTTACGTCCAGTTCAACGCGTGTCTGACGATCCTATTCTCTCCCTTGTCCCTTGTCTCCCTTGTCCTGTCCTGTCCTGTCTCTTTTGGGAGACGTGAGAGAGAAAGGGTGTGGTGGGGGGGGGGGGTGTAGGGGGTGTCGGCATTGACGTTGGTGGCAGTGGTGTGAAATGTCGTCTGCTGCTCATTATGGCAGTGATTTCATCAGTGATTGAGTTTCTGATGGCTTCACACGCTTGGTCGCCTTGTCAGCGCAGAGCGTCCGTCATAATAATGTCTTTGTTGTCGTAACAATATCGTCAATGTCACACACGTAAAATTGCCCTCGTTATTCTCATGATGTCATTGTTACAGTCTTATTGTCATCGTCTTAACTGATAATAACAATAATGATAATAATCACGTCATGTCATAATGATGGAGTTTGTTCAATATCCATGATGATGATAAACGAATAGAAACCAAACACACATGAACACAAAAATTTCTTCGTCTTTCGTTTACCGTCGAAAAGGGAAGGCCACATTTGGCGATGACTGTGGCCATTTTTTCCCCAGTTTATACCAGCTGCTCAGTCGAAAACCAAGACGCGATGCTGCTCTATCCTGGAGAGATCTCAATGGTCGAGCGTCATTCTAGTCTGATATAGATGACCGTGTAAACTTTTGTGTCATATTATTTGCACGGTACCGTGGTTTGATAGAAGGTGCCTGCAGGCAGAAAAGATTAAATTTCTAGCAAAGAATTCCAGGTGGGGAATACTATTAATACTGAAAGAGCCCCCACGATGATAGTTGGGGGGGGGGGGGGGACGTTGACCACTCCTTCCAATCTATCATACAGAGGATTGAAAAAAAATTAACACAAATTTCGACACAACTAAGGACACTATTACAAAACAAGCCTAAACTATCCACTTGGCAAAGGGGCTGGTTGGTTCCTCTGATAGACATGTGGACCCAAGATCTGGTATATCGAGTTCAATCCCCTACCCCCAACATTAAAAACCGGCCTGTTCGTTGCTCGTTTAATGAGGAATGATGATATGTGATGATGATGATGATGATGATGATGATGATGATGATGATGATGATGATGACGACGACGACGACGACGACGACGATGATGATGATGATGATGATGATGATGATGATGATGATGATGACTACACGAATGAGGGCTGAAGTCAGGTTGGATTTTTCGTCTTTCGTTCACCGTCGAAAAGGGGCGGCCACATTTCAGAGAATAGGATCGTCATCACCAAATCATCGTAACAATATCGTCAATGTCACACACGTAAAATTGCCCTCAGGGGAGGCGCTCAATCAATCGGAAGATGCGTGTTCCTAACACTCCGCTTCTGCATCATCAGACCGCTTCCATGACATCCAACCTCTGACTTCAGCCCTCATTCGTGTAGTCATCATCATCATCATCATCATCATCATCTATCATCATCTTCATCATCATCATGTGATCTGCCGCATAGCGTTGGCGATCATGGCCCTCAGTAAGAATCTATTCCTTGTCGCCGCAAGTACATCTCCCACCTTTTCTGTCCTCAGCCACCCTGCAAGTCCGTCCAATATATTTTTTTCCTGGGTCTACCTGGTGTAAGTATTCGTATTATATTCGTGTTTAGTTGGTGAAACTCGACAGAGGCAAAATTTCGACCAATTGCTATTTTTCATTTTTGGATTTGGTAATTTGTTCGAAAGGGATTCTTCGTGCTCAGACAATTCCATATGCGCTTTAGCCAAATCTTGCCAACAGTTGTCTGACAGACTCCCTGAGCCTCATAAATGCCCATGTCTTAAGATAGGGAGGGAGGAGAATGGACCTATTTAAACACCAAGCTGACACCACCAGAATGATAGATATATTAAGACGAGCAGCAAACAGGCTGGTTTTTAATGTTGGGGGTAGGGATTGAACTCGATGTATTAGGTCTTGAGTTCACATCTCTGTCAGAGGAACCAACCAGCCCCTTTGCCAAGTGGGTAGTTTAGGCTTGTTTTGTAACAGTGTTCTTAGTTGTGTCGAAATTTGTGTTAATTTTTTTTAATCCTGTGTATGATAGATTGGACGGAGTGGTCAACGCCCCCCCCCCCCCCCACTGCCATCGTGGGATGCCGTGGGCTCTTTCAGTATAAATAGTATTCCCCACCTGGAATTCTTTGCTAGAAATTTCATCTTTTCTGTCACTCTCTTTGTTTCTGCCTTATAATAATAATAATGAGTACTTATAAGCGCAAGATCCAGAGAACTCTGCTCCAAGCGCTTTACAATTCACCCTATCTTTACCACCCCTATTCGCCACTTCAACATTAGCAGTTATACATACATATCAATCAAGTCTACTATAATTACAATGACATCAACACAAACAGAAACATGTCTATCAAATCTAACCAATAGTTGCCCATCGGACAGACAATAATAGATATTACATCACAAGTTATCCAAAATACACAAACAACCACACCCACAATGCACATTATATAATACACGAATCAAGCGCACAAACGCAACAGCCCAAACAATATTTTAAAGACAGAAACTTTTTTCACATTTTTCTATACAGATGTGTTTTGAGGCCAGATTTGAATGAGGTGATTGTGTCTGAGTGCCTAAGGATGTTGGGGATGTTGTTCCATGTTTGGGGTGCTTGATAGGAGAATGCTCGTTGTCCGTATGTTTTTGTTCGAATGCGGGGGATGCGAAAGAGTCGTGTGTCTGCAGAAGAACGCAACTGACGGGATGGTGTGTAGATGTCAAGAAGCGAGAATAGGTATTCTGGCGCAGTGTTCGAAACAATCGAAAAGGAAAGAGTAGCAAGCTTGTAATCTATTCTGTCAGAGACAGGCAGCCAGTGCAGAGTGCGGAGGAGAGGAGTGACATGGTCAAACTTAGAGGATTTAAAGATGAGACGTGCAGCGTTGTTCTGAATCTTTTGAAGTCTGTCTAAAAGGTTTTTGGGGATGCCAGCTAAGAGAGAGTTGCAGTAATCAATCCTTGAAAGAACAAATGCTTTCTGTCATTGCTTTCTGTCATTTCTTTCTGTCATTTTCTGCCTTGCTGGTCCATTCACCTGTACGTGTTCAATAAAGTCTTACGTGCTTTCTCTTAGGATCGATAATTGGGTGCGTATATTAAGTGCATTTTGGCTCTTGGGAAATGCAATATGCGAAAGGAATTTTAGGTAATTCAGGCCCGTTTTTAATATGTTTTAATGCCATAAGTTATGTTTAAAATTGTATTCATGCTTGTTTATAAATCCACTGTGTGATAGATAGAACGGAGTGGTCAACGCCAGGGGTATCTCCTTAGATGATGTGCGCGAATGCATTGATATGTGCACTTAATTTTCTGTTCCTTTTTTTTAACCTGTTGAAGTACTGTGTGTATTGAAACGGTTGTAGCCCTGATATGGCTCTACGCAGTCGGCTGGGCTTTAAGCAACAGTAACTATAACAATAGCAATAAGTGAACACAAAAGACAACAAACAATAAATTCATGAGAGATGTAGGACAAAAACTACAGATCAGATCAGTTTTCCGATGGACGATGTTTCTTCGTTGAATTGTCATTATTCTCATTGTCACGACAACAGGCCCACTTTGCCTACCACAGTGTGATAACTCGTTAATGTCATTATCAACGTGAATGTTTTTTTGCCTGTGAAGGTTTGATGTGCACTAGTTATTATGCGTAAATAGTATCCCTTTCCCCTCTGGAGATTTTGCTAGGAATTCTGTCATTTCTTCCCATTATTCTCTGCCTTGCTGGTCCATTCATTTGTATGTGTTCCATAAAGTGTTGCATACTTATATATAGCTTCCTACAGGAAGCTGGTAGATAGGGTGAGCGAATCAAAGGGTTATGTTTTTGCGGTTAGTGGACAGGGTGCGGGAGTCAAAGGGTTAATACAACAAAACAAAACAGGCGCAAATTTTCGGCCAACTGGCCTTTATCAAGTGCGTGTGTGTGTATATATAGAAACCGATTGAAGGCAACGGGAAACCACCATTGTAATTTCCCCAGGATACTCATGGATGAATAAACAAAAGGAAAATGAAGATAACGACGTAAATAGGTGCTCCTGTGGAGCACCTTCATCCGGTTGGGACCGTCATGCGGCACAGGTGACACCAGACCGTCAGCCAGCTACTGCGACCAAAGTCAGACTCCAAAATATTAAAATAGCAACATGGAACATCAGAACACTGTTGCAGAAGGAAAAATTAGACAACATCAAAATGGAGATGGAAAGGCTTAACATCAGTATTTTAGGACTAGGGGAAGTGAGATGGAAGGGGGCAGGCACGATAACATCAGGAGAATACACAGTGATATACTCTGGTGGTAATTCACATGAAAGAGGAGTAGGCATCATAATGGACAAAGACAAATCAAAAGCAGTTAAGGGATACTGGGCTGTGTCCGACAGAGTTTTGCTGGTCAAATTGGGAGGCAAACCATTTGATATCAACATCATTCAGGTGTATGCACCAACATTCGCAAGTACCCAGGAAGACATCGACAACTTCTACGAAGTATTAGAGATGGCCAAGGTCCAATGTAAATCACAAGAAGTTACAGTCATAATGGGAGTTTTAATGCTGAAGTGGGATAGGATAGGGTGGAGGATATAGTTGGACCCCATGGCCTTGGTACACAAAATGAAAGGGGTGAGAAACTTGTAGAATGGGCACAGACGAATGAGTCCATAGTAGGAAACACCTGGTTTGAGCAGCCTAATAGAAGAAAATGGACTTGAATGAGTCTAGGAGATTATACCAAAAATCAGATTGACTACATCCTGATTAACAAAAGATTTAGAAATTCTTTACTGTCAGCAAAACACTACCAGGCTCAGACTGCAACAGTGACCACAATCCTGTAGTGGGAAGGTTTAGGCTGAAATTAAGGAAAAGGAAAAAGACCAAAAGCGACATCAACTAAACCATGGACTCTTAAAGACAGATGAAGTGATACGTCAAAAATTTAATGTACATGTTCAAAACAAATTCAGTGCTCTAGAAGACGTTGGTGACAGTGAGGAACAATGGACAAAGTTGAGAAATTCGATAAATGAAGCTTGTGAAGAAATCCCTAAGGCAGATAGAAAAGCAAAAAAAGAGCTGGATGACTAATGAAATTTTGGGCTTGATGGAGGAAAGGAGGAAGGCAAAGAGAAACGAGGAGATATACAGGAAAAAACAAGAAATCTGGAATAGGTGCGTTAAAGCTAAGGAAGCTTGGCTGAAAACAAAATGCAAAGAAATAGAAAACCGACGCAAACGCATCCTCAGGGTATGTACAGACGAATTGAAGAAATTGTCCACAGGAAAAATACATGTACATCAACTGGTTGCTTAAAATCGAAAGATGGCACGCTTATCGTGGAAAAAGACAAAATATTAGACAGATGGGGAGAGTACATTAAAGACCTTTTTGAGGATGACAGAAACGAAAGAACACATTATAAAAAAGAACTTTGAAGGACCACCCATAATGAAGTCAGAGCAGCACTTTAAAAGATGAAACCAGGAAAAGCCCCAGGACCAGACAATATTACAACAGAGATGATTGAAGCCCTGGAGGAATTTGGTATAGAAAAAATAACAGTCCTCCTAAATGAAATTTACGACACTGGAAAAATCCCCAAAGATATGTCAAAATCAATTTTCATTGCACTTCCAAAGAAGACAGGGGCTATAGAATGCGAACTCCATCGCACAATCAGTTTGATGAGTCATGTAACAAAAAATTCCGTTAAGAATAATCATGATGAGGACAAGGAATAGAATCAAAAAGAAATAGCAGAAGAACAGTGTGGATTTGTGGAAGAGAAAGGAACTATTAATGCCATATACATCCTAAGAATTATCATAGAGAGGTCAATTGAGATGAATAAGGATTTGTATTTATGCTTCGTTGACTATACCCGGGTTTCGATCGGGTAAGACATGATGAATTGATCAACCAACTGGAGAGACTCAATGTTGATGGAAAAGATCTACGAATAATCAGAAATATGTACTGGGAACAAACAGGTGCAATGAAATAGAAAACGATATAAGCTCTTCCAAAACATCAAAAGAGGAGTCAGACAGGGTTGTGTTTTGTCACCAGATCTGTTTTCACTTTACAGCGAAAACATCATGAGAAACCTAGAAGAAGACCCTGGATTAAAGGTTGGAGGGAAAATGATAAACAATATTCGATACGCAGATGACACCGTGCTAACTGCAGAAGATGAAAGGGACGTACAAAACCTTGTGAATATACTAGAAATAGAAAGCAAAGGTAAGGGGCTGGAACTAAACAGCAGGAAGACTGAAGTCATGGTGATCAGTAAAAACATGAAATCCCCTCATGCAAAATAACAGCAAATGGCACAACCTTGACACAGGTTAATAAGTTTAAATACCTGGGAACGATCATTTCATCAGACAGCAGATGCACATCAGAAATAACCGGCAGAATCGGCCAAGCCAAAACAGCATTCAAGAAGATGAAAAGCATTCTTACCAACAAATGCCTATCAATTAACATCAGGAAGAGAGCTCTGGAATGTTATATAGAACCAATGCTGTTGTATGGATGTGAAGCGTGGACAGTCAACAAGCAAAGCCAGAACAAGATTGAGGTAGCCGAGATGTGGTTTCTAAGAAGAATGTTGAGAGTTCCATGGACAGCAAAGAAAACAAACGAGACAGTCTAGATGGAGGCAGACACAAGTAGATCATTCATAAGGAAGATTAGGAAAAGAACATGCAACATTTATATGCCATTTTATGAGGAAAGGGATTTGGAGCACCTGGTCACACCGGGAAAGCTGGAGGGAAAGAGAGCACCAGGTAAATACAGGGAGAAAATGCTAGACGGACTTGCGGAGTGGCTGAAGACCAGGAGGGTGGAGGAGATGCTTGGGGCAACAAGAGATAGAGACAGATGGAAGCCCATGATCGCCAACACCATGCGGCAGGGCATCAGATGATGATGATGATGATGATGATGATGATATATATATAAATATATATATATATGTATGTGTGTGTATGTGTATGTGGTGTGTGTGTGTGGTGTGTGTGTGTGTGTGTGTGTGCGTGCGTGCGTGTGTGAGTGCATATATGTATGTGTGTATGTGTGTGTATGTATATTGTGTGTATGTATGATGTGTGTATGTGTGTGTATGTTGTGTGTGTATGTGTGTGTGTGTGTGTGTGTGTGTGTGTGTGTGTGTGTGTGTGTGTGTGTGTGTGTGGGTGTGTGTGTGTGTGTACATCTTTCGTTCGCCCGCTTATCTGGGGAGATCACATCTCGCACTGAATGTGGCTGTATTCACTCACTCACACACACACAAACAACACCACACACACACACAACACACACAACACACACACACAACAACACACAACAACACAACACATACACAACACACACACAAACACACACACACACACAACACACACACACACACAACAAACACACACACACACATACACACACACACACATAAATCACAAAACACACACACATATACACATACACCATACACACACATACACACAACACACACACACACACATACACAAACACACACATACAACACACACACACACCATACACACACACTCACACACACATACAACACACACACACATACACAAACACACACACACAACTCACAAACCTCACACACAACATACACAAACACACACACAACACACACACACACACACCACACCATACAAACACACACACACAACACCAAACACACACACACACAACACACACACCACACAAACACACACACACACACACACACACACACACAACACACATACACAAACACACACACAAACACACACACAACACACACATACACACACACAAACACACACACAACAACACACACACACAACCACACACAACACACACACACACACACACACACACAACACACACACACACACACACACACACACACACACACCACACACACACACACACACACACACACATACAAGAAACGCCAGAGAAGTTTTCCACTGTTTTTTTTTTTTTTTTTTAATTCCAACTTTTGTGGTTTTGTTATGTGTTGGTTTTTATATACATTTGATATAGGCCAGTAACGCTTGTTTTGTTTTGTACTCTCAAACACGGATTCTGATTTAACCCTTGACTCCGACCCATCCACCAACTGCAAAAACTTAACCTTGACTCCCGCACCCTATCCACCAACTGCAAAAACTTAACCCTTTGACTCCATCACCCTATGCACCAGCTTCCTGCAGGAAGCTGGTGCATAGGGTGATGGAGTCAAAGGGTTAAGTTTTTGCTTTACTATCATGGTTGACAATGCAGGATGTTGATAGACAGGCTGCCGGAGTGATAGGGTTAACTTCTTGTGTATTTCTGTTTTCTGTTTGCTTGAACGCGGGCAGTCAACTTTCATTTAGCTAATATGTTTTGTTGTTGTTGTTGTTGTTGTTTTGGGTTTTTTGTTTTGTTCTGTTTTGTTTTGCTTTTTTTTTTTTTTTGCTTTGTCTATAACATTTGATATTAATTTTTTTTTTTTTTTTTCATTGTTTGTTGTTGTTTGTTTGCTGTGTTTGTTCGTCTCTCTGTCTGTTTTGTTTTGTGTGTCTGCTTTTGGTTTTGTTTTTTATTTTGTTTGTTTTGATTGTTTATTTTGTTTGTTCGATTATATGTTTTTGTTTGTTTGTTTGTTTGTTTGTTTCAATTCATTTTCTCTTGTCGTAGCAGAGGTAGATCACCCAAAAGGAGATTCGTCTGTGAGTAAAAGTCTGTTGAACAATTCGTTAAATTTCGTTTATATCAAGTTTCATTTTATTTCATCTCTCTCTCTCTCTTTCTTCTCCTCTCTTCTCTCTCTCTCTCTTTCTCTCTCTCTCTCCCCTCCATATCTCTCTCTCCCTCTCTCCATCCCTCTCTCTCCCTCCTTCTCTCTCTCTGTCTCTCTCTCCCTCACTCTCTCTCTCTCTCTCCTTCCTTCTCTATCTGTCTGTCTGTCTGTCTCTTCTCTCCCTCCCTCTCCATCTCTCTCTCTCTCTCCCTCCTCATCTCTCTCTCTCTATCGCCATCTCTGTCTCTTCTCTTCGTCTGTCTGTCTATCTGTTTTGTCTGTCTGTCTGTCTCTCTCACTCCCTCTTCTCTCAAATCTCTATCAATCCCATATTGATTCACATGTCTTTTTAAAAGTACTTTCCCCTTTCCTGCAGATGATGGCATTCCGCTTGAGTCACTTCCTTTGACCAGTCAGTCAGATAACACAAGAAATAAAAAAAAGAAAAAGAAGGGGGATTTGGGAGGAAGTTACCAACAACATCCCCCTCCCTACCCCCCTGCCACCCCACCCCCACCCCCACCCCTCCTGTCCCCGCCTCTCCCCCCACCACTCACCTCCAACCATCTCATCTTCATAGTTGGTTGAAAACTGTTCAATATACTCACAGCGACAACTATTGCCCGGTACTTGATGCCCCCTTTGGCCACAATTACTCATGGAGCAATGAGAATGGTCATTAAAGCGAAAAACCCGATTTTGTGCAACGGCGAAAGCAGAAAATTGTTCCGTAGGAGAGACGGCATTGGGAAGACAGAGGAGCCTGGTATAACCGAATGCCAAACGGAATTATTTGCGTTACTCGCAAGACTACCACCGTTTTGAAAAGAAAATCAGGTAACGTACTATAGGGACTATTTGTGGTGGGCGCGCGGGCGTATGAATACCCGATGCGAGGGTCAGTTCACACAGGCAGCCAGGCTTGAGTTTTCTCCCTTCTGCTCTGGTCACCTTTCTCCGCAGGAGATTTGTCAGTTGGTCAACTGCGCGTGCTCGATGTGGTCAAATAGTGCGGGGTTGGGTGGTGGGGGAAAGAGCAAAATGATTGACCGATGATTGGGTCTGGTTAAACTGAAGGAAATGAACTGCGTTGTCTCTCTCTCTCTCTCTCTCTCTCTCCTCTCTCTCTCTCTCTCTCTCTCTCTCTCTCTCTCTCTCTCTCTCTCTGTGTGTGTGTGTGTGTGTGTGTGTGTGTGTGTGTGTGTGTGTGTGTGTGTGTGTGGTGGGTGTTTGAGGGTGGGTGGGTGTGATCGTTCGTGGGTGGCAAACGGGAATGATTTTACACATGTTTCATTTTCATGGGTGATTAATTGTTATTCGGAAATAGAGAGGTTTGCGTTTGCCACGGTTCAGAGGTCGGACTGGCAGACAGGAACTCTCTCTGCCTTTGCAACCAACCAACCAACCAACCAAGCAGGCCGCTTGCAAGCTCTGCAGACCCCTTGGCCACATCGCTGGATCTCCCTCTTTTTTTTTTATCTGACTGCATGGGTTCGAGTATGACTCAGATATAAAGACAAAGAGAGAGAGAGAGAGAGAGAGAGAGAGAGAGAGAGAGAGAGAGAGAGAGTGTGTGTGTGTGTGTGTGTGTGTGTGTGTACGTGTGACAGAGACAGACAGACAGACAGAGACAGACAGAGACAGACAGAAAGAGATGGAGGGAAACAGACAGACACAAAGGGAGATAGAGAGAGGGAGACAGACAGAAAGAAAGATAGATAGACAGAGAAGGGAGAGAGAAAGAGAGACAGAGAGAGAGAGGAGAAAGAGAGAGAGAGAGAGGAGAGAGAGAGAGAAGAGAGAGAGAGAAAGAGAGAGAGAGAGAGAGAGAGAGAGAGAGAAAGAAGACAGAGACAGACAGACAGACAGACAGAGAGTGAAAATGAAAGAGACAGACAGACAGAAGGTGGGGGAGAGGGGGAAGAAAGAAAGAAAGAAGGGAGAAAAAGAAAGAAAAAACAGCGCTACTTCTGGATCGTTCAGCTATCAACGGATACTGGTTCTGTATAAGCCTGATCAGGAAGTATCTCTCTGTCGAAACAACTGCAAAACTCGTTCTCTCCTTCATAATGTCTCGCATTGACTATTGCAATTCACTCCTGTCTGGTCTTCCTGCCTCCACCATTCACATCCTACAGCGCATTCAAAACAATGCTGTACGCCTTGTACTCAAAAAGAAAAAAGCTGACCACATATCTCCTCTCCTGGCACAACTTCACTGGCTCCCTGTATCAAAGCGCATACAGTACAAACTAGACACCATGTGCTACAAAAGCCTCAATAACGCAGCCCCCGATTACCTGTCAAGCCTACTTGAGATCTATCTTCCCTCACGTACCCTCCGCTCTGCCTCCGATCCTCTGACTTTTCGCTTTCCACGCACTAAGCTCAATACCTATGGTCCACGAGCCTTCTCTGTTTCTGGTCCACTCTCCTGGAACAAACTTCCTCTCTCAGTCCGTCAGCAACCTACTTTTGTCTCCTTCAAGTCCGCTCTCAAAACTCACCTTTTCTCCTCTGCATAAAATCCTAACCTCACTCAACCCCCCTCTGCAGCCTGTCTCCGCTCGGAGGGGAATCACTTTGTTTTAATATATAATTGTATATGATATGCTCTCTATAATTTTCCATTGCTTTTATTCTTGCTTTTATTGCTTTTATTCTTTCTCCCCATTTATAGCCATGCGTGTGTGTGTGTGTGTGTGTGTGTGTGTGTGTGTACGTGTGTGTGCGTGCGTGCGTGCGTGCGTGTGTGTCTGTTTCAGCGCTTAGATTTGATTTTGTCGAGATTTTGCGCTACATAAATATTGTAATTATTATTAATTATTATTATTATTATTATTATGTGAAAGATAAAGCAAAGAAGGAGAACAGACACTCTTCAATCCCATCACTCCAGCCTAGTGAAAAGTTCAGATCCCTACCACTTCACTCCCCTACGACCAAGGGCCATGGAAGTTTGGAAGTTTGGAAGTTTACAGTTTTGCAGTTTGCAGAGCCATAGACTCAAGATCGGATATCTTGAGTTCAATCCCAGCCCGCAACATTAAAAAAAAACCACACACACACACACACACACAAAAAAAAAAACCTAGCCTGTTCGCTGAAACATCTTTAATTTAATGTTTCCATCATTCTGATGATGTCATATAAATGTGTTCACATGTCCCTTCATCATCCCCCTTCCCCATTTCAAGACCTTGCCAGCGCATAGTGTTTGTTGTTGTTGTTGTTGTTTTGTTTTAGTGTTGTTTTGTTCTGTTTTATTGTTTTTGGTATTTGTTTTTGTTGTTTTGTTGTTGTTTTTTTTGTTTTGTTTTGTTTGTTTGTTTTGTTTTGTTTTGTGTTGTTTTTGTTACGCAGGCTTGGGAAGTCTGTCAGATAACTGCTGGCAGATTTGGGTGTTTGGGTGGAGCGCATATGGAGTTTTCCGAGTGTAGTGAATCCCCCCCCCCCCCCCCTCTTGAACAAACTCCAAACTTTAAAAACTCAAGGATTCGTCGGACTCGGACGAGATGAGTATGCACTCTACCCAGATCTGCCAGCAATTATGTGACAGACTTCTCAAGCCTGCTAATAATAATAATAATAATAATAATAATAATAATAATAATAATAATAAAATATGGGGAAGGGGGCTGAAGGGACTTATGAACACATTTAACGGACAGTTGCAGTTCTCTGGCATACACTCTTATTAACTTGCACAAAACCCTACGTGCTGGCATGGTCTTGAAATGGGTAGGAGGGAGGGGTAGGGGGAGGAGGAGAGAAGAAGAAGAAGAAGAAGAAGAAGAAGAAGAAGAAGAAGAAGAAGAAGAAGAAGCAGAAGAAAAAAAGAAGAAGAAAAAGAAGAAGCAGAAGAAGAAGAAGAAGAAGAAGAAGCAGAAGAAAAAAAGAAGAAGAAGAAGAAGAAGCAGAAGAAAAAAAGAAGAAGAAGAAGAAGAAGAAGAAGAAGAAGAAGAAGAAGAAGAAGCAGAAGAAAAAAAAAAAAAGAAGAAGAGATTCGTGAAGCTGTAACCAGGATGACACCACCAAAATGATGGAAACGCAAAACTGGACAGTTCTGTTTTTGTAGATTTTAAAGTCCTACCACTCTCAGAGTATACGAGGGAGGACTAGCTATAAAAAACTGCTCAAAGAAGCCTTTAAAAAAATTTAGTAGCATTGTGAGATACCGAAGTTTTTGGCGGTGTTCTTGGTATCTGTTGGTGAAAAACTGTACAGCGAACGGGCCAGCTTTTAATGTTACAGGGTGAGATTGAAGTGGAGACGACAGGTCTTGAGTTCAACTGGACATGACAGATCTTGAGTTCAAGGCTCTCATCATCATCATCATCAGGTGCCCTGCCGCATGGCGTTGGCGACCATGGACTTCCAACCATCTCTATCTCTCGTTGCCCCCAGCATCTCCCCCACCCTCTTCACCCCCAGCCACTCTGCAAGTCCGTCCAGCATTCTCTCCCTGGGTCTACCTGGTGCTCTCTTTCCCTCCAGCTTTCCCGTTGTGACCAGGTGCTCCACATCCCCCTTCCTCATAAAATGGCCCATAAATGTTGCTTGTCTTTTCCTAATCTTCCTTATGAGTGTGTCTGCTTCCATCAAGACTGTCTCATTTGTTTTCTTTGCTGTCCATGGAACTCTCAACATTTTTCTGAGAAACCACATCTCGGCTGCCTCAATCTGGCTCTGGCTTTGCTTGCTGACTGTCCACGCCTCGCATCCGTACAACAGTATTGGTTCCATATAACATTCAAGGAGTCTCTTTCTGATGTTAATTGATAGGCATTTGTTGGTAAGAATGCTTGTCATCTTCTTGAATGCTGTTTTGGCTTGGCCGATTCTGCCAGCTTTTTCAGATGTGCATCTGCTATCTGATGAAATGCTCTATCAATTGAAAACCCAACCAGCCGGCATAGGGTTATGGGACAGACTTTAACCCTTTGATTCCCTCACGCTATCCACCAGCTACCTGCAGGATTAACCCTTTGATAGCTGCACAGCCACGTCGTCTGCAAGATTCAGAGGACCACCGCCGTGTGCATGTTCCTAGCACACGTTCAAGATCCCATCCCACTGCCATAAAGGGCTTAAAATTCTGCAGAAAAATCCAGTTCCGCAGGAAAATAGGAATACACGCATGTAATCAAAGAAAAAAAGAAAAAAACAGAAAAACAGAAAAAAAAGGAAAAGAAAAGAAAATGGTGGCGCTGCATTGTGGTGAAGTGCTCTTCTCGGGAAGAGCAGTCTGAATTTCACATGAAAAATCCATGGTGACAGAAAAAAAAGAATGCACACGCACAACACACACACACACACACACACACACACACACACACACACACACACACACACACACACACACACACACACACACACACACATCTATCTATATATCTATCTATCTATCTATCTAACTATCTATCTATCTATCTATTTATCTATCTGTCTATATCTATGTATCTATGTATCTATGTATCTATCTATTTATCTATCTATCTATCTATCTATCTATCTATCTATCTATCTATCTATCTATCGATCTATATCTTTCTATCTATCTGTCTGTCTGTCTGTCTGTATATATATATATATACATATATGTATTTATTCATATGTGTATGTATATGGGTATGTATATGTATATGTCTATGTATGTGTGTGTACACATATTTGTCTGTAATCCTCAATATTCAGGACAATGCCTACTGATAAACGACTCTCCCCATTCATCCAACGAATGTGTACGCACACGGATCTTCAGCGTCTGACGTAGTAGGTCGTTATGCAGGATAGCAGACCAATGCTCAAGGCCACATGTTTTTTTTTCCACTGGCACTTAAAGTCATCGGAAAGGGATTGCAAGGAGGCTCTGGTTCTGCGTTCACCAGTCCCTCCTCTGTATAATAGATGCCGTTTTGCTCTGTTCAAATCCTGAATTTGCCCTGCTGTCGTCAGGATGCTCTGTTTCGAGCATTGTCTTTCTAGATGGTGATTTTGATACCTCAGAGTTCTTGAATGTTGTATAGAACCGATGATGTTATACGGCTGTGAGACATGGACAGTCAACAGGCAAATCCAGAAGAAGATTGAGGCAGCCGAGATGTGGTTATATGGTTTCTAAGAAGAATGTTGAGAGTTCCATGGACATCAAAAGAAAACAAACGAGACAGTCTTGATGGAGGCAGACACAAGAAGGTCATTGATAAGGAAGATTAGGAAAAGACAAGCAACATGTATAGGACATTTTATGAGGAAATGGGACGTAGAGCACCTGGTCGCAACAGGAAAGCTGGAGGGAAAGAGAACACCAGGTAGACCCAGGGGAAGATATTTGACGGACTTGCAGAGTGGCTGAGGACAGAGAGGGTGGAAGATGTGCGTCCGGCATCAAGGGATAGATGCACATGGAGGGCCATGATCTCCAACGCCATGCGGCAGGGCACATGATGATGATAGTGATTGATGATGATGATGATGATGATGATGATGATGATGATGATGATGATGATGATGAGATGATGATGATGATGATTATGATGATGATTATGATGATGATGATGATGATGAGATGATGAGATGATGATGATGATGATAATGATGATGATGATGATGATGATGAGATGATGATGAGATGATGATGAGAGAATGATGATGATGATGATGATGATGATGATGAATAATGATGATATCTGTGTATTGCTTGAACTGCTAAGTCACCGACAGTCACACTCAGTGGCAAGCCAGACTGGGTGATGTCCGTACCAGTAAGAGACCCCATCCATCCCCCACAGCATCCCCTCACAAAACACTGACGACCACCAAAACCAGCGAATCTCCCAAGCGAACTGCAAACAAACAAACAAACAAACAACCAACCAACCAACAACAACCAACCAACCAACAACCAACAACCAACAACCAACAACCAACCAACAACCAACAACCAACCAACCAACCAACCAACCAACCAACCAAACAACACAACCAACCAAACAACCAACACAACAACCAACAACAACCAACAACCAACCAACCAACCAACCAACCAACAACCAACCAACCAACCAACCAACCAACCAACCAACCAACCAACCAACCAACCAATCAAACAAACAAACAAACAAACAAACAACAAACAAACAAACGAACGAACAAACAAACAAACAAACAAACAAACAAACAAACGAACAAACAAACAAACAAACAAACATCAAACAAACAAACAAACAAGTAAACAAAACATTGAGATCACCATGTGATCACGGTGCAAAAAAAAAAGAAAAGATAATAACAATAAAAAAAAGAGAAAATCTTGCGACATTTGTTGTTGTTGTTATGCTACGATGATGCATGAGAAAGGAGATGATCTGACGGTGTTCCGTATTGGATTGAGAGTACATGACAGTGTGGTACTCTATACTAATTTTCATCCCCCCTCCCCCGATAATGATAATGATAATGATAATGACGATAATAGTAATAATAATAATAATAATAATGATAATAATGATGATGATGATGATGACGACGACGACGACGATGATGATGATGACGACGACGACGACGACGATGATGATGACGACGACGACGACGACGATGATAATGATGATGATGATGGTGATGATAACAAAACAACAACAACAACAACAGTATCGTGGCATCGACTTGGCTGCTGTAGGCACTTGCAGTATTAATCAGAACATTCCAGCAACCTCCTTGCCGACGCTTCCGTAAAGTGGATGAGATTCGACCATGTGGTTCCACTTATCCATTAATCCCATAGCACGCTCAACGAGAGGAAGAAGCCGCAGCAGGCTTCCCATTCCAAGACCTGCCAGAGAGCATAGCGTTTTGCGTAGGGCCAAGGAGTCTGTCAGATCCTTACTGGAAAATTTGGGCGGAGGGCATAGTGAATCGTGCTAGTAATAGTAACAATAATGATATTAACAGTAACAATAATGCTAATACTAATGATAATAATAACAATGATAATGATAATAATAATATAATAATAATGATAACAACAGCAACAACAACAACGATAATAATAATAATAATAATAATAACAATGATGATGATGATGATGATGATGATGATGATGATGATGATGATGATGATGATGATGATGATGATGATGATGAAATGATGATAATAATAATAATGACATTCATAAGTCGCCAAATCTTAATTCAAGAATCGAACCAAACTGGGAGGGGGAAGACGCGATGGGAGTAGGGCATATAATCCCTGACCCTAGCCGTCATCCCCTGTCTGTCTGTCGGTCGGTCTGTCTGTCGGTCTGTCTGTCTTTTACTCTCTCTCTCTCTCTCTCCCTCTTTCTCTCTCTTTCTCTCTCTGGATGGTCACATTTATTTCCGGTCGACAGATTTTTTTTTTTTTAATTTTTTTTTTTAAGGATCATTGCACTCAGGGAGGTTACCTTAATGCTCACCATTTTTTTTTCGTCTCATTTTCTACGCCACTTTAATGGCCACAGAAGCTGAAACAGTTTGTATTATGCGATCATGATGATGTCGATGTGGATGATAATCATGATGCTATGGAGTTCCATCTAGTATTGAGACTGCGTGACAGGGTTGTACTCTACGCTTACTATCATAATATATCCTGGCGTCAACCAGGCCCAAGAGATACAGACACCTGCGGTGTTGGTTAGATGATTTGAGCAACACCCTCAATGACGCATCCGCGAAGTGGATGAGACTCGACTGTGTGGTTCCAGTCTTCCCGATGAGCCCATAGCACACCCAACTCTGGGTAGGAGCCGGTTAGAGCCGAAAAATCCCACAAAGATTTTTGAAGGTTTGTGATGGGGATTCGAACCCACAACCTTCCAGTCTGTAGTCCGTTGCGTTAACCACTACACCACGGCGACTGTTTTTTTCTTCTTATTATTTTTCTTTCAGATATTTTTCTATTCAGGTTTGACAAAGTGCACTTCTTATTTTTCCTTCAAATATTTTTCTATTTAGGTTTGATAAAGTGCAAATACAAACAATCTCTTTGTAATGGGCTGGATGGTCTTTTGATAGAGCCGTGGACTCACATCCTGATATCTCGAGTTCAATCCCAGCCTGAAACA
>JAPXFY010000024.1:17992319-17999819 GCA_030674185.1 Monoplex corrugatus
ATATTCTCTCTCTCTCTCTCTTTCTCTCTCTGTATTCCTCTCTCTCTCACTCACTCTCTCTCTCTCTCTTATCTCTCCTCTTCTTCTCTCTCTCCTCTCCTCACTCATTCTCTTTCTCTTGTATTTTTGTTTTCGTTTTTTATTTGTATTTTGTGTCTGTAGTTTTCAATCTTTATTATTTCTATTTTTTTACAAAACGAAACTGACTTGATTAATTTCTGCATCAGAAACCAATTTCAGATTCAACATGAACGTGTTGCCTGCATTGTTTTCGTGCGTACTGCCTGATTGGCTGGTTACCCGGTATGATACGATGAAGCCAGTGGACTGGTTGATTATGCACCAATGCAATTCAGTTAAAGAAATGAAACGATAATAGTCATTCGCTGCTTCTGACAATGAAAGCGGCCGAGTGGTTTTGATTACAATGGGAATGATTGTTGTGTAATTATATTAAGGCTGTGTGCACTGTTAGTGCGACGGTGTCTGGGCACAAAGAAAAAAGAGTTGAATGGGTGAATTGTTCACAGATTAAACAATCATGGCATGCTGGTCTGTTGTTAAGTGTAAGCAGTTATCCCCCCTCCTCTTTTTGTTGTTGTTGTTGTTGTTGTTAGTTCCCTTTCTGTTGTTTTGTCCGTTTTGTTTGTTTTATATTTTGGGGTTGTTGTTGTTGTAGAATAGTAGTTGTGTTCTGATTCAGACCTTTAATCGTTTATTTATTTACTTTATACATATGTTCCTTTTTTGAAGGTAAGCTACACAGATACACATGTCATTTACATGTAACCAAGATTATTCCAACGGTAGGCTGATAAAATATCAGTATAAAATAGATAGGTTAACATATAGTTTAGGTAGGGCCTCAGGACCGGCCAGCTCTTGGATTTATGTGCAGGCTTGATTAATTAAGGCATGTGCTACGGTCACCATACACGTGGCACCTGTGACATTAGCGGATATGGAATTCGTTCCGAGCGAGGAGACGTCATCTTGAGAAACTGAAACTGAAACTGAAGTTGTTGTGTTGTTGTTGTTGTTGTGTTTAAACAACTTCGTATATCGTATATTTGTTTTAGTGGTCGTTTTCTACGTTTTAGCACAACTTCGTAATTCAAACGCTATGTTGAAAATATAAACAATGTTACTCTACTTCCTTTCACTGATAATATCGGTAAAGTCAGAAATTTGGAGTTAGTTCTAGAATATTCATCGCAGTCGGACAATTCCATAAGTGCGCTACGTAAACAAATTTGCTATCAGTAACCAGGGAGACACCTTGATCCTGCACAAAAACCCTATATGCTCTGGCAAGATTTTGAAATGGGAAGGAGGGGAGTAGGGAGAGTGAGGATGGGACTATGAAATACTGACAATATCACAGTGTCAAGAAAGTCAAGATAAGCAGAGAACAAGCCAGCTTTTTCTATCGCGGACTTAGCTGTGCTTGAACTATAGAGAACGTGAGCATTTGACTCATCACTTCTGAAACAGACAGAGGTTCCCACTAATGTGTTAATAATAATAATAATAATAATTACAATATTTATATAGCGCAAAATCTTGATAAAATCAAATCTAAGCGCTGAAACAGACACACACGCACGCACGCACGCACGTACGCACGCACACACACGCACGCCACACACACACACACACAACACACACACACACACACACACACACGCATGGCTATAAATGGGGAGAAAGAATAAAAGCAATAAAAGCAAGAATAAAAGCAATGGAAAATTATAGAGAGCATATGTGTTCAGGTAAATCCGTTGTTTTTCGTACGTCCTTCAGCAATGAATATACGATACTACATGTAAATGGACTCTAATCTTTCTGAGAGTCTTTTTTTCTAATATTTTAAGTAATCAACTAAATTAATCTTTTTTTTTTTTTCAAGTGCTTGGGAGCTTTTACGGGGAAAAAAAAAAACGAAGATGAAGAGGAAGGAGAATGTTGATGGTGATAATGCTTATTTATATTTCAAACAAGATTAACTTTTTAAATATTTCGTCTTTCTTCGGTCTTTCTTTCTGTCCTTCTTTCATTGCTTCTTTTTCATATTTTCATTCATTTTTTCTATGATCGTTTATTTATTTATTTATTTATTTATTTATTTATTTATTTATTTATTATTTATTTTTATTTAGTTTATTATATTTTTATCTATCTATCTATTTATTATTTATTTTCTATCTATTTATTCATTTATCTATTTACTTAATTATTGTGCATGTATGTATGAATGTACGTATGTATGTATGTACGTATATATGTATGTATGTATATATATATATATGTAAGTATGTATGTATGTATGTATGTGTATATCAGTCTATCTATCTATCTATCTATCTATCTATCTAGCTACCTATCTATCTATCTACCAATCTATCTATCTATCTATCTATCTATTTGTTCATTCATTTATTTATTCGTGTATTTATCTCTATTTATTTCAATTTGTTTACTTATCCATTTAGCTATCTAGATATTCATTGACTTACCTATGTATTTATTCATTGTTTCAGGGAAAGAATGCGTGACTACGACACTGAAAAACACACTGAGTTCAGACAAAATGACACGAGTCTAGAATCTTTTTATCAGATAGTTCAATCAACATGAGATTTATCAAGTCGATAGGTTAACAGCTGAAAAGATCTGAAATATTTTCATATTTTTACATCTGTTCGATCTCAAACAAGAGTCTTAACTCAATTCATGCTCAGCCCCCACTCCCACCTCCAACCAGCACACACATACAACACACAACAACAACAACTACTACTACTACAACAACGACAACGAAACAAAACGAAACGAAACGAAACGAAACAAAACAAAACGAAACGAAACGAAACGAAGCGAAAAAAACGAAACGAAACAAATTGAACAACGAAAACAAAAACGAAACAAAACAAAACGAAACGAAAGCAAACGACACGACACGAAACGAAACGAAACGGAAAAAAACAAAACAAAACAAAACAAAACTAAACTAAACTAAACTAAATAAACTAAACTAAACTAAACTAAACTAAACTAAACTAAACTAAACTAAACTAAACTAAACTAAACTAAACTAAACTAAACAAACCGAAACTAAACGAAATCAAATACACAAACAAATAAACAAACATATATACAAACATACAAACAAACAAAAAAACCAAAACAGCTTGAGTGATTCAAGTTTGTTTACTTGGTCATATTGAAATCGCACGAAGGACGATCCTTTAAACCAGGGATAGACTAGAGGACGTTTAAATTTTACGGTTCGAATTCTCCGTCCACTCCCCACGAAGCACACACAGAACTCCAACAAAAAAGAAAAAGGACAAAGAAGGAGAAGGAGGAGGGGAAAAGGGAGAAGGAAGAAGGAAGAAGGTAGAAATTTTATCGAACATCAAAACCACAAGCTCGACTGATTTCCAATGAACACCAGATGCAATAACATCGGAGGACTCTCCCTCACGTATTCATGAGACAACAGCGGATTTCCACTTGAGTATGGTATTTTTCTGAATGCATCCGTTTAGAAATTTGTGTGTGCTTCATTCATTCATTCATTCATTCATTCATTCATTCATTCATTCATTCATTCATTCATTCATTCATCGATCCATCCATTCATTCATTCTCACGAGGTATTTGTTTTTGTTTGTTGTTTGTTTGTTTGTTTATTTATTTATTTATTATATGTTTATTTATCTATTTATTTATCTATTTATTTATTTATCTATTTATTTATTTATTCATTTATTTTATATTATTTATTTATTTATTTATCATTTATTTATTTAATTTATATTTTGCTTATTTGTGTATTTATTCATTTATTTATATATTATTTATTTATCTATTTAGATATTTGTTTATTTATTAGACATTTTTATTTATTTAGATGTATTTATTTTTTCATTTAGACATTTGTTTAGACACATATATATTTATTTTTTTATCTATCTATAGTATTTACTTACTTATTTGTTTATTTATTTTTGTATTTATTTGTGTATTTATTTGTTGATTCATTTGTCTACTTGTTATTTAGACATTTGTTTGTTTATTGATTGACTGATTTATTTTATTATTTATTTATTTGACATTTATTTAGACATTCATTCATTCATTCATTGATTCATCCATCCATCCATTCAATCATTCATTCTCATCAGGAATTTATTTATTTATTTAATTCATTCATTTATTTATTTATTTACTTATTTATTTAGACATTCATTCATTTAGACATTTATTTGTTTAGACATTCATTTAGACACTTATTCATTTAGACATTTATTTAGACATTTGTTTAGACATTTATTTATTATTTATTGTTTAGACATTTCATTCATTCATTCATTCATTCATTCATTCATTCATTCATTCATTCATTCATTCATCATTTATTCATTCATCCATTTATTCAATCATTCATTCTCATGAGGAATTTATTTATTTATTTATTTACTTATTTATTTAGACATTCATTCATTTAGACATTTATTTAGACATTCATTACTTCCATCAATCATTAATTCATTCATTTATTCATTAAGCCTTTCATTCGTTTAGACATTCATTTATATAGCCATGTATTTAGTCATCTCTCTATCATTCTATTCATTTATGTCTGATAAATGAATTCCATCATTGATTCATTTATCTCTTGTTACAGTTTCTTTATTTTGATCTTTATATTGATGTTATATTTATTTTACACATTGTGCAGGAAACATTAATACCAGTACCGCATCCAGCTGTTTGTAAAATAAATGCATTGGGGTATGTGAAGGCAGTAAATCTGAAAATCTTGATTTGAAAATCTAAGATAATAAATACGGTTGAAAATAATAAAAATGAAAAATAGTAATGATTACATAATAATAATGATAATGATGATAGTAACAATAATGACAATGATGACGATATAATGAGATTTATAACAACAACAATAATAATAATGATACTATCAATAATAGTAGTGGAAATAAATAGTCGTCGTCGTCGTCGTCGTCATCATCATCATCATCATCATAAAAAGAAGAAGAAGAGTAATAACAAGAATCATAATAATGATATAATCACTATAATCATTATTGTCAATATGATTATATCATCATTGTATCACCATCAGCAGCAGCAGCAGCAGCATCATAAGAAGCCAAAGATAATGAAGAAAGAAAGCTAGGGCATGGCGCCTTATAAAATAGGAACTAAAAACATTCAAAACATTGTGTGTAGGGTCAAAAGTTGCAGAGTGTAAAGGCAGGCTTGGGCGCTCCTTTTTTGAGGAGTGTTTTGAGCTTACGGTTTTTGTGCTTTGTATCTGCTTCTATGCTAGCTGAATGGGTAGCGCAAACTGTGTTAGATTTGAGAAGTTCTACAACATGGGAGACGATTGCTACGTGACTCTCAAGAGTTATGTTCTTTGATTAATATTATAAAAAAAAATTCAGATATTTTGGGGTAAAATCAAAATTGAGCTGAAAAGATTATACAAAAAAATAAAAATAAAAAAAGACAAAATGATCAAGACGCACACAACAAACAAACAAACAAATGATACGAAAAAAAAAAGCAACAATAATCAATTAACAACGGTAGTAATAATAACGATGGCAGCGATGACAAATAAAATAACTAAAAAGAAAAAAACAAACAAACGAATAACCAGATGACATCAACAGCAATAAACAAAACTCCACAAAATTTGAAAATGAAAATATATGGGGGAAAGATGAAAAGCAAGCAAGAAAGCGCGGGCACACACACACACACACACACACACACGTGCGCGCGCTCTCGCGCACACATAATCAAACAAAAAAACAAAAACATAAACGCACTCAAACACAGAATATATTTTTCTGCATCGACTTTTTTCGAAAAAGAAATTTTGAGGTAAGGGGATGAGGTAAATAGAAGTTGAGGTAGGGGGATTGGACAGCTAGGGATTGAGGTAGGGGGATTGGACAGCTAGGGATTGAGGTAGGGGATGGACAGATAGGGATTGAGGTAGGGGGATGGGACAGCTAGGGATTGAGGTAGGGGATTGGGACAGCTAGGGATTGAGGTAGGGGGATGGGACAGCTAGGGATTGAGGTAAGGGGATGGGACAGGTAGGAATTGAGGTAAGGGGATGGGACAGGTAGGGATTGAGGTAGGGGGTTGGGACAGGTAGGGATTGAGGTAGGGGGTTGGGACAGCTAGGGATTGAGGTAGGGAGTTGGGACAGCTAGGGATTGAGGTAGGGGGTTGGGACAGCTAGGGATTGAGGTAGGGGGATGGGACAGCTAGGGTTGAGGTAAGGGGATGGGACAGCTAGGGATTGAGGTAGGGGGTTGGGACAGCTAGGGATTGAGGTAGGGGGATGGGACAGGTAGGGGATTGAGGTAAGGGGATGGGAACAGGTAGGGATTGAGGTAGGGGTTGGGACAGGTAGGGATTGAGGTAGGGTTGGGACAGCTAGGAATTGAGGGTAGGGGGATGGACAGCTAGGATTTGAGGTAAGGGGATGGAACAGGTAGGGATTGAGGTAGGGGGAATGGGACAGCTAGGGATTGAGGTCGAGGGATGGGACAGCTAGGGATGGGTAGGGGTTGGGACAGCTAGGGATTGAGGTAAGGGATGGGACAGCTAGGGGCTGAGGTAGGGTTAGAAGACGCAGGGCGAGGTAGGGGATGGGATACGAATTGATGAGGGGTGGAGGTATAGGGATGAAAAAAGTTAGGGGATGAGGTACGAAGATGGGATGGGACAGACAGAGGTTGAGGTAGGGGGGGATACGACAGAAAGGATTGAGGTAGGAGGATAGAAAAGATTTAAGGGTGAGAAAGGGGTGGGTGGAACAAATATGATTGAGGTAGGTCGATGGAATTGGAAAAGATAGGAGTTGAGGTACGGAGATGGAATTTTTAAGAA
The DNA here is from genome assembly GCA_030674185.1 of Monoplex corrugatus. Taxonomy (NCBI): domain Eukaryota; kingdom Metazoa; phylum Mollusca; class Gastropoda; order Littorinimorpha; family Ranellidae; genus Monoplex; species Monoplex corrugatus. The sequence continues at coordinate 17,999,259 of JAPXFY010000024.1, forward strand.
TGGGTAGGTAGAGGAAGGGATGGGACAGAAAGGGGTGAGGCACGGAAGGGGACGGGACAATTGGAGGTCAGGTACAGGGATGGAAAAAATTACGGATAAGGAGGTCGAGGGGAAATGGAATGGGACAGACTGGGGATGAGGTAGGGGGAATGAGATGGGACAGGTTGGGGATGAAGTAGGGTGAATGGGATGGGACAGACTGGGATGAGGTAGGGAGAATGGGATGGGACAGACTGGGGATGAGGTAGGGGAATTGGGATGGGACAGACTAAGAATGAGGTACGGGAAATGGATTGGAACGTACTGGGGATGAGGTAGGGGGAATGGGATGGGACAGACTGGGATGAGGTAGGGGAATGGGATGGGACAGACTGGGGATGAGGGTAAGGGGAATTGGGATGGGGATAGACTAAAGAATGAGGTACGGGAAATGGGATGGAACGTACTGGGGATGAGGTAGGGGAATGGGATGGGACAGACTGGGATGAGGTAGGGGGAATAAGATGGGACAGACTGGGATGAGGTAGGGGGAATGGGATGGGACAGACTGGCGATGAGGTA
>JAPXFY010000024.1:18007319-18032319 GCA_030674185.1 Monoplex corrugatus
AAATAAGGGGGGGATGGGGATGGGAAGGGGTAGTGGAAGTTTGAATGTAAGAAAGGGAACAATTACAATCAATAAAGAGAAAGAGAAGAGAGAGAGAGAGAGAGACAGAGAGACAGAGACAGAGAGACAGAGACAGAGAGACAGAGAGACAGAGAGAGACAGACAGACAGACAGACAGACAGACAGAAAGAAAGAGAGACGCAATTGGCTGGGCTTTAAACACCAATAACAAAAACAATAACAATGACAATAACTCATATATATTCCACATGGAAAACAACCACATCACAAAAGATGCCCCTCTCCGGATAGCTGACGAAAGGACACCGTGACCAGGAAACACATATAAAGCCATACAAAGGATACTCTGAAGGCCAACCTCATCAGCCCATCAGCTGCTGGGGAAAGACATCTCTAACGACAACGGTGCACGTAAGGCCCAGTCAAAGCTGAACAGCGCAGGACAGCTTGTTACTCAGTAGAAGAGGGACGGGCAGAAGCAGATTAGATCCCAAGGCTGCATGTCTCTCTCCCACGTTTTGCCTAAGAAAGGACATGTGTCTCCATGATGATCCACACCAGCGTTCATTCTTGTTCTTGTTATTTTTGTTGTTCTAATTCTTCTTGCTCTTCTTGTTCTTGTTCTTGTCCTTCTTTTTCTTTTTCTTTTTCTTGTTCTTGTTCTTGTTCTTGCTCTTGTTCTTCTTCTTCTTCTTGATGTTGTTGTTGCTATCATCATCATCGTCGTCATCATCATCATCATCATCATCATCATCATTATCATCACTATCATTATCATTAATAATGATAATAATAATAATAATAACAACAATAATAATAATAATATTGTTATTATCATTATTATTATTATTATATTTGTTATCATCATCATCATCGTTCTTGTTGGTATTATACTCATTATTATCATTATTGTTATCGTTATTATTATTATTGTTGTTGTTGTTGTTGTTGTTTTTATTATCATCATCGTCGTCATTATTAGTATCATTGTTTTTGTTGTTGTTATTGCTGTTGTTGTTGTTGTTGTTGTTGTTGTTTAAACCCCAGAGGATTGCGCAGATCCACATCAGGGCTATGGCTACCTCAAAACCCACAAAACATTTCCTTAACTCCTGAATAAATGGAAAAGAAGATAAGATATTCATATCAATACATCCACGCACATTATCTAAGGATATACCCCTACCGCTGACCATTCCACCCAGCTGATAACCAGGGAGGTTGAAAAAGAGTAAAACAAAAACTGAATTCACATACATAAACATAAATAAGAATCTAGAGACATATAAAACTAGTCTGAGATAACCTAAACTTGTTTATGCACATCACATTTCTTTATCGCCAAAAAGCATTTACCCGGTTATCAACCCTAGTAGAAAGTACGGAAGGCTTCATGGAATACATTCAGGTGAATGGACCAGAAATGGTAGAAAATGATAGAAAGAGATGACAGAAAGCAAAGGAGAAACAAAGAGACTTAAAAGAGAAAATTTTTAGTACAGATTTGTCAGAAGGTGGGGATACTATTTATACGGAAAGAGCCTCCGGCATCCGCACGAAATTTATAATAGTACACAATACAATGCAATGCAATGGAATGCAATGCAATACGATACGATGTGATGCGATACGATGCGATGCAACGCAACGCAACGCAACGCAACGCAATGCAATGCAATGCAATGCAATGCAGTACAATACAATACAATACAATACAATACAATACAATACAATACAATACAATACAACACAACACAACACAACACAACACAATACAATACAATACAACACAATACAATACAATACAAACAATACAAAAGAATACAATATGATACGATACGATGCGATACGATACGATACGATACGACACGACACGACGTGACACGATAATACGATGCGATACGATACGATACGATACGACACGATACGACACGATACGACACATATACGACACGGCACGGCACGGCACGACAAGACACGACACGCTACGACACGATACGACACGACACGACACGCTACGACACGATACGATATGACACGACACGACACGACACGACACGACTTGATACAGCACAGCACAACACAACACAACAAAACACAGTACAGTGCAGCGCAATGTCACATTATGTAATGCAGTGCCTAACAATACAAAACAATTCAATACAATGCAATGCAGTGCAATACAACGTACCTGAATAAAATGCAATGCAATCCAATGAGATGAGATACAAAACATTAAAATTCAAAGCGAAGCAATACACAAAGGATACCTGGTTTTTGTATTATGCTGTTATATTTACTTGTAACTATAAACAGTCACTTTGGGCAAAAGCGATGGTGTTTCCTTACCTTTGTGTGTGTTTTTGTCTTTTTTTCTAATTATTTTCTTTATCAAGGTAGACATGGAATAACATTGAGCTCAAGCTGACCACATCTAGAACAAAATTTACATAATGGTCGAATGTTGTTAGTCTGTACTAAATCAGTTTTTGTTCATTTTAATGTAGGGTACATTGCTGGTTGTTTTCCATTTGTTTATATTACTTACTTAAAATAAATATAAAAAAGTTTTTTTTTAAATAAATGCACCTTTCACATGCACAAACTGAAAGTGAGCTGGTCAATATCAAATGTACACAGAGTTAACAAAGAGGCAAGATTCGGGTCTGGTCAGAAAGACAGACTTCAAATCAAAAATCTTTTTAACGAAATCAATTCAATGTGGGCAGAAGTACGGGCTCAGGTGCACGACACGATTCGATTTCTAGAAATATTCTTAATGTTCAAAATTATTTCATTTTTACATACATTCTCACGAAAAGGCTGAAAACAAGTTCAACGCTGAGTACGCGTCTTCAAGATCAATTCGTCTTATGAACCTGAGCCCAGGCATTCGATAATTCGAGCTACATTGTTCGTCAGTTTTTGATTTTTTAACAAATTTTCTTTTCGTGTTTTATGGTTTCTGTTCACTGCCAAAGCAGAACACCTACTGAGCAATGCCCAGTTTGGCTTTCGGAAAGGAAGAGGGTGCACAGATGCCATTTTCGCACTCCGACAGCTGTGTGAAAGAGCCATCGAATACAACCAAGACCTGCATACAGTATTCGTTGATCAAGAAAAAGCTTTTGACCGAGTCAACAGAGACAAGCTCTGGAAGATCCTGGAGCAGTACGACGTGAAGGGGCAGTTGCTTGATAACATCAGAGCAATCTATGCCAACAGTAGGAGCGCAGTCCGAACAGCCAGTGGAACATCGGACTGGTTCCCGGTTACATCAGGGGTCAGGCAAGGCTGCGTACTCTCTCCCCTTCTCTTCGTGATCTACATGGACCAGATTACAAAGGAAGCCAATCCAGATCTGGAGGCCCTGAACGAACTATTATTTGCTGACGACCAGTCCTTGATGAATCAGAACAAAGCAGCTCTTCAAGAACACACAGACCAACTCAACACAAGCTGCGAGAAGTATGATATGAAGATCATTATCAACAAAACAGAAGTTATGTCTGTCAGCAGAAATCCAGGAAAGCTGGACATCAACATCAACGGCACCCAGCTGAAACAGACCAAAGAATTTAAATACCTTGGCAGCCTCTTCACTGAAGATGGAAAATTGGACAGAGAGATAGAAACAAGATGCCAGAAAGCGAACGCAGTCAGTTACCAACTCGCCCCCCTTCTGAAACATCCCAGCATCCCAATGAGCACCAAGGCAAAACTCATCAACGCCATCTTCGTTCCAACACTCACATACCAGTGTCAGACATGGGCCCTAACAAAAGCCTTAGAGAGAAAATTGGTCACATGTGAAATGCGCTGCCTGAGAAAAGCTGTCAACAAGACCAGACGCGACAAGATCAAGAATGAGGTGATCAGAAACATGGTCGGACTAACACCAATTCTCCACCATGTCGAACAACAAAGGATCAGGTGGTTTGGTCACCTCACCAGAATGCCGCCCGACCAACCGCCCTACGGGCATACACCACCAGATACACTGGCTGGAAAGCCAGAGGTAGACCACGGAGACGATGGAGCGACTCCGTGGCTGACACCCTGCGAGCCCATGACCTGTCACTCTATCAGGCCTCCCGCCTTGCTGCAGACAGACGTCTGTGTCTCCCCGCGACGCCGAAGGGCACCAGCGGCAGATGAAAGAAAGAAGAAGAAGTTCACTTAAAATCTGGCATCTCTTAGATTCAGTTTGAAAACACTTGTCTACAACGCTTTGGAGCTCCAGCAATGTAAAGTGTACTAAATTGCTATGTCTGTTTTTCGATGAGTGTGAATATGTACAAACAGTATATGTGGTTCTCTGTTGTTTTGTTGTTGTTATTTAGTTTTCGTTTGTTTGTTTGTTTGTTTGTTTGTTTGTTTCTTTCTTTCTTTCTTTCTTTCTTTTCTGTTCTTTTTTGTTACTTACAGGTGTTTGTAATTGGTAGAATATTATTCATATATCCAAATATGATTTACTTTTGAGTGTAAAAGTATACACACAATATCTATGATTCTATGTTATATTTTTGTTTATTTTCTTCTTTCTTTCCTTTTCTTATTTTTTTGCTTTCTTAACATGATTTTTAACTGACAGAATATCATTCATATCGTCATATGATTTACTTAGTGCTTGACGGCATGAAATGAAATATTTATGACAAAAATCGGGTATTGTGTATGTTTCTAAGCACGCCAAAATCAAAGCAAACAGAATGATTTGTTACATAAATTCTGATCTTTTTAAAATCATTATGGGTTATTGATGGTAGACAATTTTACGTAAATTGATTTTGATAACACCAGAGGTTTTCTTGTTATTTCTGTTTCAACTACGAAAAAAGTTTTCTGTATAATACACTTTTCTGTGTACAATGTTTTGGAAGTTTTTGATTATTACAGAACATTCGTTTTCTATAACGAAGGCGCAGTCTGAGAAATTTCGTGATATTTTTTTTTTCCAAAGAACCATCCATCATTTATTACCAACAAAGTATCTTCTTTAGATTTCAGAAACTTTCTTTTATGAGTGTTAAAAAAAGCTTGAAAACGGTGTCTCTGGAGATAGTTTGAGTGATTTCTATTACGACAGGGTTTTTTGTTTGTTTGTTTGTTTGTTTGTTCACGTTGAGCTTTCTTGTGATCTTGCTTCTTGGCAATAAATAAGAATTCGTATTTGACTTTTTTTTGTGTGTGTTTTTCTTTTCTTTTTTTCTTTCTTCTTTTATTATTTTTTTTAGTCTTTTATATGGATGTATATTTGACGTTCTTGTGTTCTTATTTCTAAATTTCTAAAATTTAAGAAAACCGTAATCGACGGGTTTTCTTTTTTTTTTAATCTTCTCTCTCTCTCTCTCTCTCTCTCTCTCTCTCCTCTCTCTCTCTCTCTCTCTCTCTCTCTCTCTCTTTTCCTTAGCTTTAGATAAGAAGTCGTCCTCAATAGAATTTTACCCTACTTTCCCGTGCTTTTGTTTTTAATCTCTAAATAAGAATTTGTTTTCAGCAGAATTTGTATTCGACGTTCTTGTACTCTTGTTTCTAATCTTCGAATATTAATTTCTAGTAAAAAAAAATTGCATTCGACGTTCCTGCGTTGTGGTTTCCAATCCTTAAATAAGAATTTGTATTTGATGTTCCCATGTTTTGTTTCTATTAAAAAAAATTGTTATCAGCAGAGTTTGTATTCGACGTTCTTGTATTCTTGTTTCTAATCTTCAAATATCAATTTGTATTCAACAGAATTTGCATTCGACTTCCTGTGGCTTGTAATCCTTAAATTAGAATTTGCATTTGATGTTCCTTAATACTTGTTTTTGAATCTTGAACAAAAAAAATTGTATTCAACAGAATTTGTATTCGACATTCCTGTATTATTCTTTAAGAATTTGAACTTGGCGTTTTTCGTCTTTTGTTTGTAAGCCTAAAAATAAGACTTTGTAATAAACAGAAATTTGTTTTCGACGTTCCTATAGTTTTGTTTCAAAACATTTCATAAAGATTTACGTTTGATTTTTCTGTTTTGTCGTTTGTGTTCTGTGCTTGTAAGTCTTGAATAAGTATAACCTACGTTGCTCTGTTTATGAGTTTGCTGAAAATTTTTTAACACGAAATCCAAAACAAGTGTGACTACCCGCGTTCAAGCAAACAGGAACCAGAAAATACACGAAAAAAGAATAAAAACGCATATTTAATACAACAAGACAAGCATAAATTTTCGGCTAACTGGCCTTTGTCAAGCGTAAGATCACACACAAGCAATCACCAGATACAAATATTATCGCAGAAAAAGACTGAAACTTCCCTGCTGCTGTGTCCAGTGTGAGAAAAGGAATCTGGTGTTTGTTTGTTTGTGATCTTACGCTTGACAAAGGCCAGTTGGCCGAACATTTGCGCTTGTCTTGTCTTGTATTAAATACGCGTTCTTGTTCTTTTTTCGTGCTTTTTCTCTTTCCTGAAATTTTTTACCTTGCTCGCTACGGCGACTCTCAAGATCTACACCGCGTTCTTCTGCTTTCCTCTTCTTCGGCCACCGAGCATGGTCAGGCCCCCGCTGGTCATATGCATAGTCATCCGGGGTACGTTCACGTTTACTCAAATGTGTGTATGCACACTTGCTCTGATGAGTTGGCGCCACACTGTGCGATTATCATGTCTTCTTGCATAGTCTGCATACTTCGAATGAACTCTGTGGACTGAAAAGACAGAGAGAGAGAGACAACATTACAAGAATCTCTTGAAAGAAAATGGGAATAGAATGTTAAGACAACGTGTAAAATAAAGAGATCATAGAAAACAAGAAAGCAAGCATTGAGAGAGAGAGAGAGAGAGAGAGAGAGAGAGAGAGAGACAGACAGACAGACAGACAGACAGACAGAGACACAGACAGAGAACAGACAAAGAGAGAGAGACAGACAGACAGACAGACAGACACAGACAGACAGACAGACAGGCAGATAGAGAAAAGATGAATGAAACAGATAGAAAAGAAGTTTTAAAAAAAAGATAAAGACAGAAAAAAGGAACAAAGAACAAAACAAAACAAAACAAAACAAAAACAAAACAAAACAACAACAAAGTCAATCCGTTTTCTAACAATTTCCGTTTTCATACATGACAGGAAAAACAAATGCTTTTGAATTATTCGCATAGCGCTGGGAATAACTAATGAAGCATCAGAGGCATTGTGCCCACGGCAGGAAGGAAACCAATATTGTCTGGATGTCGCCTGCTATCTCTTGTTGTTTGGAATAAACAACTATGCTTGCAGCTCAGAGTTGATAATTACAAGTTACCTGATTAAACAATAGCAGATGCAAACACACACACACGCGTGCGCGTGCGCACACACATACACACAACACACACACACAGATACGTACACACACGCACGCACGCACACATAAAGCACAACACAACACATACACGTCTGGGCGCGCGCGCACACACACACACACAGACACACACACACACACACACACACACACACACACACACACACACTGTGTGCGCACACTTACGAGCACGCGTATTAACACATGCATACACACTCGTCCACACACGCACGCGCGCGCATGCACATACACACACACACACACACACCACACCACATACTCAGAGACAGGCAGATACACACACACACAGATATACGTACACACACATGCACATATCTGTGGGCGCACGCACACAACGAGCACACGCGTACCTACACATGCATGCACCCGTCTCAAAGCACGTACGGAAATAGACGTTAAAAGAAATAACGAACGAACATGCATGCACACTCGTGCACACACACACATACACACACACACACACACACACACACACACACACACACACACACACACACACACACACAGAGAAACACACACACAAACACAAACACACACGCCCACACGCACGCACGCACACACACACACACACACACACACACACACACACACACACACACACACACACACACACACACACCACACACACACAATGTGAAACCAGTAACTGTTGAAAGCATTAATTATTGTTTCATTCAATTTGCTGCAACCAATCTGTGTATAAGTAGCCCTGTCTTGGATGCTTGTGGCAAATGAATGTATTAGGAATTCTGTACTCTGTGCACAGACATGCCAATATTGATATTTTTTCTCTATTTGTTTTTCTCTTTTGTCATTCATAGTGTCATTTACAATATTCTCTTTTTACACATATGCCAATATTTTTTTTTTTACTCTTTGTCAGTCACAGTGTCATTTAAAATATTTTCTTTTTACACACATGCCAATATTGATATTTTCTTTCTTTCTTTTTTTTTTCTCTTTGTCAGTCACAGTGTCATTTAAAATATTTTTCTTTTTACACACATGCCAATATTGATATTTTCTTTCTTTCTTTTTTTTTTCTCTTTGCCATTTACAGTATCATTTACAATAAAATATCGAACACATGTAAATCCAGGGGAAGAGTCAAAATCATCAAACAAAGGAATGAAGAAATACAAAAAGAAATAGATGTTACCATGTTACGCCATTGCTCTGTTCTCTTCACTGGCTCCCGGTTCAGCAAAGAATATCCTACAAGATTGCCTGTCTCTGCTTCAAATCTATTGAGTCTTCCTGTCCTGAGTATCTCGCCCATCTGTTACATCTCTACACGCCATCTCGAGCTTTGCGGTCCTCATCCGACACCCGTCTCTATAGTATCCCCATAGTCCGCACTAAAAGGTTTGGGCAGCGTTCTTTTTCCTATCAAGCTCCAACTATCTGGAATCAGCTACCTCGCTCACTCAGATACTCACCCTCTCTGTCCACATTCAAACGCTCCCTCAAAACTCATCTGTTTCCCAAATAACTGGTAATTTCTGCCCCCCTCCCCCCATGTAACGTGATGTTGGCTTTATAATGTCTTAGTGTCAATGTGTCATTGCATTTGCATGTCGTGCTGTGTGTGTGTGTGTGTGTGTGTGTGTGCGTGTGCGTGTGTGTGTGTGTGTGTGTGTGTGTGTGCGTGTGTGTGTTTGTGGGCGTGTGTGTGCGTGCTTGTGATTTCGGTTATATGTTTTGCCATTGTTAACGCCTAGGGCATTAATTTGATTAGGCGTACTAAATGTTCATAATAATAATAATGAAAGGGGAAAATGTACAGCAACAGGTAAGTCATGATATTATCACAGTAATCCCTAAGAACTAACTGTCGAACTCCCCAAAGTGGAGAATAATGGACAACAAGCAGTTGGCGTTATTTCCTTTGATACTGGCTTCTGGTCTGCAATGTGGTCACTTCACAGGTCTATGGTACTGATCCATCAAATCTGTGCATATGCCATGATCACCATACACGTGGCGCCTGTGACGTTAGTGCATATGGAATTTGTTCCGAGCGCGAAGACATCTTGAGCAGCTGAAACTGATACTCCATCAAATCTGTCAATGCCTGTTTGCTGTCACCTGCTAACCATTACAGTCAAATTCCGTTTCTGTGCCCAACTGCGAAAAGTTGAGTACTGGGCGATGGAGACTGACATTACATGTACTTTCCTGAATGTGGTGCCCGCTTGTGGCCTGTGGTGTTGTGCCACTAATTTACAGGGCCATGCTACTCATCATCACCATCAAGTGCCTTGCCGCATGGCGTTGGCGATCATGGCCCTCCATATGTATCTATCCCTTGTTGCTGCAAGTACATCCTCCACCCTCTCTGTCTTCAGCCACTCTGCAAGTCCGTCTAATATTGTATCCCTGGGTTTACCTGGTGCTCTCTTTCCCTCCAACTTTTCTGTTGTGACCAGGTGCTCCAATTCCCCTTTCCTCACAAAATGGCTTATGAATGTTGCCTGTCTTTTTCTAATCTTCCTTATGAATGATCTACTTGTGTCTGCCTCCGTCAAGACTGTCTCGTTTTTCTTTGCTGTCCATTGAACTCTCAACATTCTTCTTAGAAACCACATTTCGGCTGCCTCAATTTTGTTCTGGCTTTGTCTTGATTGTCCATGCCTCTGAACCGTATAACATTATCGGTTCTATATAACATTCAAAAACTCTCTTCCTGGCGTTAATTGATAGGCATTTGTTGTTAAGAATGCTTTTCGCCATGTTACTGGGACAACAGGAAAGCTGGAGGGAAAGAGAGCACCAGGTAGACCCAGGGAGAAAATGCTGGACGGACTTGCAGAGTGGCTGAAGACGAGGAGGGTGGAGGAGATGCTTGGGGCAACAAGAGATAGAGACAGATGGAAGTGCATGATCGCCAGCGCCATGCGGCAGGGCACCTGATGATGATGATGACTGGGACATAAAATCTATCTCAATGCATCTGTCGCCCGAAAGGATTCCTGTGATAATATTATCAAAGTCAACGATATAATGTATGTAAGCCGTCAGGTTGATGCATACAATACAAACACACACCTGACATCATCATCGCTGCTGATAAATTCTACATAACATGCAAAATTAACAGTCATCAGCCTACTGATTCATTTGCAACGGAGGACTCATTAAGTGCTAAACAATGCAACCAGTTTGCCTGGAATTTGAAGCAGTTTTTGCATTATCTTCTTTAACTTCATATGTGTGATTTTCAGCACTTTTTGGAAAGCAAAGGTGTTTGATAAAGTATCATCTGACTTGCATGTATAAACATACATTTTAGCAAACGTTATTATGAAATGGAAGAATCTGATAATTATAAATCACTGAAAAAATAAATGTTGCATGTTGAATATTCTGTCTCTCCGTCTGTCTCTCTGTCTCTGTCTCTGTGTCTGTCTCTCTGTCTCTGTCTCTGTCTGTCTCTGTCTCTCTGTCTCTGTCTCTGTTTCTCTCTCTCTCTGTCTCTTTCTCTCTGTTACACACACGTACACACACGCACACATACACACTGAACACAAACACGCTCACACTTACACATACAAATACACGCATACATTAATACATACACAACGTTAAGACGTTAAACCGAAGAACACAACAAACAGACGCGCGTGCGCGCGGGCACACACATACACACGTATACACACACGCACAAACACACACACACGCACACACACACACACACACACACACTCAAAATCAGTACTTCAGGCTCTTGAATTATCAAAATTACAAACAAGATCAGAATGATTCTGGAAATTAGTCACTTGATTCATAATTTATCTTTAAGAGGCACTGATATTACTTTCTGCTGGATACCTTCTCATAGTTCTTTTCGTTATAATGATAAAGTTGACAGGGCTGCCAAACGGGGAGCTAATAACTCACCAGATTCAAACAATATCTAGCTTTCTCTCTCGTTGCACGAGAATTACACTTTAGTAGACAACTACGTCTGGAAGCAATTCCAATTAAAACAGAAAAAGTATGATAAATGTCACATGAACTTTGAAGTTAGCAAAATACTTAAGCAGCTTCATGCCAGCAGAATTATACAATCCCTTATGAAAAGATGGAAACTTGATGCATTCAAAACAAAATACACCAAGAACATAGTGTGTCTGTGTGGAAAGAAAATAACACATAGTCATATTCTTTCTTGCATTAAGGTAAAACGACATATTCCAACACTATCTATGAGTACAGTTTCTGATATATTTGCCTCATCATCATTACTGTATGAATTTTTTGTTAGCCTGTCAAAAAGTCCTATAGCGAATTACCTTTAAAATGTTATTTCACTTGTTCACTGTTATGGTTAGTCAATTATTAGTTTTAATTTTTTCTTCATTTCTTCCAGATATTTATTAATTTTGTTTGTTAGTTTGTTTGTTTAAATCGTTAATTATGGTAACATTATTTGTTAGTTTTACTTTCCCCTCTTCAAAACAGTTGTTTTCTGGATCATCTTTTCTCAAGTTCAAAATTGACAATTTTCAAATATTCTCTTCATTCCTCCTCTATCACCCCCCCCCCTTCCCTTTTTATTTATTTTTTGTGTGTGTCTAAAATCACTTTAGTGAATAGACATTAAATCAAAGACCACCACACACACACACACACACACACACATACACACACACACACACGACACACACACACACACACACACACACACACACACACACACACACACACACACACACACACACACACACACACACGTGTTCTGTATAATATTGCATTAAAGCATTGTCAACATACATTGTAACGAATGCTAACGGAGATTTGAGTCTGAAGTTTGTTCGAGGGGGTCATGACACCCAGACAATTCCATATGCGCTCTACCCAAATCTGCCCCTTAATTATCTGGTAGACTCTCTGAGCTTGCGCAAAGCCTTATGCGCTGGCACGCTTTTGGAAACGGAAAGGAAGGAGGAAAGGACCTATCAAACATTAAGCTGACACCACCAGAATGATGGAAACATTCAGATGGGCAGTGAACAGGTCAGTTTTTCATGTTGCGGGCTGGGATTGAACTCGAGATATCAGATCTTGAGTCCATGGCTCTATCAAAAGAATCAAGCAGTTGACATAAGTGATTAATTTATTGACAACTGTTTGCTATGTTTTTCCTTTCATATGCGTATAGTGTGTTTATTGCTATAGTTCTTTTGATTTTCCGTTCACTTTTCGTTCATGATCTTCTTCGTGATTTTGTCAGTACAACATTCACTAAACTGACGATAAATAATTGTTGAAATAACAACAAGAACAAGAACAACAAAATAATAATAATAACAAGTAGAAGAAGAAGAAGAATATTGATGAAGATGATGATGATGACGAGGAGGAGGAGGAGGAGGAGGATAGTGAAGATAATTATAATAGTATAATGATAATGATAACAATAATAACAAAAATAACAACAACAATAATAATAATAATAATAATAATAATAACAATTTAATAATAATGATGATGATAATAATAATAATAATAATGATGATAATGATAATAATAATAATAATATTAACAATATTTAATAATAATAATAATTAGTATGTTATTATTATTATTATTATTGTTGTTGTTGTTGTTGTTATTATTATCATTATTATCATTAATGTTATTATTACTAAAAGAAGAAAAAGAAGAAGAGGAAGAAGAAAAAGAAAAGAAGAAGAAGAATGATAGTGATGATGAAGACGACGACGACGTTGGTTTATGACGATGACGATGATGACGACGACGACGACGACGATGATGATGATGATGATAATGGCGATGATGATGTTGTACAGAGCCTCATCTCACAAGCGCCCTCAGCGCTTCACAAAATCATAGAGCACAAAGGAAAACACACACACAGTAGATAAATGTCAACCCTTTCTCCCATGATGAAAACAGTTTCTCAAGATGGCGCACCCGCGCTCGGAAAGAATTCCATACATGCACTGACGCCATAGAAGCGGCGTGGTAGATTAAAAATCCGAAATGATCATGGGATTGGCCCTATACTAGCATGTAAGTCCTACGATAAAAACAGATGAACTATTATAATAAAATGCTAAAGAAGCAATGAATGAATTATAATGAAATGTCCACATGTGTATCTATACGCCAGTCGCTCGTGCCACAAAATGAATTCAGTTAAAACACATACAATATTCTTGTCATTTCTTTATTTTTGCATCCGAAGACGGCATTGAATATTTTCGAAAGCTTAAAGCTGTGTATTTGATAGATACTGTTACTTCAAAATTCAATTCATTGCATCAAAAATTAAACACACAAACAAATACAACAACATTGTTTGCTACATCTTTTTTTTTTTAGTATTGTTTATCAGTGACGCCTGTATCTGTGAATGTTTTATCAGTGACACCTGTGTATGTGAATATCTTTCAAAGTTAGTTTATCTAATTCTCCAATACGTTTATGCCAGAAATATGTATGTTCCAACTGTATGTAATTATTTTTTAAACATGTCTCTACACTGTCTATGGCTAAATTTTATTTTTTGTATTTTGACTGTATCATGTGCGTGACAACTTTATTAAAATGACTAGAGATGTACTGTTTTGAAGTGTGTCCATTGGAAAAATAGTGAAAACAAAATAGAACGAAAAATGCATGGGAAATACGACGTTGGAGACCAATCATAAAACAAAAAAAAGAAAAGAAAAAACTGAGAAAAAAATAGGAGGTTGGAGGCAAATGGATAATAACAGAAAAAAGGGGAAAAAAGAAAAGTAAAAAAAACGAACATACACAACAAACAAAAAAACAGTCGCAGTGGTATAGTGGTAAGCGCAATGGACTACGGACTGGAAGGCTGTGGTTCGAATCCCATCAGTTCCTTCTGAACTCATTTTGGAGACACAAAACAAAAGGAATCAAAATATACTGTCGATGAGATGTTGTGACGCTCTCTCGTTCTCTGACTCTGTCTCCGTCTGTCTTCCTGTCTCTATCTCTCTGTCTGTCTCTCTCTATCTGTCAGTCAGTCAGTCTGTCTGTCTGTCTGTCTGTCTTGCGACGCTCTGTCATTCTCTGTCATTGTCTGTCTTCCTGCCTCTATCTGCTCGCTGTTTGTCTGCTTCTGTCTGTCTGTCGTCTGTCTGCCTGTTTATCTTACTTCTCTCTCTCTTTCTTTTCTCTTTCCCCCCTCTTTCTCTTCCTCGCTCCCTCCATTCTTCCCCCCTCTCTTCCCTCGCTCTGTTTCTGTGTCTTGTGTCTGTTTGTCTGTCTGTCTGTCTGTCTCTCTCTCTCTCTCTCTCTCTCTCTCTCTCTCTCTCTCTCCCTCTCTCTCTCTCTCTCATTCTCTCTTTCTCTCTTTCTCTTTCTCTCCATGGACAGCAGCCGGAGGAATATGATACAATAAATCGGAAGATAGTGACTCTGCGTTCGGACTAAATTCCGTATGCACTAACACCACAGATGTCATATGATGGAGAATATCCCCAGAAATGATCATGGTATAATGATCATGGTATAGATCAGCTGTGGCAAGAAAGAAATTAGAAAAAAGTCAAGCAGGAAGGTGAAACGATGGAAATACCTTCTGATGAATGAAGTATCCTGCAGTCTTCATCTGCTTCCGAGAATGGTGATTTCTCAAACAGTCATTTCAATGGTCTGGATGAAGGATAGGGAATCGTTAGATCTATACAGACAGAATTCGCAGTGAAACAAAAGAAGCTCAAAGAACAGTTTTTTTGTTTTCCTTCTGTCCTTCTTTGTTTGTTCTTTTTTCTTTGTTGTTGTTGTTGTTGTTGTTGTTGTTGTGTTGTTTTGTTGATATGATTGCTCCACATACCAGCATGCATCTGAGTTCCTCAAAATATAAATTTACACTTTGTTTGTTTGTTTGTTTGCTTGTTTGTTTGTTTGTTTTTGTTTGTTGTTTGTTTGTTTGTTTTGTTTGTTCGTTTTTCGTGTGCATGATTTTTTTTTTTTTTGATATGATGCTCCACATACCGCCATGCATTTGAGTCCCCCAAAATATGAATTTACACTTTTTTTGTTCGTTTTTTGTTTTTGTTGTTTTGTTTTTATGTGATGCTCCACATACGAGCATGCATCTGAGTCCCCCCCAAAAATATGAATTTACTAACAGTAGTAGTAAAAACACAATCTGGGTGAACGAAGCAGTCGTGGGTTGATGGCGTCCAATCATCACATCACCTTGTCAGCATCTGTCAGCATCATCAGTATTCGATGGTGAGCCGCTTCAGCAGACGTCAAAACAACTCTTCTCCATTCACTCCCGTCTTGATTTTTCTGTGCTACTTCGAACAGCTTCGCATCATGATGTAAAACCAAAGACCGTAGATACTATACTCTTTGATGAAAACGTAAAAGGTTGCCCCATAACCAGTTTCAATTTCAGTTTCAATTTCTCAAGACGACGTCTCCCACTCGCAACGAATTCCATATGCATTAATGTCACAGGTGCCATGTGTATGTTGGTCATGGCACAAGCCTGAAGCCTGCATATAAACCCCTGAGCTGGCCAGGTCCTGAGGTCCTATCTAGACTATGTTTTACCTAGTCTATATTTTATACTGGCATTTTATCAGCCTATCACTGAAATAATCTTGGTTACGTGTAAATGAGGTAGTGTGGAAATTTTATATTTTCTTTTGGAGTCCAGCATTATTTAGTTTCAGTTTCAGTTTCTCAAGATGACATCTCCGCGCTCGGAACGAATTCCATATGCACTAACTTTACAGGTGCCACGTGCATGGTGACCGAGGGCGGGTGACCACTGCTTAACTTCTCTCCCTTGCTGCTGTTTTACCTTAACAATTCACAATCGACTGCTTACTTCACAATTCATAATCGACTGTTTTACCTTCACAATTCACAATCGACTGCTTTTACCTTCACAATTCACAATCGACTGTTTTACCTTCACAATTCACAATCGATTGCTTTACCTTCACAATTTACAATCGACTAATTACGTTCACAATTCACAGTCGGCTGTTTTACCTTCATTATTCACCATCAACTGCTTTATTTTCACAATTCACAATCGACTGCTTTACCTTCACAATTTCCAATCGATGCTTTACCTTTACAATTCACAATCGACTGTTTTACCTTCACAATTCACAATCGACTGCTTCATTTTCAAAATCCACAATCAACTGTTTTACCTTCACAATTCACAATCGAATGTTTTGCCTTCACAATTCACAATCGACTGTTTTACCTTCACAATTCACAATCAACTATTTACCTCACAATTCACAATCGCTGTTTTACCTTCATATTCACATCAACTATTTACCATCTACAATTCACAATCGACTGTTTACCTTCACAATTCACAATCGATGCTTTACCTTCACAATCCATCGCTGTTTGCTCACATCAGAATCGACGTTTTACCTTCACAATTCACAATCGATTGCTTTACCTTTACATTAAAACACTAATTACCACAATCACAGTCGCTGTTTTACCTTCACTATTCACCATCAACTGCTTTATTTTCACAATTCACAATCGACTGTTTACCTTCACAATTCCAAATCGATGCTTTTACCTTACAATTCACAATCGACTGTTTTACCTTCACAATTCACAATCGAATGTTTTGCCTTCACAATTCACAATCGACTGTTTACCTTCACAATTCACAATCAATTTTTACCTTCACAATTCACAATCGACTGTTTCCCGTTCACAATTCACAATCGACTGCTTTACCTTCACAATTCACAATCGAACTGTTTTACCTTCACAATTCACAATCGACTGCTTTACCTTCACAATTCCAATCGATGTTTATCTTAACAATTCACAATCGACTGCTTCATTTTCACAATTCACAATCGATGCTTACTTCAAAGTCCCGACAAACTGCTTCACCTCCACAATTCACAATCGATTTGCTTTACCTTCACAATTACATCGACTATTTTACCTTCACAATTCACAATCGACTATTTTACCTTCAAAAGTTCACAATCGACTGTTTTACCTCACAATTTACAATCGGTTGCTTACCTTCATAATTCACAATCGACTGTTTTACCTTCACAATTCACAATCGATTCCTTTACCTTCACAATCTACAGTTTTACCTTCACAAGGCACAATCGATTGCTTGACCTTCATAATTCACAATCGGCCGCTTTACCTTTACTAGTCATAATCGGTACATATTTCAAGTCTCACACAACAAAGACTTTCATCGACCCAGGCCCGAACCCATGCCAGTAACACTAGGGGACGAGGGACCAGCCCAGCCAGTCCTTATCATCCTCTGTTGTGGGTGACTCAATATCTTTCTGTCCTCTCTCTACTCTATCTCTCTCTCTACCCCTCTCCTTGCACTCTTCATACGCACCCTTTTATTATCCACCCTTAATACCCCCACTTACTCGCTCGTGAGTCGATGGCAGACAACTATAAATAAACACAAAGATGTAAAAAAAAAAAAAAAAGGGGGTGGGGGAGGGGAAAGGGAGCGGTGCTTTCCTCGCACCCTTCATTTTGTTTCCCTTCTTTACACCTAACCCCACCCCCCTCCCTACCCTACCTCATACACATACCTCCTTGCATATTTTCAGTTTTGATTTTTAAATTTTTGAGGACAGACAGACAGACAGACAGACAGACACACACACACACACACACACACACACACACACCACAGAGGGAGAGAGGGAGACAGACAGAGACAGAGACAGAGAAAGAAAGAGACAGAGACAGAGACAGAGACAAAGACAAAACAGAGAGACAGACAGACAGCCAGACAGACAGAGAAACAGGAACACACACACACACACACACACACACACACACACACACACACACACACACACACACACACACACACACACACACACACACAGATAGAGAGAGAGAGAGAAAGAGAGAGAGAGAGAGGATTACATCGATTTAGAGAGAAGAGGGGGAGGGAGGGGGAGATATTCAAATGATTTAATTGATTTAGGCCATCACCTCTCATGAAAGGGTGTGAACTATAAAAAACAAACAATATTCGAACTTTCAACAAAAATGGCATGTGTGTGTTGTGTGTGTGTGGTGTGTGTGTGTGTGTGTGTGTGTGTGGTGTGTGTGTGTGAGGAGAGAGAGAGAGAGAGAGAGAGAGAGAGAGAGGGGATGACAGAGACACACAAAAACACACAGTCAGACGCAGCTGGAGACAAAGAGACAGAGACAAGGACCAACAGGCACACAGACAGACAGAAAGACGAACAAACAGATACTCACAGACACATATACTTACACACACACAGAGACAGGCAGACATACATACATAACAGACAGACAGGACAGACAGAGACAGACAGACCAGAAGAAAGAAAGAAACGGGGAGACAGAAAAAAGAGACATGCACAGGATAATGGAGCTTAACACAGACAAGGAGATGAGTGAAAAACAAGTAGAAAAAGAACTAAAATAAATTAAAAAAATAAATAAATAAAAATAAAATCACAAATAAAACGAAAAAAAAAAAAAAAAACACCACACAAAAATCAAAAACAAAAAACCCAGCCCCACCCTAACCCTAACCCCAAACCCCTCTGAAATAAAGAAAGCCGGGTAAAAAATCCACCCCCGCTGAGGCGCCAGGGAGGCGGCCTCTCGAAGAAGACACGAACGTTGCTCGCAGAACAAAACGTCTGAGGGCAGACATGTGTCGTCGTCTTGCGCCCGGACCTCAATGGGGGGAGGACCCGGGCCGCAACCAGCGGGGCCATTGTTGCCTTGCCCGCTTGTGTTGCCCCCAAGTCTTGATGCCCATTTGATGGCCACAACCGCTGCAGTCCTCCGTAGGCTTTAAACAGCGCTTTTGCTTCCCCCAAGCCCCGCAAAAAAGCCGGGTGGGGTGGTGGGGTGTTTGGGGGTGGGGGTGGGGGTGAGAACTGGAGAGGCTCAATGACGTTTTGATAGCTCTAAGACTTGCCAACCATTGACAGGTTTCTGGATAGAGTGGCCCAGCACTGTATGCATTGGGGGCCCTGAGTAGGTCCTGGTTTTGGTTTCAACACGTCCCCATTCACTGGCTGACAAGAAAGCGCGCCATTAAACGACAATTTAGGACACAAACGGGCTGAAATAAGATAAAAAAAGAAAAAAAAAAAAAAAAAAAAAAAAGGCCTTTTGGCCCTGAATGTTACATTTGTACGTAGAGTTACGACGGTTGACGGGACGAATTTATTGGGTCGTAGTTGTCTTTTTATCTTCTTCTTATTCCCCCTCCCTTCCCCCCCCCCCCCCCACCCTCTCCCTACTTCCTTTCCCGTCTTGTTGAAGAGAATGGAGCACACTGTCGAGTTTTTTCCTTTCTACTCACATGATGCTTTTATCTGTTGGTGGTGGTGGTGGTGAGTGTGATGGTGGTGGTGGTGGTTGCAGTGGTGATGGTGGTGGCGGGTGGTGATTGCAGTGGTGTGTAAAGGATGGTTCTTTGATGTTCTGTGCGCGATGTAGTAATATAATGATAGTCTAATGAGGTGGTTACCTCTTGTGTAAACTTGAAATATTTCGCTTGAATGGGTACAGATCAATCAAAGAAAGAAAGAAAGAAAGAAAGAAGAAAAAAGAAAGAAAGAAAGAAGGAAAGAAAGAAAGAAAGGAAAGGAAAAAAAAAAAAAAAAAAAAAAGAAAGAAAGGAAAAAAGAAAGAAAGAAAGAAGGAAAGAAAGAAAGAAGGAAGGAAAGAAAGAAAGGAAAGAAAGAAAGAAGGAAGGAAAGAAAAAAGAAAGAAAGAAGAAGGAAAGAATGAAAGAAATAAAGAAAGATGCAAACTGACTAACAAATTAAAACGATTAAAAATATATCTATACAGGAACCAGAAAAACACGAAAATAGAATCAGAACGCGTATTTAACCCTTTGACTCCCGCACCCTATACACCAGCATCCTGCATTGTCAACCATGCAAGCAATGCAGAATCTTAACACTTTGATTCCTTCACCCTATCCACCAGATTCCTGCAGGATGCTGGTGGATAGGGTGAGGGAGTCAAAGCGTTAAGGTTTTGCAGCAGGTTGATAGGGTGCTGGAGTCAAAGGGTTAATTAATATAACTAGACAAGACTGGTGCAAATTTTCGGCCAACTGGCCTTCGTCAAGGGAAGCAGCAGGGACGTTTTAGTCTTTTCCTCCTGATTTTTGTATTTGGTGTTTGTTCGTTTGTGATCTTACTTTAACGCCGGACAAAGGCCAGTTGGCCGAAAATTTGCGCCTGTCTTGTCTGGTTGTATTCAATACGCGTTCTGATTCTATTTTCGTATTTTTCTGGTTCCTGTTTGCTTGAACGTGGGCATAGTAAATTTATGGTCAATATAAGAAGGGACAGGACTTTGGGTTGGACCCCAGGTTTGGACCAGATTATGGGCAGCGATTTTCTTTTCTCATCGATGAGACCTTGACCTTAAGTGATGGTCTAGGTGCCAGTTTTTTTTTTAAAGGATCATTACACTCAAGAAGACGAAAAGCGTTCTTACCAATAAACGTCTATCAATTAGCATCAGGAAGAGAGTTCTTGAGAGTTATATAGAACCGATACTGTTGTACGGTTGTGAGGCGTGGACAGTCAGCCCGAAAAACCAGAACAAGATTGAGGCAGCTAAGATGTAGTTTCTAAGAAGGATGTTGAGAATTCCATGGACAGCAAAGAAAACAAACGATTATCCACCATATCAAGCAAACAGGATGTCCATACATCAATACCACTGGGCAGACATCCCAGAGCTTTGCACATAACTCAGCGACCAAATGGAACAGACTTTTAAAGTGAATGCAGCCACGATCATGGAGGAGAAGTGCCAGTTCATTAATGACACCATCTACAAAACCGCTCTGTCATCCCTCGGGAAGAAGGAGAGGGGGAAAAAACGCTCATCTATCTGAGAAACTATCATCCGTGCTAAGAGAAAACCTGAGATCCGCTACAAAAGAGACCGGTGTGATAAAGATTGGTACATGGAGAACAGCAAAAAATAAAAAAACAAACAAACAAACAAAAACGAACAAAACAAAACAAAAACAAACAAAAAAAACGAGAAACAAAAGAACCAAAAACAAAGAAACAAAAAACAAACAACAAACAACAACAAACAAAAGAAAACAAGCAAAAAACCATGCTAACAGACAGCTAGGCGCTTCGCAAATGACTCCTGGCAGATCCTGTTTCAGAACATCCAGACAGGCATCGAAAAAAGGCAATATACAAGGTATGTATCAGGGGATGAGGAAAGTTTTCCGTTCCCTTGCTAACAAGATCGCATTCTGAAGTCCAAAGGACAACAAAATCATCAAAGACTGTGTCAAGTGGATGGAGAGATGGGCCGAACGCTACAAGAACATGTACTCCGTTGAGAGTGTGGTCACTAAGTCAACCCTTGCCAGGACCCCACCCTTACCTGTCAACGATAAGCTGAACCTGCCCCCGACAGAGGACGTACTCAGCAAGATCACGGACACACTCATTTGCTCTCGGCAAGGCACCAGGCAAAGACGGCATCCCTGTTGAAGTGATCATCGTCATTAGGTGCCCTGCCGCATGGCGTTGGCAATCATGGACTTCCATCTGTCTCTATCTCTTGTTGCCCCAAGCATCTCCTCCACCCTCCTCGTCTTCAGCCACTCAGCAAGTCCGTCTAACATTTTCTCCCTGGGTCTACCTGGTGCTCTCTTCCCCTCCACCTTTCCTGTTGTGACCAGGTGCTCCAAATCCCCTTCCTCATAAAATAGCCTATAAATGTTGCCTGTCTTTTCCTAATCTTATTATGAATGATCTACTTGTGTCTGCCTCCATCAAGACTGTCTCGTTGTTTCTTGCTGTCCATGGAACTCTCAACATCTTCTAGAACATCTGCCTCAATCTGTTTCTGGCTTGTTGAAGTGATACGATGTGGAAAACCAGTGTTCCTGGCCCATCTTCACAGAGCTACTCTGCTGGTGCTGGAACAAGAGGTCAGTTCCACAAAACAGATGCTAACACAGTCATGCTGTGCAAGAATAAGGGAAACAGCAGAAACTCTGATAATTACAGATAGCATACCACTACTTAGCACCAACGGTAAGGTTCTTGACTGAGTGGTTCTGAAGAGGCTGCAGATATTAGCAGATCGCGTCTATCCGAGTTCCAGTGTGGCACCAGAAAAACGAGAGAGATTCACCATCGACATGATCTCACTCAGGGAGCTATAGGAGAAGAGCCAGGCACAGACGCATCTTTTTAACTTTTTGAATCTGGTTAACAGAAGAGGTCTCTTCGCTCTCCTAGAAAAGATCAGATGCCATCGAGAAGAGTGGCAGAATGGTTCAGACGTTCGCCTGCCAATAACTGCAATCGGGGTTCCAGGGTTCGTACTCCACTGAGGCCTCGACTTTACTTCTCAATTTGACCGGAAAATCGAACTAAACATCTACTCTTTCGGAAGTGGGCGAAAAACGAGTCGGACCCGTTGCCTTCTGACCTGCGCACGCTAAAGATCCCATGGCAGTTGAAAGTCATGAAGAGCAGGGTATTTGCACTGCTGACCAGATATAAAAGGCTGGAGAGATAGGCTGATTTCCCTGGCCCCCTCCCCTGAAGGCCAATTAGCCTTCTTGCCTTTCTGAAGTCTTGGTCAAATATAAATTGGATGGCGCTGCAATGCGGCGACGTGGTCTCAAAGGGGAGAGCAGTCTGAGTTTTTGACATGATAAATCCACTGTGACAAAAGAAATGAATATGAAAAAGTTGCTGCATCTCATCGTGTCTTACAATGACAGCATGAAAGGCACTGTGCAAGTTGACGGATCATCCTCAGATCCATCCTTTTTCTTTTTTTTTCTTTTTTTTTTTTTTTTTTTTTTTTTACCTCGTGCTGTCGTAGCCTTTCACAGCATCTAATAATGACGGAGTGTACCCACACACACTAAATCCGACAGCAAGCTTTTCAGTCCTGCACACCTCAGAGCAAAGACCAAAGCATGTCAAGTCCAGATCCGGGAAGTTCTTTACGCTGATGATAGCGCCTTTATAACTCTCACTCATTTTTCTCCAGAGACGAGTCGATTCCCTGGCACATGCTTGCTAAGAGTTTGGCCGCATCGTCAGTCTGAAGAAGACAGAGATCATGGGCCAAGATATCAGCGAAGATTTCAGCATCAGCATCGGCAATCACACCCCGCACTGGTAAATGAATTCACCTATTAGAATCATCGACAGTCTCCAACCTACCTGTAGCCTTGACACAGAACTCAACAGGCGAATAATATGGAAAGCTGCCCCTACCATGGCCAATCTGTCTAAGTGGGTGTGGAAAAGTAAAAAGCTCACAATAGTCACCATCATTCGAGTGTACAGAGCCTGCATACCTGAATAACTTCTCCGTAGCAAACGAGAGCTGGACAACGTATAAGCGCCAAGAGCACTTCCTCAGTAGCTTCCACCTGCAAAGCTTGCACCAATCTTGGTCATTTCCTGAAGGACCATGTGCCAAACAAGAACGCCCTGGACCAGGTCACATCATCAATCATCATCAATCATCATCAATCATCATCATCATCATCATCAAGTGCTCTGCCGCATGGCGTTGGCGATCATGGCCCTCCATATGTATCTATCCCTTTTTGCCGCAAGCACATCCTCCACCCTCTCTGTCCTCAGCCACCTTGCAAGTCGTCAATATTTTCTCCCTGGTCTCCCCGGTGCTCTCTTTCCCTCCACCTTTCCTGTTGTGATCAAGTGCTCTAATTCCCCTTTCCTCATAAAAAGGCCTATAAATGTTGCCTGTCTTTTCGTAATCTTCCTTATGAAAGATCTTCTTGTGTCTGCTTCCATCAGGACTGTCTCGTTTGTTTTTTTGCTGTCCATGGAACTCTCAACATTCTTCTTAGAAACCACATCTCGGCTGCCTCAATTTTGTTCTGGCCTTGCCAGTATGCCAAGCATATATGCCCTCTTCACACAACGTCGACTGTGCTGGCTAGCCACGTCCGCCACATGCATGACAGCCACGTCCCTAAAGACATCCTTTTCAGAAGGTTCACTGCAGATTCCCGGCCCACAGGGTGCCCGCTGTTGTGATACAAGGACATCTGCAAATGTGACCTGAAGTCCCTGATATCAGTGTTGACAGCTTGGGGAAAAGACAGTACAATTCTGTGTTCGGTGACAGGCCGTACGTGCGGGCACTTGCCAATGTAGAGCAGAAACAAACTTGAATATGGTCAGATAGAAAACAGAGAGTGTAAACTTGTGTACAGTACTAGTGTTACGATGTATAAACTTCTGTCTTGTAAGAGAGAGAGGAGAGAGAGAAGAGAAGAGAGCGACAGAGGCAGAGACAGAGAAACGACAGAGAGAAAGAGAGACAGCAGAGAGCGACCAGAGGACAGACAGACAGAGACAGAGAGACAGCAGAGAACAAAGACAGAAGAAGAGACAGAGGGAGACAGAGACAGACAGACAGAGACAGAGACAGAGAGACAGAGACATAGACAAAGAAACAGTGAGAGCAGAGAGAAGAGATATGAGAGAGAGAAAAGCAAAGAAAGCGGAGAAGAGGAGAGAGAGACAGAGACACAGAGAGTGAAACAGAGACAGAAGACAGACAGACATACAGACAGAGAG
>JAPXFY010000024.1:18042319-18044819 GCA_030674185.1 Monoplex corrugatus
GATAATAATAATAATAACAACAATAATAATAATAATTAATTATAATAACAATAATAGTAATAGTAAGAATAATAATGATGATGATGATGATGATGATGATTTTGATGACGATAATAATAATAATGATAATAATAGTGACAACAACAACAATACTACTATTACTACTTCTACTACTACTACTACTACTACTACTACTACTACTACTACTACTACTACTACTACTATCCATTCATATAACACAAACAGTCCATTTCAGACGATGGTTGTTACAGTTTACATAAAATTGGAGAGAGAGGGGAGAGAGGGGGGGGGGGGACGGAAAGGTTTGCTATGTCAATACATCAATGCACCATGAACATAGTTCATAAAAGGAAAATAAAGGGGATAGGGTGGGGGAGGGAAGGGTTGCCGTATCGATATATCAATGCAATGCAAACACAGTCGGATATATACATATATATATATATATATATATATATATGTATGTATGTATATACATATATATATATATATATATATATATATATATATATATATATATATATATATATACACACATATATTATGACATCAATTCAGCATGAACATAACTCATCATAGATAAAAGCAAATATGTTTTCCATTTTATCGTTTATTAGTGTGTGGTTTGTGTTTGCACAAACACGCACGCACACACACACACACACACACACACACACACACACACACACACACACACACACACACACATGCACACACACACACACACATACACACATAGACATAGACATAGACACACGCACACACACGCACGTATAAGCTTGGTGTCACACATATATACGCACATACTCATATACGTACAATACAAAAATACACATAATATTACATACATATGTATATGTATATACATACATGCATGTATATATATATATATAATATATACATAAATACATATGTATGCATATGTATACATATATGTATATATGTATACATATATGCATACGTATACATATATATATATATATACATATACATATATATATATATATATATATATATATATATATATATATATATATATATATATATATACAAGGTGAAATACCAATGGATCTACAAGAGACACAAGAATTAATTCATGGATTTTAAAGACACTGCTGAAAGAGATGCGTAAGTTACTAAGAATCGGACTTACTATTATTTATTAACATGTATCACAACGACACTACATGCAATACAAGTAAACAGAGAAGAATATCACATTTCCGTTATAATTGATAATGGCTATGACAGCCATTTCGTTTTAAAAGTGCAAACTTTCCGAAATTTCGATTTTGTATTGCATTATGTGTTATGGTGTTTTGAAATAAGATATTATTGAGAGAAAAAAATCTCAGATAGGGTCTTGGCACATTTGCACTCACAAACATACATTTTGCCAAAGATGACTATTACATTATTACATATTATTCAGAAAATGAGTGCATCATTTCATCAATTCCAAACAACGCAATGTTTCCAGCAAATCTAATATTTGCACACGCGTTACATTCCAAGTTTCAACAAATGATTAGTCCTTTCTCAGAATCGCTGGATATGAACATTTCTATATATTCCCCCTGCTCCATCATATTTAAAAGCAGAGAGAGAAAGAGAAAGAGAGAGAGAAAGAGAGAGATAAAGAGAGAGAGAGAGAGAGAGAGAAAGACATACAGAGAGACAGAGACAAAGACATACAGAGACAGAGACTGAGACAGAAAGACAGACAGAGAGAGAGAAAGAGAGAATGAGAAAAAAAGAGACAGACAGACAGACAGATGGACAGACATAAAGACGGACAGACAGACGGACAGAAACAGATAGAGAGATACAGAGAAAAACAGAGAGAGACAAAGACATAGAGACAGAAAGATCGAGACAGAAAGACAGAGAGAGAGCAAGAGTTAGAGAGAGAGACAGGGACAGAGAGAGAGAAAGAGACAAAGACATAGAGACAGACAGAAAGATCGAGACAGAAAGACAGAGAGAGAGCAAGAGTTAGAGAGAGAGAGACAGGGACAGAGAGACAGAAAGAGACAAAGACATAGAGAGACAGACAGAAAGTCCGAGACAGAAAGAGAGAGAAAAAAGAGAGAAAGAGAGAGAGAGTGAAAGAGAGAGAGAGAGTGAGAGTGAGAGAGAGAGACATAGAGAGGCAGAGACGGAGACAGAAACAGAAAGACAGAGACTCAAAGAAACAGACAGCTAAAAAAAAAAAAAAAAAAAAAAAAAAAAAATGTTAACGCTCAACTTTACGACTCTGCAGAACAAGAGAACAGAAGTAACAAAAAAGCTTACACTATAGTAAAGGTTGTGGAACCCAACATCCCAAACACTAAAGTCGTAAGCCATCAGCCCATCAATAATGCATTGCAGACTTCGTGATATGATTTTGCTGGCCGCAAAAAAAAAGGG
Source organism: Monoplex corrugatus (assembly GCA_030674185.1). Classification (NCBI taxonomy): domain Eukaryota; kingdom Metazoa; phylum Mollusca; class Gastropoda; order Littorinimorpha; family Ranellidae; genus Monoplex; species Monoplex corrugatus. The sequence goes on from JAPXFY010000024.1 coordinate 18,044,753, forward strand.
AAGGGAAGTTGTCACTCATCCAGAAAAGCTTGCTATTCTATTCTCATCTGTCCACTTTCTGTGTCCT
>JAPXFY010000024.1:18057319-18059819 GCA_030674185.1 Monoplex corrugatus
AAATGATGTTTTGTCTTTTAGGCCTAAGGACATCGTTTGTCCTTATCCGATGGCAATACAATCTAGTACTGTTTGAAAGGTGTTGAAGTGGTTCGTAACAAGATTTGATTTGCAAACAAAGAAAAAAATTCACATGAGGGAAAATGGTTTTCATAAACCTGTCATGGGTTGTCTTCTGGCTACATAACACTGCACACAAACACACGCACACACACGCACATACATTTGTACACACACCACACACACACACACACACACACACACCACGCACACACGCACACACAACACACGCACACACACACACACACGCACACACACACACACACACACACACGCACACACGCACACACACACAACACACGCACACACACACACACACGCACATACACACACACGCACACACCACACACACACGCACATACACACACACGTGCTACATGTCAATTAGTTATTCTCTTCATTGTCTAGAGCTCATTACATGACACAGAAAACGGTACGCTCGCAATATCTTTATCAGCCAATGAGAAGCCAGGAGTTTCACCTTTACCTTTTACGAAATAAACAAGTTCACCCAGCTGAACATAAATAAACCAATTGCGAAATAACGTTTACATTGTATTTTCATAAATTAAAGAATTCAGAATTATCAAAAAGAAATCAAAGAAAAACAAGATTGAATTCAGAATGCGGTTAAATGATAATACTGACAAAGGAAAAATGGAAGTCTGTAAATGGAAACATACACAGATGAAAGTAGGTATACATTGATCGTATTTGCTCACATTGTATTTCCAAAATGTCTGTGATGACTGGCCTTTATGAATTAATCTCTCTCTCTCTCTCTCTCTCTCTCTCTCTCTCTCTCTCTCTCTCTCTCTCTCTCTCTCTCTCTCTCTCAAGTTAATATGGATAAAAGTGACATATGTGTAGATTTTTTATATGTATGTACACACACACACACCACACACACGCATATATATATATACATATAAACAAAGAAAATAATGCACGCAAATATTAGTTATTACCCTCATAAATAAAGGACGATATCTAACCTTCTTTTTCTCCCTCAGGTCTTAAGCAAAAATGTGTTGAGATTTTCTTTTTTGTCTCCCTTAAGAAAGAAAGAAAGAAACAAACAAACAATTATACAAACAAGAAAACAAACAAACAAACAAAAAACCAGGGAGATTTTATTAGGTCTTTAAGCATCAGTCCTTTGCAAATTTAGGTCAAAGATGTGAACAGTTTAGAAGTCGCAATTGTGTAAGTTTCGAAAGTAAAGCTCCAAGGTCACAGTCACAGGGAGAAATAAATAAATAAATAAATAAATAGATAAATAAATAAATAAATAAATAAGTGGTTGAAATAAGCACTTTTTGAGGAAGGTGTGTTAACAGCACGTTCTCAGAAATACCGGACGATACCTAAAATCTTGTTTTCGCAGATGTGACAGTCCACCATTGCCCTGATCAAGTTTTATTTAATATGGAGCCTTTTTAAGATCATAAAGACTGATTCCAAAATGTGCATTGTCATAATTACACTTTTTGAAACAAAATTTATCGAAAATTCAGGAAATCGCATTTGTTGTTTTAAGCATAAGGGCAAAAGTTGCTTTCCATAGCTATGTCTAATTTTCTTCTTCGTTAAGTGTCTAGTGGTAACCAGTCACCGTGGTTTAGTGGTTAGCCAACATACTACCAACTGGAAGGTTGTGGATTCGAATCCCCGTCAGTCCCTTCAAAAATCAGTGTGGGATTTTTCGGCTCTAACCGGCTCCTATCCAGAGTTGGGCGTGGTATGGGCTCACTGGAAAGACTGGGATCACACGGTCGAGTCTCATCCACTTCACGGATGCGTCATTGAGGGTGTTGCTCAACATCTTCTGACCAGCACCGCAGGCGTCTGTATCTCTCGGGCCTGGTAGACGCCAGGATACATTATGATAGTAAGCGTAGACTTCAGCCCTGTCACGCAGTCTCAGTCCTAGATGGAACTCCGTAGCATCATGATTATCATGCTCATCGGCATCATCATAATCGTATTGTAAAAACTGTTCAGTTTCTGTGGCCATGAAGGCGGCATAGAAAATGGGACGAAAACAAAAACACAACAACAACAACAACAACAAAATGGTAACCACAAACGTAACTTTCCTGAATGCGATGATCCTAAAAAAAAGTGTCTGTTGGTATGTAACGGTTTTGGCTTCAGGAGCAAAGAGAACGTCCCTTCAGTACAATGAAAGAGTGGTCTTGAGCATATTCCACTGTCGACAAAAGATGAACAATAACACATTGTTAATTACATTTTGAAAGGAAAAGTTATAAAGGCTCCAGACAACTTGTGCACTTACGTATATACCGAAAATGGCTTTCTCAATTTTTAAATGAATTTATTTCGTTTTCAGAGATGAATAATTTTCTTTGTTCCTGATCCGAAAACGAGGTCCAACTGTATGTGACGTCAGGAAGAATAATTATTAAGTTTACAAACA
>JAPXFY010000024.1:18064819-18067319 GCA_030674185.1 Monoplex corrugatus
GGATTTCATGTTTTTTACTGATCACAATGACTTCAGTCTTCCTGCTGTTTAGTTCCAGCCCCTTACCTTTGCTTTCTATTTCTAGTAAATTCACAAGGTTTTGCAGGTCTCTTTCACTTTCTGCAATTAGCACGGTGTCATCTGCACATCGAATGTTGTTTATCATTTTCCCTCCTACCTTTAATCCAGGGTCTTCTTCTAGGTTTCTCATGATGTTTTCGCTGTAAAGTGAAAACAGATCAGGTGACAAAACACAACCCTGTTTGACTCCTCTTTTGATATTTTGGAAAGAGCTTACATTGTTTTCTATTCTCATTGCAGCTGTTTGTTCCCAGTACATAGTTCTGATTATTCGTAGATCTTTTCCATCAACATTGAGTCTCTCCAGTTGGTTGATCAATTCATCATGTCTTACCCGATCGAAAGCCTTGGTATAGTCAACAAAGCATAAATACAAATCCTTATTCATCTCATGTGACTCTCTATGATAGTTCTTATGATGTATATGGCATTAATAGTTCCTTTCCCTTCCACAAATCCACACTGTTCTTCTGCTATTTCTCTTTTGATTCTATTCCTTGTCCTCGTCATGATTATTCTTAACAGGATTTTTGTTACATGGCTCATCAAACTAATTGTGCGATGGAGTTCGCATTCTATAGCCCCTGTCTTCTTTGGAAGTGCAATGAAAATTGATTTTGACATATCTTTGGGAATTTTTCCAGTGTCGTAAATTTCATTTAGGAGGACTGTTATTTTTTCTATGCCAAATTCCTCCAGGGCTTCAATCATCTCTGTAGTAATGTTGTCTGGTCCTTGGGCTTTTCCCGGTTTCATCTTTTTCAGTGCCGCTCTAACTTCATCTTTCATTATGGGTGGTCCTTCAAAGTTCTTTTTTATAATGTGTTCTTCGTTTGTCATCTTCAAAAAGGTCTTTAATGTACTCTCCCCATCTGTCTAATATTTTGTCTTTTTCCATGATAAGCGTGCCATCTTTCAATTTCAAGCAACCAGTTGATGTAAATGTATTTTTTTCTGTTGACAATTTCTTCAATTCGTCTGTACATACCCTGAGGATCCGTTTTGTGTCGGTCTTCTATTTCTTTGCACTTTGATTTCAGCCAAGCTTCCTTAGCTTCATTGCATCTATTCCTGATCTCCTTGTTTATCTTCCTGTAGATCTCCTCATTTCTCTTTGCCTTACTCCTTTCCTCCATCAAGCCCAAAATTTCATTAGTCATCCAGTTCCTTTTTTGCTTTTCTATATGCCTTAGGGATTTCCTCACAAGCTTCATTTATCGAATTCCTCAACTTTGTCCATTGTTCTTCACTATCACCAGCGTCTTCCAGAGCACTGAATTTGTTTTGAACATGTACATTAATTTTTTTACGTATCACTTCATCTGTCTTTAAGAGTCCAAAGTTTAATTTGATGTTGTTTTTGGTCTGTTTCCTTTTCCTCAATTTCAGTGTAAATCTTCCCACTACAGGATTGTGGTCACTGTTGCAGTCTGCGCCTGGTAGTGTTTTTGCTGACAGTAAAGAATTTCTAAATCTTTTGTTGATCAGGATGTAGTCAATCTGATTTTTGGTATTATCTCCTGGACTCATCCAAGTCCATTGTCTTCTATTAGGCTGCTCAAACCAGGTGTTTCCTACTATAAACTCATTCATCTGTGCCCATTCTACAAGTTTCTCACCCCTTTCATTTTGCGTACCAAGGCCATGAGGTCCAACTATATCCTCCACCCTATCCTGTCCCACTTTAGCATTAAAATCTCCCATTATTACAGTAACTTCTTGTGATTTACATTGGACTTTGGCCATCTCTAATACTTCGTAGAATTTGTCGATGTCTTCCTGAGTACTTGTGGATGTTGGTGCATACACCTAAATGATGTTGATATCAAATGGTTTCCTCCCAATTTGACCAACAAAACTCTGTCGGACACAGCCCAGTATCCCTTAACTGCTTTTGATTTGTCTTTGTCCATCATGATGCCTACTCCTCTTTCATGTGAGTTACCACCAGAGTATATCATTGTGTATTCTCCTGATGTTATCATGCCTGCCTCCTTCCATCTCACTTCCCCTAGTCCTAAAATACCAATGTTAAGTCTTTCCATCTCCGTCCTGATATTTTCTAATTTACCCTTTTGCAACAATATTCTTATATTCCATGTTGCAACTTTGATGTTTTTAAATCTGAGTTTAAGGTTCGCAGTAACTTGCTGACGGTCTGGTGTCACCTGCGCCTCATGACGGTCCCTACCGGACGAAGCTGCTCCAAAGGAGCACCTATTTACGTTGTTGTCTTTGATCTTTTTGTTTCTGTCCATGATAACCTGGGAAAAATTACGATGGTGGTTTCCCGTTGCCTTCCATCGGTTTGTGTACGGTCTCTCCGCTAGCCTTACTCTCTCCCGAGATGTCCACAAGGCAGTGGAGCTATTCACCCATATCTTGGGGGTCTGGTTCGTGGGCACCAGGGCGTATCCAC
>JAPXFY010000024.1:18079819-18084819 GCA_030674185.1 Monoplex corrugatus
TAAAATAATTATGAATTGGATTCTGAATTACAAGATGTGTACATTCTTATTCTCAAATCGAAATCACTGTAATGGATATAATTTTTAAAAACAACCATTGACTGAATTTTAAATAATAAGAAGTGTACATTCTTTGATGTAGGGAAAGAAAACGTTTATTTTGGAGATGTAATACAGTTCAACACCTTTGGAAAAAAAAGTATATACCTTATCAATGATTGTGAAACTGCACTTTATCTAAAGCTCTTCCAAGGTGTGGTTATGTTCTGAGCTGAAAATGATAGTGCAGTTAATTTCATAACACTACTTCCTATTATTACGTTTACAAGTGAAAACAAAAAAAACCTGTATGTCAACCTGATGTATTTGTATTTAGACGACTGCTGTGTAAGCGACATAGGATAGAAGCATACAATCCCAGATTATCTGTGATGCAAACAAATGTTGCTATAAAATGGCACCAAGATGAGGCCATTGAAAACAAAAGCACGAAAACTGACATATATGTACTTGGAAAATTATTTCCTCCTGACCTACTAACGATGCATGCTTGAGATACAGCTGGATCTAGTTGGGTTGTGATTCAGACCTTTAATTATTTATTCGTTTACTTTATATGTATGTTCCTTTCTTGAAGGTACGATACACACACATACACATGTCATTTCCATGTAACCAAGATTATTCCAGCTGTAGGCTGATAAACTACCAGTATAAAATATAGACTTGCTAAAACATAGTCTAGGTAGGACCTAGCCAGCTCATGGGTTTATTTGCAGGCGTAAGGCATGTGCCATGATCACCATACACGTGGCACCTGTGACGTTAGTGCATATGGAAATCGTTCCGAGCGCGGAGACGTCATCTTGAGAAACTGAAACTGAAACTGAAGTCTAAAGTACTTGTTCTGCAATATTACAACCAATCCTTTTTCCTGTAGATCACATTGTTCTGCAATATTACAACCAGTCCTTTTCCTGTAGATCACATTGTTCTGCAATATTACAACCAATCCTTTTCCTGTAGATCACATTGTTCTGCAATATTACAACCAATCCTTTTTCCTGTAGATCACATTGTTCTGCAATATTACAACCAATCCTTTTTCCTGTAGATCACATTGTTCTGCAATATTACAACCAATCCTTTTTCCTGTAGATCACATTGTTCTGCAATATTACAACCAATCATTTTTCCTGTAGATCACATTGTTCTGCAATATTACAACCAATCCTTTTTCCTGTAGATCACATTGTTCTGCAATATTACAACCAATCCTTTTTCCTGTAGATCACATTGTTCTGCAATATTACAACCAGTCCTTTCTCCTGTAGATCACATTGTTCTGCAATATTACAACCAATCCTTTTTCCTGTAGATCACATTGTTCTGCAATATTACAACCAATCCTTTTTCCTGTAGATCACATTGTTCTGCAATATTACAACCAATCCTTGTTCCTGTAGATCACATTGTTCTGCAATATTACAACCAGTCCTTGTTCCTGTAGATCACATTGTTCTGCAATATGACAACCAATCCTTGTTCCTGTAGATCACACTGTTCTGAAATATTACAACCAATCCTTTTTCCTGTTGATCACATTGTTCTGCAATATTACAACCAATCCTTTTTCCTGTAGATCACATTGTTCTGCAATATTACAACCAGTCCTTTTTCCTGTAGATCACATTGTTCTGCAATATTACAACCAATCTTTTTTCCTGTAGATCACATTGTTCTGCAATATTACAACCAATCCTTGTTCCTGTAGATCACATTGTTCTGCAATATGACAACCAATCCTTGTTCCTGTAGATCACATTGTTCTGCAATATTACAACCAATCCTTTTTCCTGTAGATCACATTGTTCTGCAATATTACAACCAATCCTTTTTCCTGTAGATCACATTGTTCTGCAATATTACAACCAGTCCTTTTTCCTGTAGATCACATTGTTCTGCAATATTACAACCAATCTTTTTTCCTGTAGATCACATTGTTCTGCAATATTACAACCAATCCTTGTTCCTGTAGATCACATTGTTCTGCAATATGACAACCAATCCTTGTTCCTGTAGATCACATTGTTCTGCAATATTACAACCAATCCTTTTTCCTGTAGATCACATTGTTCTGCAATATTACAACCAGTCCTTGTTCCTGTAGATCACATTGTTCTGCAATATTACAACCAATCATTGTTCCTGTAGATCACATTGTTCTGCAATATTACAACCAATCCTTGTTCCTGTAGATCACATTGTTCTGCAATATTACAACCAATCCTTTTTCCTGTAGATCACATTGTTCTGCAATATTACAACCAATCCTTTTTCCTGTAGATCACATTGTTCTGCAATATTACAACTAATCCTTTTTCCTGTAGATCACATTGTTCTGCAATATTACAACCAATCCTTTTTCCTTTAGATCACATTGTTCTGCAATATTACAACCAATCCTTTTTCCTGTAGATCACATTGTTCTGCAATATTACAACCAATCCTTTTTCCTGTAGATCACATTGTTCTGCAATATTACAACCAATCCTTTTTCCTGTAGATCACATTGTTCTGCAATATTACAACCAATCCTTTTTCCTGTAGATCACATTGTTCTGCAATATTACAACCAATCCTTTTTCCTGTAGATCACATTAAAGATTACATAATGCTGTCTGAATGGGTAGCGTAAACTGTGTTAGATTTGAGAAGTTCTATACAACATGGGAGTAATTCTCAAGTAGTTATGTCCTTTGATTATATAATAAAAATTATCCCTGCTTCCCTCTTATTTCTTTGGTATTACCTATATGCCTTGGAAGCAACCCTGTATATGTTCTGTCTTGTCTATGTGTGTGTGTTTGGTTAGTTCAAGAATAAAAGACTAGTCAATCTTGAACATAAGACCAATATATTGTATGTATTTTTCTCCTCTCTCATAGTTGTGTGTAGGGTAGTTGCAGAGTATAAAGGTAGGCTTGGGCGATCCTTTTTGAGGAGTGTTCTGAGCTTACTGTTTTTGTACTTTGTATTTGCTTCTATGCAAGCTGAATGGGCAGCGCAAACTGTGTTAGATTTGAGAAGTTCTATACAACATGGGAGATAATTCTCAAGAGTTATGTCCTTTTATTATAAAAGATTACATGTTTAGAATTTTCATATCTATTTCTAGGCTGAGAGGGATCTGGTTTTCCTATGTTCCCATTGTTATTATGTAGAAAAAGAGGTTTCATGTCTGTGGGGGAACACAACCGTTTCTTTTTCTATACAAAAAGATGAAGACAATGTTCATCTGATGATATAAAACTACTCATTGATTATATACAGAGGATTATTCTGAAAATAAAACAAAATGAATAAATGTATAGAAAAACTGATTGCAAAGTCGACATGGAACTCCCATACTTTGAAACAGAAGTGACTGACATATCTATCATTAAATACAACAGAAATTGATTGATTCTTTCCTGTTTGATATGTAATACACGTGATGTCGTTTGGATTATGCGTAATGCAAATTAAAAGACTATCCGTGCATGCTGTTATTCATTTTTTTTCTTGGTTTCAGTTTGTAATTATGTAATTATGTTTCAGACAAGTATTAATGACATATTACAGTTTTTGTCGATATGATGCATGTCTTTGAATTTTCTTCAACTTTCCCACTGCTACCACGAGTACGCTTCATTATTTTCTTTGTTCTTGTGTTTGTCTTTGTGTCTTGTCAAAAATGGATGAGAAATAAGTCTAAGAAAAACTTGGTAAACTTTTATTTCGGATTTTGATTTACAAATCTAAAACGTGATCAGTTATTATCAGCTTCAGTTTTAATTTTATCAAGACATTATTGCGATAAAATTTTTTTCCATATCTACAAACATTATCAACATAAAGAATTCGGAGACGGATGATGATACAAATTCATTGATGCAATAAACGGTAGTGTTATTTTTTGCTTATATAACGCAGAGCAGTCCATGTCAAAAATGGGCTCGTTGCGCTTTGCAAGAACAGAACATCACTAAACTTTCAGTCAACCAAAAGCAGACACTGACAAAAGTAAACAAACAAACAAACAAACAAATAGATAAATAAATAAATAAATATTAAATAAATAAATAAACAATAGTCAGATAGATAGATAAATAAATAAACAAACAAATAAACAAACAAACAGAGAAATGAATAGATAAATAAATAGATAGATAGATAAATAAATAAATAAATAAATAATAAACAAATAAATAAATAAAAGTGAAAAAACAAGAACCAGGAACTACAGCAACATGGGCGCTAGGAACCACGGTAAATACATGTTAACCTGTAAAAACAAATAACACACACATACACACACACACACACACACACACACACACACACACACACACACACACACACACACACACACACACAACACATACACACACACACACACACACTGCCGCACGCGTGCATACGTTGCATATGCGCACGTACACACGAGGGTGTTTGTCTGTTTGTTTGTTTGTTTTTTTGTTGTTTTTGTTTTGTTTTTATTTAACATTAAAGTTTGTTTTCGGATTGTTTTTTCAGTAAATGTTCCATGGGATTTTAAAACATCCTAACGCGAGTACAATTTTTACAGAGAAACGTTCAAAAGAATCCTTTACATTATTAATATAAAATGTACATTTTCATGGATTTAGCATCTTAGTGCGTTTAAATCAACGATTATAGGAATAACCTCGTGAACTCTTTCTATTTGCGATCATTCTAATATTACAGTTTTGATCTTATGAAACTGGATATTTTTGTTTTTGTTTTTGTTTTTGGTTGGTTGTTTTATTACTGTTTTTGTTGGTGTTTTTTCGACAAAACATTTACGTTCAGTTTCGCCGACTACTGTAGACAACGTTTTGAATTAATGCTTTGCATTTTGATTAGTGTGACGTTTTTGGTTTTCATTTCGTTTTGTTTCGTTTTGTTTTGTTTTGTTTTGCTTTGTTTTTGCTTTG
>JAPXFY010000024.1:18097319-18102319 GCA_030674185.1 Monoplex corrugatus
GTATGTGAGGGAGCGGGGGGGGGGGAGGGGAGAAGAACGAAGGAAAAAGAGGGAGAGGGGAGGAGGACCACGTAAGAGGAAATCAGAAGAGTTACGTGAGGGAAAAGAGAAAACAAAAAACAAAACAAAACAAAACAGGGGGAAAATGTTGAAAGGAAAAGAGGAAAAAAAAAAAGGAATCTATATTAAAAAAAAAACCGGAAAACTGTCAATAAAAAGAAAGAAAAACGAAGAATAAAACCAAGGAGAAAAAAAAAGTAAAGTCACAGAAATGGATTTAACTATCTGCACAGCACATGTGCCACGAATCTTCCTCGGGAAAAAAAAAAAAAAGAAAAAAAAAAAAAGGAAACCGTGTGCTTGCAACCTTCAGTCTATCTAGTTTGTGAAGGGAATACATGACTTACTTCAGCTATGGACGTAAAGCAAGCGAGTGAGAGGAACTGTACTGCTGGTTCATAATTATCGCTTCAAGATAAGTTTTTGAGATCTCTACCTACATCATTCCTCTCTACGACCTCAGCGTTACGGGACAACTTTGACCCCTTTAGGCAATAACATTTGTTGATTTTGTTTGTTTGGTATTTTTTTGTCTTTATTTTCGACGGCATGTCACGTTGTCATGTCACATCTCATCGTCGTCATCGTCGGCGGCGTCGTCATCGTCATCATCGTCTCGTCGTCTCATCATCATCATCATCATCGTCGTCGTCGTCTTCTTCTTCTCATCATCAACATCATCGTCATCGTCTCGTCGTCGTCGTCGTCGTCAGCATCATCGTCGTCGCCGTCCGTCGTCGTCGTCATCTCATCGTCATTGTCGTCCGTCGTCATCATCAGTCATATCATCTTCTTCTTCTTCTTCTTCTTCTCATCATCATCATCATCATCATCATCATCATCATCATCATCATCTCATCTTCATTCTCGTCTTCTCGTTATCATCGTCGTCGTCGTCATCGTCGTTGTCGTCGTCGTCATCGTCGTTGTCGTCGTCGTCATCGTAATCATCAACTACAAAAAATTATTGTTGACTGGCATTTAAAAAAAACAGCGGTGAGACAGAATAAGAAATGATTATACTAACTGCGTTACGAATGAATTCGAAGTAATTTAAAAACTTCGAATGAAAATTCAATGAAGAATTACCCGAAACGGGAGAGGCGGGGGAGGGTCGGCATATTGTCAACAATTGTATTTGAAAACTTCAAACGAATATTATGAAAATACGCACCTGCACCACAACCACACACACACACACACAACACACACACACACACACACACACACACACACACACACACATACACACACACACATACACACATATACGTACATACGCACACACATACACACACACAAACACACACACAATTCACACACACACAACACACTCGATTAACTATGAGAAAATACGCACACACATGCATACGTACATACATACATACATACATACATACATCATACTACATACATACATACATACATCATCATACATACATGACATACATACATACATACATACATACATACTATCATACATGCATACATACAGACAGACAGACAGCAGACAGACAGACAGACAGACGTGCGTCATACGTACATACATATATGCATACATACATAACAACATCCACCATCCATCCATCATCCATCCACCATACATACATACATACATATATACATATAAATAAGGTGAGCTTTAGTAATTACATACAATGGCGTAATTTGCAAGGTAAAACAAGAAGGCATAGTATATGAAAGGTCAGGAACAATCATTTATCCCGGTGCAGTTCTGCGCTACTACTAAGGCATATCACGTGACAGCTGACATCACTACCGGTCCTCGCTGTAAATTTGACCCGCCTGGAAAAAAAAAAAATGGACTCGGCCCTTTTCAGGATAACAGTAACTTTCCCTGACATTTTAATATGAAAAGGAGGAAATCACTCAAAGCGTTTTCAATCTATTTTTGTGTGTCTTTTTTTTCCGTTTGCATGAATGCTGATAGTAGCTTTGAGTTTGATTTCGAATAATGAAAACTATATTATTTTTCCTCTGTGGTGTGTGTGTAGGCTCAGCCGTGACGCCCACGTGGTACCCGCCAAATGCATTGATGACCCCAGGTGAAAGAGATCTATAGGCGTCCCCGTCAGAAGCCGACATCCGAAAAGGTTGATTTCAAGTGGACAAAGCCCCGAAGGTGCATAAAAGCGCCATTAAAAAGGCGAAAGTGTTCCCCAGCCATGTCTTTCTCACAAGACCGGCCACTCTACTAAACATTTGTCTGCCCTTCTATTTAGTCCGCTGGGTTGCTCTCCCCTCCTGTTGATATGTTTTCCGAGAGCGTGATGAGGAACAAAGAAACAAGGACAAAGGGAAAAGTAAAGGGTCATCAAGGGACACGTGCAACGATTGACGCCGTGATCGATTTCACTGACCGGTCCATTGTTTCTCCTCCTCTCCCCCCTCTCCCCTCTCTAGCTCTCTCTCTTTCTCCCTCCCTCTCTCTCACGCTCTCTTGCTCGTTCGTTCTCTCTTCTCTCTCCTCTCGCTGTGTCTCTTTCCCTTTGTCTGTCTCTGTCTCTCTCTCTGTCTTCTTCTCTCTCTCTCTCTCTCTCTCCTCTCTCTCTCTTTGTGTGTTTGTCTCTCTCCACCCTCTTTCTCTCTGTATGTCTCCTCCCTCTATGTCTCTCTCTCTCTCCCTCGTTCTCACTCTCTCTCCCCTCTCTCTCTGTCTCTGTCTCCGTCCCTCTCTGTCTCTGTCTCTCTCTGTCAATCTCTGTCTCTGTCCTCTCTCTTCTCTGTCTCTTTCTGTCTCTGTCTCTCTCTCCTTCCCTCTCTCCCTTCCTCTCTCCCTTCCCTCTCTCTCCTCCCCCCCCCCCCCTCTCTCTGTTGTGCGGTCAGATGTTTTAATGATCTCTGTACGTGTGATGGGGTCACAAGCGTACCCACAAGAAGCCTGCTCCGGCATTATTTTTTGACTGAGCGAGCGCGCAGACATACACACAGGGATGGGACCCAGTGCACCAATACCTCACCACTCTCAGGACAATCATCTCACAAGCTCCCGACACCACTCGGCAGATTTTGTAATGTGTTGTACTTTACTGCGGTGGTGTGTAAAAGTGTTTAAAAGGTCTGTTTTGTTCGTTCGTTCAGATGTGTGTTTCTTTTTGCTTTGTTTTGTTTTGTTTTTGGTTGTTGTTGTTGTTTGGCCCAAGACCGCAATGCAGATAACTATACGTACAATCCACTTTTTTACACGCAAAGTCAGAACAAAATTGAGGTATCGATGTTTGGTTTCTAAAAAAGAATGTTGAGAGTTCCATGGACAGCAAAGAAAACAAACGAGACAGTCTTGAGGGAGGCAGACACAAGATTATTAGCAAGGTAGATTAGGAAAAGACAAGCAACATTTACAGGACATTTTGTGAGGAAAGGGGAATTAGAACACCTGGTCACAACAGGAAAGCTGGAGGGAAAGAGATCACCAGGTAGACCCAGGGAGAAAATATTGGACGTACTGCAGGGTGGCTGAGATCAGAGAAAGTGGGAATGTACTTGCAGTGACAAGGGATAGATTCACATGGAGGGCCATGATCGCCGACTTATGCGGCAGGGCACACGATGATGATGATGACGATCCACTTTAATACCTAAACGAAAAGGTCAGATATGTCAAGGTTGGTCCGGGTTAAATATTTGCTAACCCTGAATCAATGTATACATCGGAGTAAAATATTCCGGGAGTGAATATACTATGGGAACTTTTCTTCTCCCTCACGCCCCTTGACTTCTGGTAGTGTTGTTGGCTCGTGTACGGTGCAGGTGCTACGCTGTTCACCGTGTTGTTTTTGCGGCCGGCTGCAACGGATGGGGGAGGGACCGAACGGTAGCTGGGATTATAAAATACTTTTCACTTGTATGGCTGCTGCAACCAGCGACCGGTGGCGCGGCAGTTTAGAAAGTAAACAAGAGTTTGCGTCCCTTGTGTAAGCCGCCAAGTGGTCAGGGACAAAGAGGATTGTTTCCCTTTATTCTAAAAAAAATCCCTCGCTGTTTTTGCAGTTCGCCATCAGAAATTTTTATGCCCGCTCTCTCCAGTCTACCCAGTCGTGAACGGGTGTAGGTCTCTGTTCAGAGTTAGAGAAGACAAAGCAGGAGAGAGCGAAGTTCAAGTTCGTATTGCTTCTAGCCCAGCCGACTACTACAGCCATATCAGGGCTAAAGCCACGTCAAAAACGACAACCAGGTTACGACAGAGAGAACGAGGGAGGGAGACGAGATGGTCATCGCTTTCGTAATGCTGGCTTCGAGCAAGGAGAGTTGAGACCTTGTTCTTGTGGTTAAAGTCCAGCCGACTGCGCAGAGTCATATCAGAGCTCAATCATATAAAAAATGCATACAACATCTCGCTGATCCTTGAAAAAAATCTGGAAAAGAAAATGAAGTACACATATCAATACATTTGCGCACATGAGGATGTGCTCCTAGCGTTGACCGTTCACTCAATTTATTACCATGAGATAAAAAAAAAAAAAAGTGGAGGTAAATGTAAACATACCAAAGGATACCAAAACATATATTAAAACTGGTCTTAATTATCTCAAATAGCTCTGCACATCGCATTTCTTTCGAGTCAAACATGCAAATAACACATTTAGGAACCAGAAAAACACGAAAATAGAAACAGAACGCGTATTTAATACAACCAGACAAGACAGGCGCAAATGTTCGGCCAACTGGCCTTTGTCAAGATTAAATGTAAGATCACAAACGAACAAATACCAAATACAAAAATTAGGAGAAAAAGACTGAAACATCTCTGCTGCTTCATCCAGTGGGAGAAAAGGACTAAAATGAAATCATAATGTGTTAGTGAGTAATGGTAAGACATAGGGAGAGGGGAGGCAATAGAAAACATGGACGACTTTACAGAACACATACAGGTGAATGGACCAACAAGGCAGACACTGATAGGAAGAGATGATAGAAAA
>JAPXFY010000024.1:18107319-18109819 GCA_030674185.1 Monoplex corrugatus
TGTGTGTGGTGTGTGTGTGTGTTTTCATTACCAAGACGTCAAAAAGGCAAGAAGGCTAATTGGTCTTGAAGGGATGGGACCTGGGAAATCAACCTATCTCTGATGTTTTATACCAAGACAGCCGGGCAATGCCCTGCTCTTCACGATTTTCAACTGCCGTGGGATCTTTGGCTGCGCAGCCAGAAGGCACATGGGTCCGACTCGTTTTTCGTCCCCTTCTGAAGGACTAGATGTTCAGTTCGATTTTCTGGTCAAACTGAGGAGAAAGGTCGAGGCCTCTACGGGGAGCGAACCCTGGAACCTCGAGTTTAGTTATTGGCAGGCGAACGTCTGAACCATTCTGCCACTCTTCGCCCGTTTCACAGTTGCCAGGAACGGTTTCTGTGAGTCCACGAATTGTTCATTTTTACCCCATACGTATTCGTTGATCTTACGTTCCAAGTAGGATGTGTGAAGCACTTTCTCCAGGCACTAGCTCTTGGCCGCAAAGTAGATTAACCCTGAATTCTCTTCTCGGGAACATAACCAACATCAGCAGCCTAAATGTTCAAGAAATTGTCCACAAAAGTCAAGACAGAGCGGCCTGGAGGGAGATGGTGGCATCCAGACGTGCAGCGGCCAACACTGAACCGCCGACGGGTGAGACAGGTGAGACTCCTATCGGACTCAGCAAGTAATGTCCATGTCTCACATCTGTAACTGGGGATAGAGTCTATATACTGTTTGGAGTACTGTGACGGAGAAAATTGGATTTTTAAAAACTTTTTCTATGCAAAGACTGGCTGGCTGTTTTGATAGAGCCGTGGACTCCAGATCTAGTATCTTGAGTTCAGTCGTAGCCTGTAACCTTAAAAAAACTGGCCTGTTTTGGCTGCCCATCTTAATGCTTCAGTCATCCAGGTGTTCTGAGCTAAGTAATTCATGTCCTTTCAACTCCCCCCCCCCCCCTCCATATTTCAATACCTTGCTAGCGCACAGATCTTTGCGCAAGCTCAAGGAGTCTGCCAGAGAACCGCAGAGAGATTTGGGTGGAGTGCAAGTGGCATTGCCCAAGTGAGACGAATACTTCTCTTCATCATTATGTGCCCTTCTGCATGGCGTTGGCGATCATGGCCCTCCATATGTATCTATCCTTTGTCGCTGCGAGTACGTCTTCCACCCTCTCTGTCCTCAGTCATCCTACAAGTCCGTCCAATATTTTCTTCCTGCGTCTCCCTGGTGTTCTCTTTCCCTCTGGCTTTCCTGTTGTGACCAGGTGCTCAAATTCCCTTTTCCTCATAAACTGGCCCAGAAAGGTTGCTGACGAATACCTCTAGAGAGAACAAACTCCAACAAATTCCAAACCCAGACCTCTACTTTTTAGCTCTGCGGTGGAGGAGAACCCTGGTCTTCCAAATCGTCTGAGTGAAGAGGGGCAGGCTGGGGGTGGGGACAGGAGGGATTGGAAGCGAAAGGGGGTACGTTCGGCAGTCCTGGTCAACTGTCGCGCTGGCGCCAGACTGTCTGAGCGGAGGATTTGCTAGCAGGCCACCACCCGCGTAAAGCCAGGTGAAAAGCGCGAGCCATTGATAAATAGATCACTTTATTTCCATTTACCATTCCCACCCGAGGTTCTGATCGGCTAATTGTGCGAGTACTTTGCGCGCTGGAGAGGGGAGCGCGGGGCCAAGGCGGCAAAGACGCCGAAACACAACAAAGTTCACGGGCCAGCGCACCGCGCCCACAGTCCGCTTCCAGAGCCGTTTCTGCTCCAGGGAACACCACAGCGCGCCGACAGGGCCAGGGTCCGGGGGGATTAGGATTAGGCTTCGATTAACCTGTCGTGTTGGGGCCTACACCGCGAACTGACGACCCTAGCTTGACCAGTACTCTCTGTGCCTCGGTCACACCGCGCAAAGAGCCCCCACCTCACATCTGAGCCAGGTACGTGTTTCAAAACGGGCGGCGTTGCATTGCGGCGACGCTCTATTCGTGGGAGGAGCTGTTCGTGTTTCATACGGTAAATTTAGTTGGAAAAACAAACCAACAAACAAACCTACCAACCAACCCACCAACCAGCCCACTAACCCACCAACCAGCCCACCAGCCCACCACCCACCAACCCACCAACCCACCAACCCATCAACCAACCAACCCACCAACCACAAACCCACCAATCCACCAACCACCAACCCACCAACCAACCCACCAACCCACCAACCAACCCACCAAACCCACCAACCAAACCCACCAACCCACCATCCCACCAACCCACCAACCAACCAACCCACCATCCCACCAACCCACCAACCCACCAACCCACCATCCCACCAACCCACCAACCCACCAACCAACCAACCCACCAACCCACCAACCATCCAACCCACCAACCCACCAACCAACCAACCTACCAACCCACCAACCCATCAACCAACCCACCAACCCACCAACCACCAACCAACCCATCAACCCACCATCCCACCAACCCACCAACCAACCAACCCACCATCCCACCATCCCA
>JAPXFY010000024.1:18114819-18117319 GCA_030674185.1 Monoplex corrugatus
CTAAGTACAGAATAGTGTAATATGACTTTTCAGATCTTATGAAAGCCTCACAGTGAGCTGCTGGTTCTGTCCATAGAGTTAACGGTGAGCACGGCTCTGAACTGTTGTCTTTTAACTTAACCCGGTTGTCGTTTTTGACGGTGTTAGCCCTGATATGGCTATAGTAGTCGGTTGGGCTATAAGCAATATGAACTTGTCCACAAAGTTTTAAGCTTGAGATGCGATGTCATGAGTTATACAGTCCTGAAGCTTAGAACATGGCCTGTTTGTGCTCATCTCCAGTCCAAGGTATCTATTATATCCTTGGCTATAACCTCGGAAGGTCGGGGTAGGGGAAAATTTGCTGTGGGGACACATTTGAACATGTTACGATGGACACTCTCCCACCATTACTTCCTCTCTCTCTCTTCTCTCTCTCTCTTCTACCTCTACACTCTCTCTCTTCTCTCTCTCTTCACAACACACACATCACACACACTCTCTTTCTCTCATCACCACTCTCCTCTTCACACATACATACACACACACACTCTCTCTCTCTCTCTCTCTCTCCTACCTCTCTCCCCTCTCCCCCCCCCGATGTGGAACTGTTGGTTTTCCTACCAACACTTGGAATGTATGTCTTTTTCATGTTGACGAGAGCTCTTGTGGTCTGTCGATCCAGGTTTGCTTCTTTGTCCAGTGGGCCTTTTTTAAACATTGTCATATCAAGTGTACACATTATTCTATGGCTAACACACTTAACGTGTAGCAAGAGGCGCAGAGAATGAGACCTTACATATTCACAGGCATTTGATAATGGGCTCTTCCGACGATTCGACGGATGAGCAGGTATACCGATTCTCATCGGAGTGCCATGGACTCAAGATCTGATATCTGGAGTTCAATCCCAGCCCGCAACATTAAAATCTGGCCTTTTTTGCTGCCCATTTAACAGTTCTCCATCGCTTTGGTAGTTGACAGCTTGCATTGTCTTCTATATAATTCAGATGATCATATACAATAGTGCCATTGCCACATACGTTCTCATCTCCTCTCACTCTGCTCTGTCTCTCTTTTCCTGCAGCACGTCTTCCACCCTCTCTGTCCTCCTCCGCTCTGCAAGCTCTTGTCCTTTTAATGTGTTTTTTTTCCTTGTCTTGTCTCCTGGTGGCTCTATTATTCCTCTCCATGGCCTTCCTGTTGTTTTATCCGGGTTGTCAGCTTAGTGTTTGATAATAGGTCCTTTCTCCCCATTCCCCGGTTTCAATGACCTTGCAATTCATAGGGTTTTTGTGCATGCTCAGGAAATCTGTCACATATAGCAGATTTGTGTGGAGCCATTGAGTTACCTGAGCGCTGGTGAACCCTCTTGAAATAAGTCCAGTAACTCCAATATCGCCTGGTTGTGAGTCTTCGTGTGGGTTACAAGTCCTTTCTTCTTGGAGGTCATGACTTGCTTCTGCAGGCACTACTTCGGAAGGGGTCCTGAGGCCTTAGGTTATACGAAATACACACACACACACACACACACACACACACACACACACACACACACACACACACACACACACACACACACCACACAACACAACACACACACAAATTCTGTTCTGTTCTACTCTGCTCGCTCTGCTCTGTTCTGCTCTGTTCTGTTCTGTTCGTTCTGTTCTGCTCTGTTCTGCTCTGTTCTGTCTGCTCTGTACAGCTCTGCTCTGCTCTGTTCTGTTCTGTTTTTTTCTGTTTTGTTCTGTTTGTTCTGTCTGCTCTGTTCTGTTCTGTTGTTTCTGTTCTGTTCTGTTCTGTTCTGTTCTGCTTCTGCTCTGCTCTGTTGCTCTTTTGCTTCTGTCTGTCTGTCTGTTCTGTTCTGTTCTGTCTGTTCTCTGTTCTGTTCTGCTTCTGCTTCTGTCTCTGCTCTGTTCTGTTCTGTTCTGCTTCTGTCTTCTGTCTGCTGTCTGTCTGTCTGTCTGTTCTGTCTGTTCTGTTCTGTTCTGTTCTGTTCTGTTCTGTTCTGTCTGTCTGTTCTGTTCTGTTCTGTTCGTTTGTTCTGTTTCTGATCTGCTCTGTCTGTCTGTCTGTTTGTCTGTTCTGTTCTGTTCTGTCTGTTCTGTTCTGTTTCTGTTTTATTATCTGACTGGCCTTTCTGTAAGATCATTGAGTCTTCCTTGGAACTGTTTGTCGTGAGATGATCGAAAAGGTGCTAGAAAACGTATGGATTGAACCTGCTGATTGATATTTTATATGCTGACTCCGTTAGTTTGCAGACACCCAGACTTCCGAACTACAACAACATCAGACTGGGTCTGGATTCTGTTGCTCTCTGTTCTTTGGTGTGGCATCTCAAGACTGTTCTAGGTGTTGACTGGATATGATGAATTGTAGTTCTGTGTCATTTTGGGTAATCTTCTGTAAATTGTTCCAGAAGTTATACAGTGTATTGTCCTCAGTCTGTGTCCTTGCAAAGCGTGTTTTTCTGTAAATTAAAAACGATCACTTCTGCTCATGTTCGTTTAATTAAATC